>JAJHSJ010000004.1:65061760-65443613 GCA_021015155.1 Magnolia officinalis
CCACAGCAAGCCCCACTGATGATTTGGAAGGTCTGGATGTAATTTATTAACATCTTGCTCAACTAGTGTGTTTTACGGCTTGTCAAGGATAACACCCTCATATTGTTGCTCATCCACAGCAGTCTGGAATGTCAAACTAGTGCGTTTTACGATTTGTCAAGGATTAACACCCTCATATTTGACTGGAACCAGTCCATGGCATCCTCCTGGGTCACCTAATGGATTGAAGTTGTTGATTAGGTGGGTCCAAGAATCAGACCAGCCCTCTCACCAAATCAACCACATGTGTATGTTTAATGTCAAGCATTGGCTAACCCTTTTCTCACCATACATTTGTTATACATAGTGGCCTCCCTGATGAGTGGTTCAACCGTATTCTTCACTCTTAAGCGAGTGCAATCAAATTAATAGTTCTAATCTCGACACATGAGTCATGTTGACATGTATTTCCAACTGTAGTTTCAAATTCTTGATATGATGCTTATTTCATTTACATGTCATGAGATTGTAGGTTTGAAGAAGAACCTTCAATTTTATATTTTTCATTCTTGTGCAGGATTTATGTTCAGATGTAAGTGTGTTCTGGTTTTCGCCTATTCAAGAAGCAGATTCTAGGGACGTTCGGTGTGGATGTGTTGCCAGTCTAATAATTGTGGCTCTCTATAGATTTTGTACAGTCAACTTTTCTTATCTTGTGGCCCACTGTATTAATTATCAGTGTGACGAGTTTCTTAATAAGGTGTCCATATAATGCTTGAGGCCGATATATAACATAGATCATCAAATAAAGTGCTACTTTGAATCATAAGCAGACCAAAGTAGATTTATTTATCTAGTAGTTGTTTCAAAATGATGATTGATGGGGTTTTTTTTTTCGCTCAATCTTGGCTCTCCATTTTCCATTGCATTGATGATTGTTGTGATTTTTTTCACATGGCTTACTCATTGTCTGAATGAATGAATGGTTGAAATTGATGATGGGTCACCCCATATGCAATTGAAAATCTCCGAAGAGATGCCCAAGAAAAAAGGCTTTGTCACCGTGACCACAATATGGTCACCAAGCATAACTCAGTCTAATGAAGAGAATCTTCAAACCATATCCACAGACTGTGCACATTTATAAGAGAATGATCATCATCTACCACATTCTCTTTATAATTACGAGGTGAAATATACAGATTGTTGGCTTTGGAAGTCCATAAAAGAGTGTCCAAAAAAAAAAAAAGTGGGGGGTATTTTTCCTATGCCATCTCAAAGGCAGCAAATTGACAGGATCCCATCAATCCAAGCTGAAATCAGATTCTAGTATCTGCGCAGAATGATCTAGCGGTGCTATCAACTTATAAAGAGATGAATATTTGCAATCATAGTTCAAAGAGGAAGACGCCGTCCTTCATCCTCTTTTCTCTCCATGCTTCCAATATCTCAGATATTGAGGGTAACTCGGAACTATCCAATTCATTGTTGCGGCTAGTTAGCAAGTGGACTGTTTTGTTGTTAATGTCATTCTGCAACTGGCCATGATGGATGGGCTCTGAGTTGCTATCATCAACGTAACCAGCTGGTATGCCAGATTCAACGGATAGGTTAGAGGTTTGGCTTTCATTGCTGGCATGAGTTATTGGGTTAGAACCCAAATCATCACCCATATTGTACATTCCTAACCATAAAAATAAAAAATAAAAAATAAAAATAGTAGCCCTTCTTTTGGTGGAAGGTGTAAAGTTATTGTTTTTCTTTCTTAATGAAGAAAAAAATGCTACCCACCAATTGACAGGTTAGGATATTCCATACACTACCAAAAAGGGTAAAAGGCTACGGATAAAAACCATAGCTAAATTTCCAATAGCTACGGATAATATTTGTAGCTAAAAGTATAACTAGATCCGTAGCAATTGCTATTGTTTCCATATCTAGAGCTACGGCTAATATCAGTAGCAAGGTACACACACACACGGGGACTGATCTAAGCTAATACAGATAATCATGAAACTGCTCTGATCCAAGACACATGGTTTTGCAAATACAGATATAATTTCCAAATGGAGAAAGGAAAGATCAAAGCTTTCATTGTACTGACAACATTCAGTCCAGATATAAATATGATTTCCAAAATACATTTAACATTAAGCAAAGCTCTTAAAATATTCCAGAGGTAATATGTTCTATCATTAGTCAGGTTCATGAGTTCTAATGGGGCCATTGATCTAATATATAAAAGTGTCGCTGATTGTTGGGATCTTCTCTTGATGCATTTTCCACTCCTTATCCTTGTGAGATTCCTTCACCGGATGATAGCTCCTTGCATTGTCTTGTGAAGTTACTTGTTTGGATACAATCAAAAGGGTTACAATTTGTTATATCGAGACAATATGCCATAGTTATAGCTTGTATGCTAATAATTTAAGTGTTGGACATGGTTAAAGACCCATTTGAGGTCTCTAGTAAAAACATTTCGGCAAGCATAAATGAATGAGGGCATTTTATGAAATTAATAGAATGTGAATCGAACTTAAAATATATTCATGTGATTCGAGCAAAAGAAATGCGAAGAATCAAGTGCTGAGATAAAAAGAAAGGATGAAAGGGAAATATGGGTGTATTGCCAAAAAAAAATAATCATATATTCAGAAATGGTAAGGAAAAAGTGAAGTGTCACACTTACCATGCTAAGTGAAGCAGAACAGAGACACTATCTTGTGTAGTTGTGGGCTGAGCATTGGAAAAAGGTGAGACAGATTCAACAGGAACAACTGCCTTTTCAGTACCTTCAAGACCAACAGTTTCATCCACTTTCGTGAAGAGAGCATCAATTAGAATTTATCGATGCGAAAAAAAAAAAAAAAAAACCACTTACAATAAATCTGTCAAACATTCAAAATCACTTCATAAGAGTACTAACCTCAATTATTATAGGATATCATAGAAAAGGTTGCGTTGACTATTAAGTTCTTTCTAGGAAGTGTCCTTCCCACCAGCTTCAACAGATAAATCCTTCATCTGACTAATGACATCTTCATATGCATTTTCAGAAATGAAGTTTCTACCTGCAGATAGATCCATCCGCATCCAAGTTCAAATTGTTTAAATGCTCAAATATAATAGTTATACACTAAAAGATTCCAATGCCATCATGCCAACTTTGCGTGATGAATAGGTCTTGACTGAAGGTTCAACAAATCAAGACAGTCCATCTGCGGGCACTACCAAGGATCACCCATGGTACAAAACCCACAATGAACAAGCAATCTTGTCTAATGTGTAGACTACAAATGGACAGCGAAATAAAAATGAGTTGAAGTCCACATTCATAGAGAAAACATGTTTAATCGGATAACTAGGATTCTCTAATTGGGGTTTTTATACCATGGGCCATCCACATGCATGTTGGAGTTGCAATAAATCAAGATTGCTTCATTGTAAAACATAACCATTCCATTGCACCGACATTACAAAACTTAGGTTGGGAATGCCCATCAATCAGATGGAGAGTTTCTCCCTGAAAGTGAAGTTGTTTCACAGCTCAAGTGGTCCTATTTTCAAAACAAATGGATGTCTAGAAATTTGCATTACCCTATTGTGCCCCTTTTGTTCCCCATTAAGGAGCGAAACAACCTATTTTCAGCACATGGTATCTACAGTGGGCCCCATAATATCAATGATTGGATCGTTGAACTGAAAACCCAAAGATTGCATTTATGATACCTCATAAGCTTATGAAAAAACAACATAGAAGATGTTCCAACTTCCAACAATAGAAAATGGTGCAATCTCGATGCATATTTTTCGGTATTTGTAGACAAAGAAGTTTACATGCACAATAGCTTCCTTCCACCTCCCATTGTAGCAAAGGCAACATGCTAATTCATAAACACTAGTTGTTCGTACAACTCTTTGTTCCATATCCCTGACTGCTTCGACAGCCTCATTGACTTTGCCTTCTTCCTACAAGGCTCTCACAAGAACTGCAAATTTTGAAGCAGTAAGATATAGAAGTTTTCAGAAGAATCTAATCAATAAAAAAGAAAAGAATGACTAGCCTCACCTTTGTATGTCCTAGAGGGGGGGGGGGGGTGAATAGGACTATGCCAAATTAAAATAAAATTCAGCGGAAATAAAATAAACCAACAACCTTACAACTTGAATCAATTCACAAAGCTAAATTTAAATCACCTTGATAAATAGATATCGAGAGATTGATTCAAATTCAGTTCTAAGGACAACCTTACACCATAATCAACAAGGGCTTATGGTAGGACAACCTTATTTCTAGAACCTCTTTTGGATCAAGAACTCAATATTAATATAAGTAAATGAAATAGCAAGGAATTGAATTTAAATGAAGAAGTAAGATCTAAATTATTACAACAATCCCCACACTTGCTTGAAATGTAAATAATTACAACATTCACATCCCATTGTACATTCCACAAGATCAAATGATAAAAGATATGAAAATTAAGCAAGCATTCAAACCACAAGTCAAAGAGTTATAGTGGTTCGCTTGTGTGTACACCAACTGTTTTCCAACAGCCACACAAAAAGCTACTCCACTCCTAATATCCTCACACAGGGGATATTAGCGTTCACTAACAAATAGGTTTTCACAGGTTCACCAAAAACCTTTACAATTGTGTCTTTTTCACTTGGGCTTACACAATCCAAAACCCCTCTTTTCTGAGTTTTCTGGTTTTCCTCAGACAACCAATACAATGAGATTTTTCTGGCTCAACCTCAAACAAAACCAAAAGCAAATGAATTTTACAGAATTGTAAAATACCTGGATTTCTCCTTTTTCGTAGCAGCCCGGTAGAACCAATCGGAGTAGATGATTTGAATGTCAAAGTTCAATTTCCAATACTCACATTCATAAGGTTCTAAGTTCTAATTGATTTTAGATTTAACTCGTTGGGCGTAGCTAAATTTGATTTTGATTCCAAGAAGAAGGAATAAGATAATTCCTCTTTTCAAATATGATTGGAATATAGAAACAAAATCAAATTAAATAAGCTAGCAAAAAGGAATATTAAATAAGCACAATCTAGCTTAAAATAAACACAAACTTATCTCAGAGTGATCACTTGAAAATTCTTGAATTGAATGAGAGTGGAAGTTATGAAAACTCTGAATTTCGTGTTCAATTTATAGAAGCAGAAATCGCTCCTACGACTGGTCTTAGAAACCTACGACTGGTCGTAGCTCTAACAGATTTTGAAAAAATAAGCGCGATCTTTGAAAGCCGTTCTACGACTGGTCGTGAGTACCCTACGACTGGTCGTGGGTCACCTACGACTGGTCGTAGATATCTACGACTGGTCGTAGGACCAGTGATTTCGTCGCTGGACTTTAAGTCGTAGCTCCACGACTGGTCGTGGACGAGTCGAAGCCACACCTACGACCGGTCGAAGGACCTCCAGGACTGGTCGTGGGCGTACCAAAAATTCCGAAAAATCTTCAACTTCTTAGGACTGGTCGTGGAATTTCTTGGACTAGTCGAACCAATGTTAGGACTGGTCGAACAAGAGCTAGGACTGGTCGTAGAATAGACCAACCTTGTGTATTTTAAATATTTGAATAATGTATCCAAAGTGACCTACTTAAAGGGTCAACTTAAGGTCATTCAAACCTGAACCATGTCGTATGGACATTGAACTTCAACCTTTCAACGAATGTAGATAAATTGAATTATATCAGGCTTGTCAGGCTTGAGATCTTGATCAATATAGAACTACTTCATACGTTGTTTCTTCAGATTTGAACTTCAACACTGTAGCTTCTTGAGGCTTCATCATGTAGTATTTTGAGGCTTCAACATGTAGCTTTTTTTAGGTGTCTTGAATTCCAATAAATGATCATACAAGTACAGAACACCGATAGATGTTTTTGGCACACAAAATTTGACAACCAAAGGAGCATGAGACCATAACACTTACAATCTCCCCCTTTGGCAAATTTGTGACAAAACATCCAAATAATAATAATACTTCAAATTAAAATGAAGTACTCACAACATATTACTCACAACATATTCACAATAAGTTGAACAATAGAGAAGCATACACACCACAAGTTCATATAGAGAAGCAAGTCAAATATTTCATTCTCACATAACTACCCCAGAGTAATAGGTACCCCTGAGAAGTTGTTTAACTCCCCTACCCCAGAGTAATAGGTACCCCTGAGAAGTTGTTTAACTCCCCCTGAGTAATAGATAATAGGAACTCCCAAAACTTCTCCCCCTTTTTGTCACAAAATGACAAAGGAACAAGGGCAGCAATCAAAATGAATATAGCAGTTAAAGTATAGATTCAAGAAAACTTTAGTGCATAATTCAAAAAGTCAGTGAGTATGTAAAGTTAAAAACAAATATTACAGACTTAGTAAAACATTCAGTCAGAACCAGAGGATGGAGCAGGATTAGAAGGATCAATTTTGTGTAAACCCTTAGCAATACGCCTCATATATTTGCGTAGATAAGAGAATTGCGTATCTTGGGTAACACGAATTTGAGCCACTTGCTCTTGAAGGGAATTCAATCTCTCATCAAAATCAGAGGGCTGAAAATCAGGATCATCAGCCGAGTCTGACTCAAGTTCTTCAAACAAATCATCCATATTCACGTCTTCAGTAGGATCACTAGCTTGACCAGCATCTCTTGCTTCAGCACCAACGCCACCAGCATCCACTTGACCATCAGTAAATTCTAAAGTCATCTTGTTAAGATTGGAATTATTGAAGGGGAGATGATGGATGGGTTTTTCTCTAGTAGGCATAGCAATGAGCATATGATTTGCTAGCATAGTCAACAAATAACCAAAGGGTATATCACTATGTCCAGGATGTTGACGAGACAGAATAATGGAATGACAAATTAAGGAAGGTAAACAAATTTTTGCACCAGAGATGACAGAATGCAAAACACGAACCATAAAAGCAGTGAGTTCGGTTTTATTGCCAGCACGAGGATAAAGATTAGAGATGAAAATCCTATGTAGTACTCTGTGTCTGGGTAACAAAAATCTTGAGGGAAGTGCATGACCTTTATGAGTCCAATGAACATCCAAGTTACATAGATCTCTAGTAAGCATTCTACGTTCAGATTCAGAGAGACTGTCATGTAAAATACCAATTGGAATGCTCTCATCATTGACAGGTATTTCCATAATATCAGCAATCAAATGCCGATCCACTACAAACAAACCTTCTTGAGTATCAACTTTAAAAATTAAATTATCAATAGAAAAATCACAGATACATGCAAACATGGATTGGGCAATGGACTGGTATGCAGGTCCACCCCAATGCAAGATGTTATCCCATCCCACAGATTCCAACAGAGTAGGAATACCATATGAAGCAATGTGATTTACATTCACAGGACGCTCAACAATAATATTTCGCATACGTAAATCCCGAACATTCGGAGGATCATTTTCGGGAGACCGAAGATGACGTTGTACAATAGAAGTTGATCTAGAAGAAGATGGACCTCTAGTAGTTTTCTTTTTACCTCTAGCATCCATTTTTAATGGAGGATTTCAATGAAACCACAAGATGCAAGATAGAAAAAATGAGGTTTTAATAGATCAGATTTTTCAAGATAAAACCCCAATCTTGCAATGAACGACCCAATAGATTCAACAAGAGAGTGATTTGAGACACTAATATCAAGAATCTATAGTAAAAATGCAAAGGAACCACTAACCTTGAAGAACTAGGAAGGTGGGTTCGACCAGTCGTAGCTAGAGCCGTTGGTGGGAAAAGAGAAATGAGGAAGATGAGTCAAAATCCCCAATTTAAAGTGAAAACCCGAGTTTCACGACCGGTCGTGTACGTGTTCGACCGGTCGTAGCACGACCGGTCGTGTACACTCACGACTGGTCGAGTACGACTCAAAATTTGCAATTCTTTTTCAAATAATTTTTAAATTTAAGTAAATAACTCATCAAACTTATGTACATTATGATACACCAAATCATGCAAATTCAATTTAAATTACACATACCGAGATCAAACTTTAATTTATTAAACCTGCTTTTGTCGAGCGGTTTAGTGAAAATGTCAGCAAGTTGAGTCTCGGTTGGAATGTAATCCAAACATATTACCTTTTCTTCCACTAATTCACGAATGTAATGAAATCTAATATCAATATGCTTAGTACGTGAATGCTGAACTGGATTTTTAGAGATATTTATTGCACTGGAATTATCGCAAAATAAAATCATAGAATCCTGAGTAATTCCATAATCGCTCAACATTCGTTTCATCCAAACAAGTTGAGTACATGCATTTCCAGCAGCAATGTATTCAGCCTCAGCTGTTGATAGCGATATAGAACTTTGCTTCTTACTAAACCAAGAAACAAGACAATTTCCAATGTAGAAACAACCACCACTGGTTGATTTCCTATCATCAATGTTTCCAGCCCAGTCAGCATCTGCATACCCGGCTAATTGAACATTAGTTTCATGTGGATACCAGAGACCAAGTTTAGTAGAACTTGCGACATATCGCATAATCCGCTTAACCGCAGTTAAGTGAGATTCTTTAGGATTTGATTGATAACGAGCACAAATACCAACACTCAAGGCTATATCTGGTCTACTAGCAGTCAGATAAAGTAAACTACCAATCAAACTACGATACAATTTAGGATCCACATCATTACCTGCAGAGTCTTTTGAGAGTCTCAAAGTTGTACTCATAGGAGTATCAAAGTTTTTACCTTTCTCAAATCCAAATTTCTTGATTAAGCCCTGAGCATATTTGGTTTGAGAGATAAAAATTCCATTAGGTTGTTGTTTTACTTGCAACCCTAGAAAATAGTTTAATTCACCAACCATGCTCATTTCGAATTTAGACTTCATCAAATCTGCAAACTCAACAGTCATATTAGTACAGGTTGATCCATAAATAATATCGTCAACATATATTTGAACCATTAAAATATCATCGTTATACTTCTTAACAAAGAGTGTCTTATCAACACATCCCATTTGAAAATTATGACTTAGTAAAAACTTAGTCAGTTTTTCGTACCATGCTCTGGGAGCTTGTTTCAGACCATAGAGAGCCTTCTTAAGACGATACACATGATCAGTAAATTTAGGATCTTCAAACCCTGTTGGTTGTTCAACATATACCTCTTCATGTAAATCACCATTCAGAAAGGCACTCTTTACATCCATTTGATAAATTTTAATCTTTCTAAAACATGCAATGGAGATAAAAAGTCTGATTGATTCAAGACGAGCTACAGGGGCAAATGTCTCATTATAGTCAATACCTTCAATTTGTGTATATCCCTGTACAACTAGTCTTGCTTTATTTCGAATAATATTTCCAAGTTCATCAGATTTGTTTTTGAAAATCCATTTTGTTCCAATAATATGTTTATCTTTAGGTCTAGGAACAAGATACCAAACATCATTTCTGACAAACTGATTAAGCTCTTCTTGCATCGCAAGAATCCAGTTTTCATCTGAAAGTGCTTCTTTTACGTTAACCGGTTCAATCTGGGATGTAAAGCATACGTAATTACATATGTCCTCTAATTGTCTACGAGTGCGCACACCAGTGAGAGGGTTTCCAAGTATTTGAGAAGTTGGATGATCTTTAACAGTCCTAAATTCAGAATTAGGTTCACTTGGTGAAGTTTCTTGTTTTTCAAGTATAAGCACTTCATCATTATCAGAACTAGGAACAGGTGTATTCAAAAAATCGTCAATCACAACATTTATTGACTCTTGAATCACACCGGTCCTGTTGTTCAGAACACGATATGCACGACTGTTTAAAGAATACCCTAAAAAGATCCCTTCATCACTTTTAGTGTCGAATTTTCCCAAATTTTCACGATCACGCAAAATATAACACTTACTGCCAAAAACTCGAAAATATTTGACAGAAGGCTTTTTCTCAAACCACATTTCATAAGCCGTTTTATTATTAGATTTACAAATATAAACACGGTTAATAATGTAGCAGGCTGTATTTACTGCTTCAGCCCATAAATTCCTAGGGAGCTTCATGCTATTTAACATAACATTTCCCATTTCTTGAAGCACTCTATTCTTTCTCTCGACAATTCCATTTTGTTGAGGAGTTTTAGGTGCAGAGAATTCATGCGATATTCCCTGATCGCTACAGAATTTCTCAAAACTGCTATTTTCGAATTCGGATCCATGATCACTACGGATCTTGTTGACTTGAGAACTTTTTTCAGTTTGAATCCGTTTTATAATCTTTTTCACTTCATCAAGGGTTTCTGATTTGTCTCTCAAGAATGAAACCCAAGTGAATCTTGTATAATCATCTACAATAACTAAGATGTATTTTTTGCCACCTCGACTTTCCGTTCTTGTTGGTCCTATAAGATCCATGTGGAGAAGCTCGAGTGGTCTTGTGGTGGTATTGGAGTTCACCTTTTTGTGAGAGCTCCTAGTTTGTTTACCATACTGGCATTCACCACAAATCTTGTCTACTTTTTGCATCTTAGGTAGACCTCTAATTAGTTCACCTTTGCTCAATCTGTATAAATTTCGATAGTGTACATGTCCGAGGCGTTTATGCCATAATTCTGTCTCATCGGTATGGACCATGTAACACGTTTGTTTAGATGAGCTACTATCGCTTACTATATAGCAGTTCTCAAAGGTTCTGCGACCAGTTAATATTACAGAACCCTTTTCATTTATTATTTCACAACCTTGATTAGAAAATTTAACATTATGGTTGTTATCGCATATTTGAGATATGCTCAACAGGTTGTGTTTTAAACCCTCAACATATAAAACATTTTTAAATAAGGGAAGGTTATAGAGTTGGACCGTACCTTTGCCAATTATCTTGCAGTTGCTACCATCACCAAATGTGACTGACCCATCAGTCATATCTTTAAGATCGGTGAATAGTGCTTTGTCGCCTGTCATATGTCTGGAGCATCCACTGTCTAGGTACCATTTCGAATGGCTTGTAGCTTTGAAAGCAGTGTGAGCAACCAAACAGACAGCTTTAGGAACCCATTTCAGTACAGTTTTAGGTTTAGGAGAATAATTGGTCTTCTTATGTTTATAGTTGTAGGAGTGACCTACAGAATTAGATTTTAATAGCTCCTTCAGTAAATCAATAATTTTTTCAGCTAGTGGGTTTCGAATCTGATTATAGCTGCTTTTGGGTTTATGAAAAGTTTTTGTATTTTTAGAAAAAACTTGACTAGTATCTTTTCCTTTTGAGTTAGAAGTCTCTCCTTTCACAAAATTGGAAGAAGTATTCTTCTGTTTTGGAGATTTGTTTTTATCATAACCCAACCCGGATCGATCGCCACATTTTCTTGATCCGGATAACAATTTTTCTAATTTTGGATCGCCTTGGGCATATCTCCATGTGTCCTTCAAACTCAACAGAGAAGATACTTCATTTTTAAGTTTCTCATTTTCAGATTTCAAATTTTCAATTAGGGAGGTTTTGAATTCTAGGTCACACTTAGACTTTTCAAAACTATCTGAAATTTGAGATTTTTCTAAAATAAGAGTTTCAAAACATTCTTTAAGTTTATAAAACTTTTCTTTTTGAAGTTTAAGTTTGACAGCAATTTTACAACTTTCCTTATATAAGGCATTGTAAGCATCTTGAAGATCTTCATCATATTCATGATCACTATCCAAATTTTCTTCACTTGTTGAATCATCGTGATCGGAAAAAGTAAACTTGGCTAGAGTCATAAGGGCCTTAAGTTCATTGCCCGACTCGGTTTCTGAATTTTTGACTCAGAAGAGGCTTCAGAATCAGACGATTCATCCCAAGTAGCCAACATACCCTTCTTTTTGAATCTGTCCTTTTTAGGACATTTGTTTGCTAAATGCCCATATTCTTGACAGTTGTAGCATTGACTATCTTTCAATGATTTCCAAGTTTTAGACTTAGGTTTGGAACGTTTCTTTTCATTTCCCTTTTGAAAATCGACTCTTTTCTTACTTTTGAAAATCTTATAAAACTTTTTCGCCAAAAGGGCCATATCATCTTCAGACTTTTCTGAATCTGAATTTTCTTGAATAATACTTTTAGATGACTTCAAAGCAATAGACTTACCTTTAGGAGCTTTAAAACTTAATTCATAGGTTTGTAAAGAACCAACTAACTTCCTCTACCTTCATATTATCCGTATCACGAAGTTCCTGGATTGCGGTTACCTTTGAATTGAACCGTTCAGGAAGAGAGCGTAGTATTTTTGCACATACTTTACTTTCAGGGATCTTATCGCCCAGACCCCACATTGAGTTCACAATGTCATTCAATCTAGTGTAAAAGTCCATAAACATTTCATTTTCCTCCATATGAATTTCTTCAAATTTAGTTGTGAGGAGTTGGACTTTAGATTTCTTGACAATTGATGTACCTTCGTGTGTCATTTCTAAAATATCCCAAGCTTGCTTTGCAGTATCACAGGATATGATTCTTTTGAACTCATCCGGTGATAGTGCGCAAGTGATTGCATTTAGTGCTTTAGCATTAGCACTACTCTCACTTTTCTGAAGTGTGGTCCATTGGTAATATGGTGTAATTTTCATAGATTTTGAACCATCAACACCAGTTACTTCCGTGATAGGAGGTTTCCATTCAATTACTGTGGCTTGCCACACACTTTCATCCATTGATTTGAGGAAGATCCTCATTCTGGCTTTCCAATAGGCATAGTTGGAGCCATCAAAGGGAGGAGGTCTAGTAACTGAAAGGCTATCAAAATTTGACATCTTTTTATATAGCTTAGATCGTTAGCTCAGGAAATAAATCCAAATAAAAAGCAATAAAATGAGCTATTAGGCTTTGATACCACTTGAAAAGGCCAAGCTATATGTCCTAGAGGGGGGGGTGAATAGGACTATGCCAAATTAAAATAAAATTCAGCGGAAATAAAATAAACCAACAACCTTACAACTTGAATCAATTCACAAAGCTAAATTTAAATCACCTTGATAAATAGATATCGAGAGATTGATTCAAATTCAGTTCTAAGGACAACCTTACACCATAATCAACAAGGGCTTATGGTAGGACAACCTTATTTCTAGAACCTCTTTTGGATCAAGAACTCAATATTAATATAAGTAAATGAAATAGCAAGGAATTGAATTTAAATGAAGAAGTAAGATCTAAATTATTACAACAATCCCCACACTTGCTTGAAATGTAAATAATTACAACATTCACATCCCATTGTACATTCCACAAGATCAAATGATAAAAGATATGAAAATTAAGCAAGCATTCAAACCACAAGTCAAAGAGTTATAGTGGTTCGCTTGTGTGTACACCAACTGTTTTCCAACAGCCACACAAAAAGCTACTCCACTCCTAATATCCTCACACAGGGGATATTAGCGTTCACTAACAAATAGGTTTTCACAGGTTCACCAAAAACCTTTACAATTGTGTCTTTTTCACTTGGGCTTACACAATCCAAAAACCCCTCTTTTCTGAGTTTTCTGGTTTTCCTCAGACAACCAATACAATGAGATTTTTCTGGCTCAATCTCAAACAAAACCAAAAGCAAATGAATTTTACAGAATTGTAAAATACCTGGATTTCTCCTTTTTCGTAGCAGCCCGGTAGAACCAATCGGAGTAGATGATTTGAATGTCAAAGTTCAATTTCCAATACTCACATTCATAAGGTTCTAAGTTCTAATTGATTTTAGATTTAACTCGTTGGGCGTAGCTAAATTTGATTTTGATTCCAAGAAGAAGGAATAAGATAATTCCTCTTTTCAAATATGATTGGAATATAGAAACAAAATCAAATTAAATAAGCTAGCAAAAAGGAATATTAAATAAGCACAATCTAGCTTAAAATAAACACAAACTTATCTCAGAGTGATCACTTGAAAATTCTTGAATTGAATGAGAGTGGAAGTTATGAAAACTCTGAATTTCGTGTTCAATTTATAGAAGCAGAAATCGCTCCTACGACTGGTCTTAGAAACCTACGACTGGTCGTAGCTCTAACAGATTTTTGAAAAAATAAGCGCGATCTTTGAAAGCCGTTCTACGACTGGTCGTGAGTACCCTACGACTGGTCGTGGGTCACCTACGACTGGTCGTAGATATCTACGACTGGTCGTAGGACCAGAGATTTCGTCGCTGGACTTTAAGTCGTAGCTCCACGACTGGTCGTGGACGAGTCGAAGCCACACCTACGACCGGTCGAAGGACCTCCAGGACTGGTCGTGGGCGTACCAAAAATTCCGAAAAATCTTCAACTTCTTAGGACTGGTCGTGGAATTTCTTGGACTAGTCGAACCAATGTTAGGACTGGTCGAACAAGAGCTAGGACTGGTCGTAGAATAGACCAACCTTGTGTATTTTAAATATTTGAATAATGTATCCAAAGTGACCTACTTAAAGGGTCAACCTAAGGTCATTCAAACCTGAACCATGTCGTATGGACATTGAACTTCAACCTTTCAACGAATGTAGATAAATTGAATTATATCAGGCTTGTCAGGCTTGAGATCTTGATCAATATAGAACTACTTCATACGTTGTTTCTTCAGATTTGAACTTCAACATTATAGCTTCTTGAGGCTTCATCATGTAGTATTTTGAGGCTTCAACATGTAGCATTTTTTAGGTGTCTTGAATTCCAATAAATGATCATACAAGTACAGAACACCGATAGATGTTTTTGGCACACAAAATTTGACAACCAAAGGAGCATGAGACCATAACACTTACACAAGATCGTACTTCCCTGATCTCAGCATGACCATTCAAGAAGCACCACCTGTAAGATCGTACTTCCCTGATCCCTCCATCGCTAACATTTTCAGAATATATTGACAATCAGGTTTTCATTAACAAGCAAGCTCGAATAGCTTAATAGTTCAACGGATACGGAATATTGACTATTACGAGTGAAAATTGAGATATGGTTGATCCTCAGTGGGCTATCATTGCCATACTTGAAAGGTTCAACACTGAAAGGATGTTAGATTAATTTCAAATGATACCTTGATGCACCTTGGAAGTGATTGACAAAACAGGATATGAAAGTTGATCCTAAATAGCTAGAAGGCTAGGATGATACTTTATAAACCTTTTGGACATACATGGGCTCCAGTATTTTAGTTGTAGTTCATGGGAAAATGATTCAAAGTCATGTTCAGAGCATTAGGTCCAAAGTAAGACCAGTGGTTGAGGTAATACCTCCATTACAAGTCCATAAGTTGCTCCATTAGGTTTCAGACCACTATGCCTCATCTGCTCCAGCACCCAAGAGACTCTTTTCCACTGCTTGCATGGCAGGTGAGCATTCAGCACCTGGTGGCCAGTTTGAATAAGAGATCAAGAAATTAAATAAATGCATGAAGTATTAAAACGAAGATTTTCACAAAAGAGAATTTTCCAAAACCATATAAGTAGCTAAATCCTTAAACCCCCAAATTCTAAAAATCACAAATCCTAAATCTTATGATTTAAAAAACATTGTATATTACCCAAATTGCTGCAGAGTGAGAGGAATGATTCGGTACGGCGTTTCTTTAGGATGATTCGGTGCGGTGTTTCTCGGAGAGAAGCAGGGAGAGAAGGTGAGAGAAATTTAAGAGGGAAGGAAAGAGAGATGCAGGGAGAGAATGTGGGAGAAATCTAAGAGGGAAGGAAAGAGAGATCCAAGAGAGAGAAAGGGAGAGAAATCTGAGTAGGAGGTGGGGAAATCGATCACCACCGAAATGGTGGTGCTTTCTTTGTTCCAGAGAGAGAGAGAGAGAGAGAGAGAGAGAGAGAGAGAGAGAGAGAGAGAGAGAGAGCCCACCGAATTAGGGATTTTCGGATTTTTTTTATTTTTTATTTTTGGTTTTTTTATCGGGGTCGAGTACTACACAGCCTAACGGCGTGCAACGCGCCGTGAACTTCCTTCCCTATGGGCCCTACAGTGTCAGCCAATTAGAGCATTATACGACTCGTCCGTCTTTTGAAACGTCCGGGTGGGGGTAGGATGCAATCCGCGTCCTTGCCTGAGACCCAGGCACAGAGGCATCTCTGTGCCTTGAGCGGAAATCGGACTGTGTACTTTGTTACTCAATGCGCTCTTATCGTATCGTGTAAACTCAGTTGGGCCCACCTTAAATGTACATGTACTATCCACGCCGTCCATCCGTTTTTCCATCTAATTTAAGGGGTTGATCCCAAAATTGAAGCATATCCAAAGATCAGGTGGATCATACCCTAGGAAACAGTGGATATAATGATTTCCATCGTTGAAACCTTTCTAGGCCCCATAGTGATGTTTATTTGTCATCCAACCTGTTCATGAGATCATTAAGACATTGATGAACGGTAAACACAAATATAAGCTTGATCCAAAACTTCTATGGCCCTAAGAAAATTTTAATAGTAGAAGTTCAAATCAGCTGTTTCTATGGTGCGGTCCATTCGAACATTTTATATGATTCATTTTGGGATCACACGGTTCGCTAAGCGTAGTGAGTTACCACACAATCCCCTTCCCCTTGAGCGGTGTAGGCTCACTGAGATGTCCCTAACAAATCCACTCCGTCCATCTATTTTGAAAGACCACGGTACGACAGATCCAAAACTCATGTGAGCCAGAAGTTGTGTCAGGATGATATTTGTAATTACAGTTTATCTTAGTGGTAAAAAGTTCTAGGAACGGTTTGGATGGCATATAAACATCGTGGTTAAATCCAAGAAGGTTTGGACAGTGGACAATTCCCACTGTTTTGTTGGTGTGGCCCACCTGAGTTCTGGATCTGCCTGATTTTTATCATCACGTTCTACTGTAGTCTTTCAAAACAGATGGACCGTGTGGATTTGCCACTGAGATCATTAGAGCCCCCACAAACCCCGGGCAGAGAGATATCTCTATGCCCAGGTCACAGGCAATCGGCTCCCCTCGCCATGTTTGTTGTCCCACAAAAGCATCATTGGGATCCAACTCATTGTTGATGTGTGCATGGAGACGGGAAAAGCTGTATAAACCCTGGAGTGATGTATGTATTCTATCTCCATTGTTTATCCATTTTACCAAGTGGATCCAAATCTCAGATGTAAAATACCACAGGAAACATGCCCATAAGTTTATCCGTAAAAACTTCATGGGACCCACTGTAATACTGATTTGCCATCCCACCTATTGATTTAGTCACAAAGATTTGATGGACTTTCATAGCTTTCAAGAGGTTTTTAATGGTAGGCATTCAATCACCATGATTTCGTGTTATGTGGTCCACCTGAGGTTTAGACAAGCTCTTGTCCTAAAATTAACTGAAAAAATAATTAAATAAACAGCAGGTAAGAGCTTTTCTAGAAGCACACGGTACCGACGTGGTGCTGTGTGCTACGCAATTCCCGTCATTTGAACAACCAAAAGACTTTGTCCTCATCTGACAGATTTGATAATCATCACATTTGGCTTCAAATCTAATGAGAAATTTGCGACTGCGGACCCCACCTTTTATCCAGCTGTTTCTATGAAACAATAGGAACTTATACCTGCTTGTACGGTCAGCCAATTTGAGGACGAAAATACCCCTCCCTACCTTTCGAAGACGAGCCTACGCTCCTCCAACCGAGAGTTGTACGAACGGCTCAAAAGAGATCAAAGTTACATGGCCCCACAGCTATGTATTTATCATATCCACAACGTTCATCTATTTCGAGATCATTTCGGAGCATTTTCCAAAAAAAATGAAAATCATATCCAAAGATCAACTGGACCACACCACAAAGAGCAGCCAGAAAATTGATTTTCACCGTCAAAAATTTTGTAGGACCCACGATAACATTTATTTTCCATCCAATCTATTCATAAGGTCACAAAGGCCTCGATGAAGAGGAAATTTTTTCTTTTCATAATAATCCAAAACTTCTGTAACCCCTAAAAGGGTTTCAATGGTAGACATTCAATTCCCTGCTGCCTTTTACAGTGTGGTCCACTTGATAGTTAGATCAATCGTATTTTTTGTCTCAAGCCTTAATATGAGCTCGCCAAATAGATGCACGGTTTGGATATAACAAAGACCTCATGATGGGACCCACAAAAGGCGGTGGGATTACAACAGCAAAATAAAAATAAAAATAAATTAAAAATTAAAAAAAAAAAAACCAGGAACCTGTAGCTACGGATTATAACCGTAGCCATACCTGTAGCAATTGCCTTTTCAATATGTATCGAAGGTCTTTCGATATATCGAAAATGGTCCCGAACTGTCCAGCGAGTTTGCCCCAAAAATCCCACAGTTTTCCCTATGGCTACGGATTATAACCGTAGCCATAATTGTAGTCCGTTGCAATTTATGCATTTGTTTTTTTACATGGAGAACTTTATTCTACCTACATTTTTCTCTAATACATATTTATATAAATATGTATATATAAGCATATAAAAATTTTTCTCTCTCTTTTAATTCATTTCTTTGTCTATTTATTCAACAAGCATATCTCCTAAACTAGAATGATTTACTTAACCTACCACATGATTTTGGGGTAGGAGAAGCTAACTTTAGTCAACAAACCTAGTTATTTTTAAAGATTCTAAGACCATTTCATTCACTTCGTGGTCAATTTCAATCATTTCGCGGTTAAACTGGAAATTGAGCAGGGCAAACTAGAAATTGAGCCGGGCAAACATGAAATTCAGCAAGGCAAACATTAAATTGAGCAAGGCAAACTAGAAATTCAGTGGGGCAAATATGAAATTAAGCGGGGCCAACGAGAAATTTAGCGGGGCAAACATGAAATTGAGCGGGGCAAACACGAAATTCAGCGGGGTAAATTAGAAATTGAGCGGAAAAAACATGAAATTGAGCGGGGCAAAATAGAAATTCAGCAGGACAAACATGAAATTGACTCGGGCAAACATGAAATTGAGCGGAGCCAACGAGAAATTGAGCGGGGCAAACATGAAATTGAGCAGGGTAAACTAGAAATTGAGCGGGGCAAACATGAATTTCAGTGGGGCGAACATGAAATTGAGTGGGACAAACATGAAATTCAGAGGGGCAAACATGAAATTGAGCGAGGCAAACTAGAAATTCAGCGAGGCAAACATGAAATTGAGCGGGGAAAACGGTGGAAAACAAAATATATTTGTGTTTTCCCTTCATTAATGCTTAAGAGACCTTATGAGCCAGTTAGATGGCAAATAAGCATGTTAGGTGTCATGCCCCAAATCTGAAAATTGGATTCACAGGAATCCCAATCGCCGAATTCGGTGCCGACAGCCTCCGTAGTACCCTATTCTCGGCTCCTAGAGTCCATACGCCAGATTCCGATCTTGGGATCCAACAATAAGGATTTTTTTTTTTTTTTTTTTTTTTTGTACATTTGACTCGTAATAAGCATAACGACAAGATTATCCAATTCACAAAGATAACATCATCATCACATATCCACTAATATAATCATTTGAGTACAATGTAAAAAATAATAATAAATAAATAAATACATAAATCGAAAATCAAGCTCCAGAAAACCGCTGCACTTACCAACCTCAACACTGCTGCAACCTAACATCACCTGCATGCATCTTTTGTGCATAAGCTTATAGAAAGCTTAGAGGGTGGTGCAAGTGTGTGTACAAGGTAAGTGTCAAGTATTCAACGCAATGTCATAATCATGCAATGTCGAAATGGGCACAAGGTCATGAATCATATGTTATCAGAGTAAGCAAAAATACTGACAAGTCCATGAGTCAAGCAATATCAGAATGCGCAATACAGATCAACTGTACAAATGAGGAACAATATTAGAATACGCGATATAGATCAATTATACAAATGAGTCAAAAGAGTCAAATATCAGATGTCGTATCTAAACCATATAAATGCAGAAACACAGGTAACCCAAAAGGTCATATGCCGCGAATGTAATGCAATATGCGGTGTGAATGGAATGACAATGCCGGAGTATGAAGTCGGGATAATAGTACGTAGTATTGCAGGCTATGGGGTCCATCACAAGGGACTTCTATCCAAACCAGTCCCATACCTAAATTTGGATAGTCAGACTTGATGTGGTAAACTCCTGATCTCAGGTTAGTCGCGTGCCCTAATCGAAATCCTAGTCATTGCGAAGGTTCACATAACAAATAGTTGCGCACCACCAGCCCGAGTGGATAGTAAATGAATGAATGAATGAATGAGTATACAAATCCTGCTCAATAAGTCCACATATCAGTACGGTTCATCTTCGGGATCATCACCGGGGTTTAGTACACTCCAAATGACACTACCGCTCTCTCAACCGCACAGTCCAAGTGAGCGTAAGAAACGTCACTATCCGCCTAGCCAATAGTCTGTCAATACCTATTCGGCACGTCGATAGCGAACTCATTCCTCGAGCTGGTCAGACTCAGCCTAGCAATGCCCCCTACGCTAGGGCGAGTAAGGCCACACCCCCTCCCAACCGACCACGACACAGTGGGAGACGCGACCTCCTAGTATTCAGCACTCGGGTGCTCATGTATCCACTCGATCTCGATGTTGGGGCGTCTCTTGGCCATGGAGGTTTAGGGATTTTCACACAGGGACATCTATGGCTCCCGTATGCTAGAACCAAATATTTTCAGTGTCCCATCTGGTCATCCACGATATGCCTGTGGAGGCTACGACCCTGATGTCACCAAGGCATACAGTAGTCGTATCATAAAATGCGTGATGCATGAGTCATACAATCCAATCATACATCAATCTTGCGTATGTCGTGCGCTCATGTGAGATAACCTTCGCCTATCAGAAAGCCTCATATCAACCTGCCCAATGACACATGCAATGGTTAATCACATCTCATAACAAACATGCAGATGATGCGTATGAGCATGTATCATGATGCTATGTTGTCACATATTCATAATCGGTACCAATAACCGGCACCGACAATCGGCCTCGATAACGTGGACATTTAACCAACATTGCCCCTAACGAATGGCCCACATAGAGCCTAACATGTAATGGGCCCATGGCCTCACACAAAGGCCTAATATTCAACATAGTGGACCTTACCCACATGCCACATATACACAATAGGTGGGCCCTACTCATGGGCCTCAAATACATGACAATAGGCCTCAACAAATCGGAATCGATCGATAATCGGAATCAGCAAATCGGTCACGTAAATTGGCAATTGGTCACGACAATCGAAATCGACTAATAATCAAAATCGGCAAATCGGTCACGTCAATCGGAACCAGTAATCAGTCATGACAATCGGGATCGGTCGATAGTCAGAATCGGCAAATCGGCACGTCAATCGGCAATCGGTCACGACGATTGAAATCGATCAGTAATCAGAATCGGCAAATCGGTCACGTCAATCGTAACCGACAATCGGTCATGACAATCGTGATCGATCGATAGTTAGAATTGACAAATCGGTCATGTCAATCGACAATCGGTCACGATAATCGAAATCGATCGATAATCAGAATCAGCAAATCGGTCACGTCAATCGGAACCGGCAATCAGTCATGACAATTGGGATCGGTCGATAGTTAGAATCGGCAAAGCGGTCACGACGATCAAAATCGATCGATAATCAAAATTGGCAAATCAGTCACATCAATCGGAACCGGCAATCGGCCATGACAATTTAAATCGACCGATAATCAGAATCGGCAAATCGGTCACGTCAATCGGAATCGGCAATCAGCCATGACAATCAAAATCGGTCGATAGTCAGAATCGGCAAATCAGTCACATCAATCGGCAATCGGTCACGACAATTGAAATCGATCGAAAATCAGAATCGGCAAATCGGTCACGTCAATCGGAACCGGCAATTGGCCATGACAATCGAAATCGGCCTCGATACTCAAAATTGGCCTCAATGATTGGCAGATCAAGGCCTAAGGGAAAGTCACAATGTAGGCATTAAACCATCATTGCCCATTAATGTGGACATTTAACCAACATTGCCCCCAAGGAATGACCCATATAGAGCCCAACATATAGTGGACTCATGACCTCATACAAGGGCCAAATATACAACACCATGAGCCTCACTCAAGAGCTAAATACACATCACGATGGGCCTCGACACGTGGGCCATAATTACATAAAGGTGGGCCCTGCACATGGGCCTCATATGCATCAAATGGGCCACGTCCCACGGGCTGGAATACGTCACAATGGGCCTCAACCTATGGGCCTCAAACATACCATAACGGGCCTTATACACATCAAGTGAGCTACATCACATGGGCCGCACCGATGGGCCTCATATATATCAAGTTAGCAACATCAATGGGCCTCGTATACCTCAAGTAGGCCGCACCAATGGGCCTCTTATACATCAAGTGGGCCTCACACATACTTAGTGGGCCTCTTATACATCAAGTGGGCCTCAAATACATCTCAATGGGTTGGGCCCTGCTTATTTCAAATGGGCCCATCAATGGACAACTTGGATAAAACACGTACATCACATAAGGGCCACGTGAACAGACGTTGTGAATACAAAATGCATACATCTAGGTGGGCCCTCACAGATGAACGGAGTAGATATAATACATGCCTCATGATCAGGGCCCACCATGACATTGATTTTCCATCCAATCTGTTCATAAGGTCTTAAAGACCTGAATTAAGAGGAAACAAATTTCATATTGATCCAAAACTTCTGTGACCCTAGACGGTTTCAATGGTGGACGATCATCTTCTAGTGATCTTTGCAGTGTGGTCCTCTTGATAGGCAGATCTGTCTCGTTTTGTCTCAAGCCGTAAGGCAAGCTCACCAATTGGATGAACGGTTTGGATGTAACACATACCTCAACAGTGGGCCCACTGTCCCATCTGGACAGTGCAGATTAAGCATATATATTACGGTGTACACCACATAGCAGGTGGTCCCCAGATAAACGGTTGGGATATAACACATCCCTCATAATCAGGGCACACCCAACTGCTGGCATCAGTATAGCAGCTACTAAGTTGGTGTGGCCAGCTGGCCCACCGTCCAGATGGACGGTCTGGATGAAAAAACAAATACATCACAGAGGGTTCCACCGGTGGATACAAAATACATATATCAACGTGGGCTCCACACAGCACTGGCTGACGTCACCACGTCTGCTTATATGATGGTGTGGTGCTCCAGCCAATCAGCCCCCAGGTGGGACCACACATGTGAGACCCACAACTATGGATGGACAGTTTGGATATAAACGCAGGCATCAAGCTGGGTAGGCCCCACCGTGAGAATGGATGGACGGTAGGGATACAGCACGTGCACCATGGTGGGACCGTGCATGGATTACATCACGGTGGATTCCACCCTTAGAATGGATGGACGGCATGGATGTCACGCCTGCTGCACCGTCCAGCAACTGGACGGTGCGGTTATAGCCATACATCATGGTGCGGTCCACGTAGTAGCTCACCCATGTGATGTTATATTATATATATATATATATATATATATATATATATATATATATATATATATATATATATATATATATATATATATATATATATGACGAAAGGAGCTCACCCAGCTAGTCGCCCCACATGAATGGACCGTTTGGACGTCCCTACGCACACAGTGGCCCCACGTCAGGTGGGCCACACTCTTGGATCAAGCTGATATTTGGGTTTTCCTTCGTTGGGGTCCGTCCAAATGGACTGCCATGTGGGCCACTCGGCGGACGGCGTAGATAAAATACATACTTCATGGTGGGTGTGCATTAGGATGGGCCACACATATCAAAAGAAAGAAAGAGAGAGAGAGAGAAGATCGGTTGGTGGAGGGACCCCGCCACTATGGGTCCCTCTTTGATATAAAACATAATCAAGATGGGTCCCACATATGTGGGCCCTCAAATCACAAATCAAATGAATAAAATCACCCACTAAAAAAAAACACTCACTAAAAAAAAACACCCACCTTTAGATCTTGGACTCCTCCTTCCACCGATGCGATCTAGAGTTTTACGGAATGCATTTCAATGGTTAAGATTGGTTTTGGAGAGTGGGGATGAGAGATAGGAAGTGGGCCACACTTAGCTTCTCATAGAAGCCATGGACGTGGGTTGCTCCCATGAGAGTTACTTGGAATGAGAGAGAAATGAGAGAGAGAGAGAGAGAGAGAGAGAGAGAGAGAGAGAGAGAGAGAGAGAGAGGAGTGGTGAGGTGGAGTGATGGGATGAGAGTGAGTGATGGATGAGTGTACGTATTTGTAAGAGAGAGTTGACTTTAGGTGAAAGAGGGATGAGTGTTGGTACTTGACATGATGTGATAAATGTGTACTTGGTTGATAGGACGTATTGTAAAGATTCTCTTAGGATTGTAAACGCGCGGCGTTTTCTCGAACTGAACGTGGGCCCATATCTCCTGGTCCGGGTATCGCCTCAGCGCGCGAGACGCGGCATCGGAATCGTGGCGACGGCGCGGTCGCAAGGATACAAGTCTCGGGTTGAGCCGACTCTGGAATACGGGATACGACTTAGGGTCGCGTGCAACTGCCGATTACAGGTAGCGAGTTGTAGGAATTCGACCGGGAGGACCGTGGAAGCCTACGGAACGGTACGGGCTAGGATACGGGTTTTACATTAGGCTTAGGAGTACTACTCTGTCTAGAGCTCAGAACTGGCAGGGCAGTACCTAATCCACTGTTAGACTTTCTAAACATGTCAACGTCTCAAATGATCGTGTGTTGTGCCAGAGAGTGATGCAGGGATGAACGTGATGAGGATAACTACTCCGAATCCACGGAGCTTCTCTGGACTCCTCATAGAGACTCCTCGAATCCACGAGGAAAGAAAGCAGGAAATAGAAATAAATTCTGAGAAATTCAAAATTGATTAATTGATGACTAAAAATGAGTTCAAAACCCTTTAAATAGGGGTACCAAGCAATGAGAAAGAAATCAGAATCAAACTACAACTAAAACTCCTAGAAATTGCGACTTACTATAAATAGTAAACTTACTATTTATAAACAGTCGTGACATTTACTAGTGTGTAAGGTTTTTGGCCACAAATAGTAAGTGTCCTATTTGGCTTCACCAAACCGTTCTCCTAATTATTCTAAGCTCTTTTCACGTTGGGCGTGACTCCTAAAGCCCGACGGATGAAGAGTTATAATCAAACTAAAACTTACTATTTATAGTAAAAACAAAATTAAAACAAGGAAACGACTGTCAATCCAAGGGTTTTTCACAATTCCGGGCTTCATAACCAGGCATAGCAGGGTTGGTTGGCTAAAGTAGATCGTTCTACCCCAAAATCATATATTTTACGTCAGGTAACTCATTCCGGATTGCGAGATATGCTCGATCTAAGGTCCAACGGTCCGGATTACTTCTGTCGTCGACCAGGCCTTTTCTGATCCATCTTGGCCATGAAACCGTTCTCCTATTTACAGGAAACAGTGTTGTCCACCTAAGATTTTCAGGTCTTTGTGACCCTATGAATGAACTTAGATGGGGAGGATTTCTCATAAACATCACAGTGGGCCCCCTAAAGGTTTCTAATGGTTGACGCTCATTCAACACGGTTTCCTATAATGTGGTACACTTGAGATTTGGATTTTTTCGTCTCATATCATAAAATGATGTGGAAAAATATATGTACAGCATGGATGAAAAGCATACATCATGGTGGGGTCCATAGATCACCGGCCATCCGCCATTGGCTGGTGGCAGGGGGATTACCCAATCCGTTTCCGCGAAAGGAAGGGTGTTTTCATCCTCAAATTCACAGTCCGTACAAGCAGGTCTAAGTTCCCTAATAAAGTTTGTATTGTTTCATAAAAACAGCTGGATAAAAGGTGGGGTCCACAGTCCCAAATTTCTCAAATATAATCAAGGCGATCAGGTTAGGTGTCACCCGGGTAACAACTTAGTGGCGTTACCGTGGGGCCACCTTGATCATATGTCGTATATCCATTTTTCGAGCTTATTTTAGGATTCTGGTCCAAAAACTAAGTATATCAAAATCTTAGGTGGACAACACTTACAGGAAATAGTGGTGATTTAACTGTCATTATTAAAAACTTCCCAATGCCCATTGTAAGCTGACATATGACATTTATTTTCCATCTAACCAGTCGATTTGGTTAAACAGACTTGAATGAAGGGACAATACAAAAATCAGCTTGATTCAAAACTTTTGTAAACTATAAATTTTTTAATGTTCATTCACTACTTTGTTCAATAGTATAGTCCAATGGAGATTTGGATACTGCTTATGTTTTGGGATAACATTCTGAAAAGAGGTGAAAAACGGATGGGCAATGTGGATATACAAAACATTCATTAAGGTAGGTCCCGAACAGTTAGGGTAACATCCGCTGAGGTGTTATCTGGGTAACACCTAATCCCCTCCCATAATCAGATGGAAAATCTCTACTTTTCTAATTCAATCAAGGTTAATACTTCCTCTGTATGAGTCAGTTTGACTTCTTCCATGCCACATGCCTAATATTTGCAATGACACTGCATCTCAAATCCGTACCATTAACCTGTTGAACTCATGTTGTTCAACAATTGATCCATCTATAAACCGATATAGTTCAACACCTTCCACAATTGTTAGGATTTGAATAGCCAATTAGGACAATATTGTAATATAAAAACATTATTGTTATGATTTTATCACGCTCCTTTAAATATATTATTCAACATGTAAGTTGGTGGTCAAACACATATGTAACCAGAAGTGGATAAAAAGAATTTATAATCATTACAAATTTGAAATACATAGCTTAGAAATTTTCTATTTAAATATAAAAAGAAAAATTCTTAATTAAATTATTTAGTAACCAAGAAACAGATAAGTGCAGTTCATTGCCACGTAATTCACTATTCAAACATACCACAAGCAAAGGACAATGATGGAGAAGAGACAAACGATTGCCATCGAAAACAAAATCAAAGAGGTGATCTAATCACGGCAGTGGAGAGAGGAAAACAAAACAAAAAAAAAAGAATAACTATCTGAAGGCTGTAGATAATGGACAAAAGAACAATAGTTCATGGCCTAATGTATCATAATACTAGCATTAATATCATTAATGCTAGTATTAATACCACAAGCATTAATAGCATTAATAGGATGAGAGAGAGACGCAATGAGAGGGAAAATGGACAACATCGTAGTTTCTGAACCATGCACACTCTCCATCCCCATTATCATCAATCCCTTTGAGAACCAATCATCAAGAATTACATGTGATTTGTAAGAATCCACGTGGTGTATTCAAAAATCTGCAGATATGTGCAAAGAAAATTTCTTGATAATAGTAGCTGAAGTGTATCAGATAGTGCCATATATTGTTTGAGTGACCGATGAAGAAGAAATCATATGAAAGCAATTATAGGACATATGGCAAGAGGAGAAATAAAGGAATTCAAGTAATGGTGAACGGTTATGGTAACCGTTAGAACATGGGAAGCATTTAAATGGCTAAATCAAGGATATAAATAACAGAGGAATTCAACAAGGAAAATCATCTCATACCAACCTAAACAAACCAAATTTATCTTTCAAATTATTCTTTCAATTACCAGTCTTTTTACATTCCATAGTGTAATCTTTTACTTTTCCTGTTAAGAAAATTACATTTCTTAGTATAATCTTTTACTTTTCAGCATGTTGTTTACATCCTATAGTCTAATCCGTAGTGTAAACCAAGTAGCTGGTAATCTTTAGGTGTAATTTGAGTCTACACTCGTACATTGGATTCAATTCATCATTCAAAAATGTGTTTTACAACTGATCTTCACGACCAACTGTATGAATCCTTTTTCTCATTTCATTTTATCTGTATCGAAAATCCTTTAGTACGAAAGGCAAAGGTAAAACCCATCATCAGAGGGTGAACCCCACCCTCTGAATACTGCCTGATCCAATTTTACACATTGAGCGAGTGACTGAATAGGCGACAGATCTTATCAGATCCCAGTCATACGCTACGTGGTTGCCTATCTTAGCGCTTGGGGGCATTGTTGTTCGATTTGAGTTGAATCTGTAATTTTAATTTTGGCACGTGCACACACCCAGTGCCGAAAACGACGGTGAACAAGTTTTTGGCACGCCTAGTGGGACCCTATCCTAACTTACTGGTGTAGTATTGTTAATTATGAATAGAAGAAGTGCTCGTATTGTCAGGGTTTATCCCTCTACACTAATTGCACCACTTCCAGTAGAGGACGTGCCAATCCCAACAGCCCCTGAGGCATTGGATTTAAACAATAGTCTAATGCTTGTTACTAGGGATTAGGGAGGAGCATCCACTTTTCGAATTGTTCTTCTAGATGAGGTAGTCGTTGTGCTCCGGGATGTACAAATGATTATTCAGCTTGTGCAAGAATATGGAAGAGCCTAGGGAGAGCAATTTCATATTCAAACTGAGAATACCAATTGATATATGACTAGCCAAACTGAAGCCATGCATCAATTAATGACTATGATGGTCGAATGAGCACCATCGGTAATGCAATACAATGTCAAGGAAAATTCTATCAGCAATGTAGTTTTGTTGCCACTTATGCTACCTCCGCAATGTAATCCACCACCGATTCTGGTCCAGGAGATGAGAAAGGTGCCACCTCATGTAGAAGTTAGGTGACCAAAGCGAGGGGCTTTGAACTTTATGCTTGTAAACGGGAATTAAGGACTACCAGGAGGATTCAATACCCAACAATTCCATAGATTCCAGGATAATGTGAACTAATTTGGCTCAGACCACCTCCCGGTCTTAGAACCTTAGCGGATGGATCGTGACCAATTGTACAAATTGTCCAAGAAGTTGCCGGTCAATTACTCGGCCATAATATTATCCCAGTGTATCATAAACCATACCCTGATGGATAGATCAACAAGACCCATTGCCAAGGAACTATTAACTGTATTTTTCCTTATTTTCAGGTGAGCCCGATCAATTGACCATCGAACATGTTGGCTGATTTACAATGCAATGTGGAGAATTGGCCAACAACGACTATCATAAATTACAGTTGTTTGGCCATTCACTAATGACAGCGGCCTTCACATGGTACTCTGTAAGTGCTATAGTTGATAGCCTCGCTATATTGTCAAATTTGCGGTGCCAAAGACATTGTATGTATCTTGTTATGAAGCTTGCATATGTGAAAAACAAAGCTCTACTCATGATATGCCAAGACAAAAGTCTCACAAGATCAACTTCGATAGACAAGCAATGTTCAAGTCAAGACTCGAGAATGTGAGAATGTTACTCAGGGGCAGTATGTGCAGAGGTGGAATATATGTTGAATTGATTTGGAATTATGTGATGTATGTTACTCAGGAGGAGTATGTGCAGAGGTGGAATATATGTTGAATTGATTTGCAGGTTCATGCTATTATGAATGTGTGCCGGTTGATATTAACTGGTGCATGATTCTTTAAGCAGATATTCTGATTTATGAAATATATCTTGTAAGTGTGTTTTGTCACTAATTTGACAAAGGGGGAGATTGTAAGTGCTATAGTTGATAGCCTCACTATATTGTCAAATTTGTGGTGCCAAAGACACTGTATGTATCTTGTTATGAAGCTTGCATGTGTGAAAAACAAAGCTCTACTCATGATATGTCAAGTCAAGACAAAAGTCTCACAAGATCAACTTCGATAGACAAGCAATGTTCAAGTCAAGACTCGAGAATGTGAGAATGTTCAACTTAGTTCAAGACAAGTATAATTCAAGATCTCAAGAAGCTTTCAAGTTCAAGCTACATCAAGATCTCAAGCTACATTATGCTCAAGGTCACTTGTCTAAATTTCAATGTCCTTACTTCACTATTAAGGTATGTTTGACCTTAGGTTGACCTTTAGAGTAGGTCATTTTGGATACATAATTCATATGTTTTATATAAGTGAGTTTAGTCTATTCTAAGACTAGTCCTAGACTTTGTTCAACTAGTCCAAGCACTGCTTCGACCTGTCTAAGATTTTCCTGGACCAGTCGTAAGTTTGTTGCAAAAATTCAGAATTTTCTATTAAGCTTCGACCAGTCCTGGGGTCTGTTCGACTAGTCATATGAACAGTGTCGACTGCTTCTTCGACCTGTCGTAGACCTATGACTCAAACTACACCGTTGAAATTCGACTTGCTTCGACTAGTCATGAGCAACCTTCGACCAGTCGTAGACTACCTATGACCAGTCGTGAAACTGCCTTATCTTATCGCGCTCGAATTTTCAAATTTCGTTGGTCTTACGACCAGTCGTAGAGACTTCTAGATCAGTCGAAGATGTGATTTGCTCACCTATAAATAGAGCACGAATCTCAGAATAAAATATGCAATTCAAGCTAATTTAATTCGGCCTTCTGAGAGATAAGTCTGTGCTCCATTTAAGCTAAGTGTGCATATTTAATATTTTCTTTCTTTAGCTTTTTAAATTGATTTTGTTTCTTGTATTCCAATCTGATCTGAAAAGAGGAAGTGTTGTTTCTTTTTTCTGGAATCAAAATCAATTAAAGCTAGCCCATTTGGTTTAATTTAAAATCAATTAGAACCTAGAACCATTATAAAGTGAGTATTGGATATTAAACTTGGACATTCGAATCTCTACTCTGATTTAGTTCTTCTTGGCTGCTACAACAAAGAAGAAATTTAGATATTTTACATTTTGTGTAACTTACTTTATTTGGTTTTCTTTTGAGATTTGCCAGAAAAATCTCATCGTATTAGTTATCTAAGGAGAGCCAGGAAAACTCAGAAGTGGGGTTTTTTTTTTTTTTTTTTTATTAAGTTGTGTAAGCCCACAGAGAAAGACACAATTGTGAAGGTTTTAGGTAAACCTAGAAAACCTATCTTTGATAGTGAACGCTGATATCCCCTATGTGAGGATATTAGGAGTGGAGTAGCTGTGTGGCTGTTGTTGAACAGTTGGTGTACACACAGGCGAACCACTATAACTCTTTGTGTTGTGTGGATGTGTGCTTTATTTTCCTATCTTTGATTATTCATTTGTGGGATGTATATGTAGATGTGAATGTTGTAATAGTTTAGATTTATTTCTTGCTATTCCTTTATTGTTTTGAGATTCAGTTTTTTTATTTGTTCTAGTATGGTTGCCCTGCCATTTTTATGGTGCATGGTTGTCCTTAGAACAACTAGTATTTGAGGTTGCATTTTATTCTCCATTGTGGTTTGAAATCATTTATTTATTCCTCTTCAGTTTGAGTTCTTGATACAAAGACTTTTCTAAAAATAAGGTTGTCCTACCATAACCCCTTGGATTTTGGTGTAAGGTTGTCCTTAGAACAACATTTGTATCAACCTCTCAAGACTTGAATTTTGAGGGTGCCTTTCATTTCAACATTGCGAATTGTATTTCTTTATTTGGCTATCTATTTTAGTTAATTCTACTATATTTATTTTAAAATTTGGCTTAGTCCTATTCACCCCCCCCCCCCCAAGGATATATAGCTTGGTCATTTCATACTTGTAGACACTGAAAAATCGGCGTCCACGTTGTTTGGTAAAAGATGTGTGTTGTGGTGAATGATGGTGAGGGGGTGATTAAGCTGATTTATGATTGTTGGAGTCGCCACTAGCCGAATGATCTCAGAATCCCGCGGTCGGCTAGAACCACGGAATACGTAAGGTTGGAGAAATCCGAAGATTCTCCGACTTTAGATTGACTCCTGGTCTACGATCCGGGATTCCGGGTAAGGGACCACGGTTACAAAGAGGGAAGGTGTTAGGCACCCTCTCTGCCCGTACAGGTGTACGGTCTCGACTTAGTGTGGTAAAATAATCTCAAGGGATGATGATGATGCTACAGTCATGATGAGACTAGTCACACGTGGATTTCTGATGTAACAAGATCCGAGTATTTCGGCAGGCTACAGAGCATACGTCCGACAATGTATCTAGAGGGCGGATGTGATGATGCTTATGCAAAGAGATAAGAAAAGGGGACTAGATCACTATGAATTTCTGATGTGACAGGATCCGATGTACGGCAAGTCACAGAGCATACGTCCACTAGAGATCTAGAGAAGTAGGGGGGTTGAGAAGGGAGTAGATGTCATGATGAATGCTTGTAGGGTGATGGATCTTTGGCTTGATTCTTGAATAGGCTAGGATGTAGGTTGAACCATGATCATTCTGGGCTAGACTTATGGGTTGGAAGAGGTTGAGGTGAAGGCTGGGAGATGGCTGAAAACTTGGGCTTGAAGGCTTGGGAGCTCCTTCCCTTCCTTCACTCTCTCTCTCTCTCTCTCTCTCTCTCTCTCTCCCTCTCTTCCTCTCTTTTTTTCTCACTCTTTCTCTCTCACTCTCTCCCTCCCTTGGTGGCTTATTCTTCATGTGTGAAAATGAAAGGGGAGAGGGCTATTTATAGCCCTTTCCAATGGTTTTTTGGTAAATAGAGGACAAGAGGAGGGTAAATGTGATGTGGCATGTGGTGATTGGTGGAGAGGAGAGAGATGCCACGTGGCGTGCTCTCATTGGCTAAAGGGGCTGGTAAAACAGTAAATAGTGAGGATGAGGGGGGTAAATGTATGGGAGAGTTGACTTTGGATGTTGGGACAGCTGTCCCTGCTCCGGCTGCACGCTGCGGTATTCCAAGTACCGCCGGCAGTAATCCGACAACCGCCGGCGGTAGTCCGACTACCGCTCGGACCTGGCTGAGTCCGAAACTCGTGTGACTGGCTCCGTGCACATTTTCTGGGAGAAAGCGGTAGTTTACCACTTCGATACGGTTTCCCTCGAAATTCATCTGCTGAGTCCTTTTTTGGGTCCTTAGAGTGAAACAAAGTCCGTTTTGGATATTTAGCTCAAAATGGCTTGAAGTCGGCTCGATTGTTACCCGAAAATGATTCGAGAAATAGGTCGATTTTGGACATGGTCTGGATTGAATGATGACTCGTGATAGCTCAGGTTAGGATTAGGGTTAGGTTTAGGATATGATCATGGTTCTCAGATTGTCTTAACAAAATCAAGATATTAGCCTGGGTGGGGTGTCTACAGATGCCCCACTTTGACCGAGGTTACGAGCAGCCGAAGGTCATAGCAAGTGGACACCCCACCCTTCTGGTCAGAATGAAGGGTAGCGATTCAAATCTATTGCTTACCATTGTATCATTGTCAGTCGACTATTTGGAAAAAGATGACTTGCACATATCACGAGGGTTGAGGAAAACGTTGTGATTGTCTCCTGCGCATTCGTCGCGGCTTTACGGATTACCAATCACAACCCTTTCACATCGGATTGTTTACAGCATTGGAGGGTAAGTCTGAAAAGTAAGGGCCTCTGCGCATTTGTCACGGCTTTACGAGGATTCCCGTACTGTTAGGTCTGTCGTTCCTTTGCTATGTAATCACCCTAGGAACGTTCGTTCCATTTGATCGTCAAAGTGGTTAGCTGCCCTGCGCGTTGGTGCGGCCTTACGGGGAACTCACTACGCCGACTTGGACTCGATCAAATTTTGCGAACATTCCAGACTAAGTATGTGCAGGTAATCTGTTTGCCATGCAATCTGCTGAGTCTGACACTTTGGTTACAATGGATCGTCTTCACTTCGGGTTTGATTATTCCTTCTAGAGATAGATCCACTCATCTTACTAGCATTTGTACGACTGCCCAGTTATGGAGATCTGGCCAATCGTACACGTATCATGTACATACTCGATCGTCCTTCGGGGAAACCGGAAGAGATCGGGCCTTATTTAACTGTTTGCACTGTCCGCAACTGGAGAATATGGAAGATTCCTCAGTGTACTGCGCGATGCGTGCGTTTTTTGAAAACTATCCTCTTTAGAGCTAGGTTCCTTGAGGATTTTATTTAAAAATATTATTTATTTTTTTTTGTAGATTTTTTTTGAAAAATATCCGTTCGATCTCGCGGTTGGGCGTCGTCGTTCGGTTTTTATTTTTGCAAGTTGAGTAAACAGTCGCGTTGCTTCCACTAATGAGTTGGCGGGGCTAACGGTTTTTATTTAAAAGTCAGATGGCCTCCACTAATAAATCAATGGGGCTAACGTTTTTTAGAAGAAGCAAACCTTTTGGGCCTACACTTACTGGGGATTTATCTTAGAGATACCTGGTATTTATTTATTTATTTATTTTATTTATTATTTTTTTTAAGATTTTGAGATTTTTAGAAAATTCGGAGGTTTTATGGAATTTTTGAAAACTTTTGGGAAATTTTGGGATTTTTTTTTTTTTTTTTTTTTTTTTTTTTTTTTTTTTTTTTTTTTTTTTTTTTTTTTTTTTTTAGGATTGTTAGAGATTTTTTTGGAGATTTTCTGGGGTTTATTTTTTTGGATTTTTTTGGGATTTTATGATTTTTTGATTTTTTTTTTGAAGATTTTGGGATTTTTTTTTTGTTTTTTTTTTTGGGGATTTTTTTTTTTGATTTTTTTTATTTTTTTTGAAATTTTTTTTGAGAGTTTTTGGAACAAAGGTTTACTTTTGAAATTCTCTAGGGTTCTTCCAAGGGTTTTGAAATACTGAGATCTATTTTTAGAAATTTTCGGGACCCTTTTTGGAAATTCAGAGGAACTGAAGTTTATTTTAAGAATTTTCTAGGATATTTTGGAGGTCTTAGGGAATCAGAGGTTTATTTTTGGAATTTTTAAAGACCTTTTTGAGCCTTTAGAAGAAACAGAAGTCTGTTTTAAGAATTTTTTTAACTTTGTCCACCGGTCCAAAGGGAGGACCGATCACTGGAGGTGGGCATGGGGGACAGCACGCTGCCCCATGTCAGATTGTCAGCGGCAGCAGTCGGACTGCCACCAGCGGTAGTCCGGCTACCGCCGGTCCGTCCGATGGACCGTTGGTCCGTTCCAGTTTTGGTCCGTCCAATGTAGCCCCTCTCCCATTTAGCCCGCTCGCTCGATCGTCCAGGGACGCATTTGTGGTCCCTGGAGCTTTCTTTGCCTTATATTTTCTTTGATTTCAGGTATTTTCGGCCGTTGGATCCGCTTTGGTTTTGGCGGGCCATCCTCTTAAGGAGATCTTGCACTTTTTCTTTTTTTTTTTTTTTTTGGGAGGGCCATGATCAGGACCGTTGATCAGTTTTGATGAAATCTAGACCATTGGATCTTGCAGGATTTTGCATATTTTATTTTATTTTGTTTTATATATTATTTTTTTATTCATGTTGCTGGCTGTACATATTATTTTATTTTTTTTTGTTTTTTATTTTTATTATTTTTTTTTATTTTTATTTGCTGGAGTGGGGTGTGATAAGAAAGGGGCCCCACCCGTTTATTTGATCTAACCCCCTTTTTTTTTGTATTTTTGGACGATCTGGACCGTTGGATGGATGGATGAATGATTTGTATAGACAATGGATAATCTGGACCATCAAACTGGATTATGAACGAATGGATGATGAATGATCTAGACCCTTGATCTGGATCATATATGAACGGATGGATGATGGATGATCTAGACCATTGATCTGGATCATGAATGAATGGATGATGGATGGTTTGGATCATTGGATGAATGGATGATGGATGGTTTGGATCATTGGATGGATGGATGAATGATCTGGACCATTGATCTGGATCATTTGGATGAAATGATCTAGACCACGTATGGATGGATGAATGCTCTGGGCCATTGAATGAACGGATGATTTGGATCATCGGATGGATGGATGAATGATTTGAATCATGCATGAATGGATGGATGATTTGGACCATGTATGAGTGTATGGATGATCTGGATGAACAATTTGGACCATTGGATGAGATGATCTAGACCATGTATGGATGATCTGGATGATTTGGACCATTGGATGAAATGATCTAGACCATGTATGGATGATCTGGATCATTGATTGAATGATCTGGATCATGGATGGATGGATGATTGATCTAGACCATGTACGAATGATCTGGACCGTGTATGGATGGATGATTGATCTAGACCATGTATGGATGATCTAAACCATGTATGAATGATCTGGATGATCTGAACCATTGGATGAGATGATCTAGACCATGTATGGATGGATGAATGCTCTGGGCCATTGGATCATGCATGTATCTACTGAAATGGCCTCCCCTTTTTCTTGTTTTGAAACGGGCCTTGATTTTCGAGTGGGCCTTTGATTCTAAAATGGCAACGGCTTCGGGAAGGATTTAGGCCTTGGAATGGGTTATTTTGGAAAACGGGTTCTTGAAGGTGGGTTTGTTAACATCGGCTTCCGAGATGGGCCTTTCATCATGGACCCTCTTTTTTTTTTTTTTTTTTTTTGGCCTTTTAAGATTGTCCTTGAAAGTGGGCTAAGTGTGGGCTTGACATAGAACTCACCTATAGGCTTTGCCTGTGCAGTATGCCCCGTCGAGGTAGGAATGAGGCTGGTCCGTCTCAGTATTCGACCGACCCATGTTTCGTGCCGCGGGAGGGTCGGCATCTTTCAGACGTAGCTCGGGAAGGCGGTGCACCTGCGATTCTTAGAGGGTGTGGGGTTAGAAGGCATTGGCCTGACTGGTTTCATGATCCTCAGCCTTGTTCTTTGAGGTTCTGGAGCGTACCCCTTTTGCTCATCTTTTTCGGGTTCGTCTGAGTAAGACGAACATGTCGCTCTTATCTGCCTTGGCCGAGCGATGGCACCCCGAGACACATACATTCCAGCTGCCCTTTGGAGAGTGGGGGATCACCCCATATGACATATATATGCAGCTGGGTCTTAGATATGATGGTGGATCTGTGCCCTTTGAGGAGGATCTTCCAGTACCTACTGAGGATGACTGGATGGAGCTATTAGGGATGATGCTAGATGCCACAGAATTTTCGGGTCATCACTTTAAACTTTTGTGGCTTTCTTCGAATTTCTCTAGACGCATCCCTAAGACTGAAGCTGCAGCTATAATAAAGGCTCGGGCCCTGATTTTATACACCATAGGAGCGATGATCTTCTGCCATGGGAATGAATTAGTGAGTTCCCGTCTGTTATCGCTCATGACAGACATCACCTTTCCTATGCCGTACAACTGGAATGCCGCCCTCCTGGCGCATTTGTACGAAGGGCTGGACAAGGCCAGTCGCTGCATCAGCCGCTCCTTGACTGGTTTTTACCCAGTCATTGAGGTACTTTCTCGAAATCCTTTCTATAATATTCTCCTTGAGGATGGTCTGGTGTGTCTTCCCTGATTTCGGTGTGACGCAGGTTTGCTTTTTTGACCACTTTCCTCACCTGGCACCCACTCTGATCAATCATTCGCCTCCATTCCTGCGCATGATGCTGTGGTACAAGGACAACCGCAGCCGTACACGTTTGTTTTCTGATCTTTCTTGGAGGTCGAATGTTGATGCCCTCGTTCCTGACGATGTGAGTGATTTATCTCGCCCTGTATTGCCCATATGTTGTTTTTCTGCGTGTCTGACAATCTTTACCTTTTCTTCCTTTTTTGTAGTTTCATACTCGGCCATATCTTCAGTCGAATGCAGCTCTCACTCCTGGTGCACAGGAGGCTTTTCAGGCCTCTCGATGACGCCGCACCTGGAGGACCCGCGGGTGACCAAATGGTATCTCGGAGAGAGACTTTTTTGACAGCTGACTGGCAGCCCTTTGGTCCCGCTTAGTCCGTCATCTGGACCATCTGATTGGAGATCTGTGCCACAGAGAGAGTTGACCGCTGCTTTGGAGGGCTACGAAGCCAGCGCCTTTGTCGACCCGGACAGAGAGTACAACTCTTGGACTGAGCAGTACGGCATGGGTCCAATTCTTCAGCCTGGTTATGCTCCTGGTGGTGGCGCCCACTTTGCTGGAGGAGGGATCTTGGGACCTCATTTTCATAGCAAAGATAATGATGCCTATTTTCCGGATGACGTTTAGTTCATCAACTGTATAATCCCCTTCATTTGATATGAAATTTCAGTTTGCCCAGCATTTGTCTTCTGCTCTCACAGTTACTTTTATCCAATCGGACACATAGGAGCATATTACTTGTTCTTTACCCCCTGAAGTGGATCTGACTCGAATTTTATTTGGAGCTGGGCCAGGGCGGTAGTCGGACTGCCGCCGGCGGTAATCGGACTACCGTCCGTTGACATTTGCCCGTTCTGCCTGTTCAGTCAGGTGCTGTAGTGAGTCAGTGATGACACCTCTGTTCTGAAACGGTACTCCGATTGCCGCTAGCGGTAATCCGATTACTGCCTCCGTCCATCTTTTCTTCCAGCAAACCCTGTTCTTCTCTGTTCATTCTTTTTGTCCCTTCCTCCGGCATTCTCGTCCGTCCGTTCTCTGATCATCCCTTTTGGTTCCATTTTGTCCTTTCTTTTTTGTCTCATCCATCCCTTGTTTCTTTCTCCTTTTCTGATTCATCATGGCCAATCATGATGATGGGTTAGGTAGGTTCATTGATGGTGAAGAGGTGGGTAGTTCCATAAATGATAGGGAGTTTATGGGTGGATTGATGGGGGTAGGTGGAGGAGTGATGGGCCCTCTTGAAGAAGTGAATACCATTTATGGCTTGAATCCCTTTCCCATTAATGGATTGATGGGATTGGATGGTTTGATTGATGGAGGGATGGCTATGGATGGTGTGGGTGCCTTAGATAATGGGGAGATAGCTATGGATGGTGTGGATGGCTTGCTTGATGGAGGGATGGCTATGGATGCTTTGATGGATGGGAGGATAGTTATGGATGGTGTGGATGGCTTGCTTGATGGAGGGATGGCTATGGATGCTTTGATGGATGGGAGGATAACTATGGATGGTGTGGATGGCTTGGATCAGATTTTAGTGGATGACGGGCCTCCTCTTGGTGCTTTAGATGGCTTGGATTTGGTAGACGATGGACTTCCGACAGGCGCCCTGAGTCAGATTTTTGGCGCAGATTTCGAGGCGATGGTCGGACAGTCAACTCCTATTGTCGTACAGGATGTAGCTCTTATGTGCCACTGGGATGCTCCAGATGTTGCAGCTATTGGGGCTTCTTCATTTCAAACACCTCCTGACGTAGCAGTTGTCGGAGATTCCGGTCCTCCTGTCGAGGCTTTTCAGGATACACTACGAGATGCGATGGGCGCGTCTAGCTTTTTTCACCACCACGAGATCGATCTCTTGGATGAGGGCATGCCCATTTTTGATGACTCATCGGCTGATCCAGGGATTCAGATTGTTGAGGGCGTGCCCGTTCGGACTTGTCGACTGTAGCCGCGTGGCACTTGTTCTGAGCGATTACACATTTGGATTGACAGTTTGACCGAGTCCGAGATCTTCGAGTTGGACTCTTTGGGCTTTCGAGAGGTTCTCCACTTTCATCGAGTTCGCTTTGACTGGCGACTGCTGAGTGCGGCATTGTATGATTGGGTACCATCCCTGAACTTGTTTTCCTTCAATGACCTGGAGTTGGGTCCATCGTTGGAGGAGTTTACGCGTCTGTCAGGCCTTCCCCTGACCCGAGAGGCGTACATCCCTTCGTCAGAGTTGGTTCGCCCTTCTGATCTGGTCTCATGGTTCGGATTCCCCGTTGATCTTCCTACTGCAGAGGGTGGAGTTGGTGAGCTTTCCCTGGAGGTCTTATACGATCGCTGCTCTACTGGTCGTGGGAGACCTGGATCTGACCGTCAGCTTCAGTGCCTGAATGCACTGATACTTTGTACCTTGGCTGAGTTGCTCTTTTCAGGATGGAGACGGTCATCACTGGTAGTTCTGCTAGATGTCTTCCGATGCGTTCTTTGTCGCAGGAGCATCGTTTCGGTAGTGCTGGCAGAGCTTTTCTTGGGATTGACTGAGTGTTCCCTTGGGCATACCCGCATCTTCAGAGGCTGCTGCTCGTTTCTTTAGGTACTTTCTGCTCTTTCGCCTCTTTCTCATGTATCCTATTATTATTATTTTTTTTTTGAAATTTGAGCTTAATTTAAGCCTCTCCCAGGTATGGTTATGGGAACACTTGTACATGACCCCTATGCTTTCATTTCCTGATTCCTGCCGCACTGACGTACTGTGCTTGTTACTTGACGACCTTCCGTGTGGGGCTGAGGCCACGGAGTCCTTGTATCGCTGTATGCTTTCTCAGCTTCGAGGGTGGGGGATCAGCTGGGAGGCTACTTGGCTTTGTCGAGCGCCCTTAATTTGTAGTGCGGCTCGCACTCCTTTGCTGTTGCTTGGCCTTCGAGGATGCTGCTCTTATCATCCCGTACGTTTCCTTCGCCAGTTCGGTTTCTGGCAGGATATCCCAGAGTTCGCCTTTTCTGGATTTGGGCATTCCTCTCTTCCATCTGATTTGACATCCCTGTATAGGCGAGTCTGGGTTTCCTGGCAGGGTTCTTTGGATGCGACAGCTCTAGGCCTTGAGTCTTGGACTCCTCCTATGGCGACGGTACCATACCAGCGATGGGTAGCAGAGCAGTCGCTGTATCGTCAGGTTCCAGGCTGGCATTTAGCAGATGAGGCCGCTGATCAGGATATGATAGGTGACACTGCTTCGTCTTCCTCCTGTGTTATTGATTCTTTTGAGGCTTTTGAGGAGTGGCCCTTCATCGATCCTTCATTTCTGCTAGCCACACATGGCCATCTGATTAGTGAGATTGCTGTGCTTCGCCACTCGTGTGAGGACATGGCCCGCCGATTAGCTGTAGGGCGGCGATATGATGAGAGCATGCTTGTGGCACATCGTCTGGATAGGGATGAGATCTTCTACCTGCGCATGGAGATAGAGAGGCTCAGGGAGAGATTGTTGGCATATGAGAGGTAGGGGCTTACCTGCAATTTCTGTTGTTGATTGACTGCTTATTTTGTATGCACAGAGGATTTTTGCTATAAAAGAAAAAATAGTGTATTTTCAAAATGGTTTAAAAGAATGAAATATTTTGTTCATGCCATGTTTACTCATGTTTGGATTTATACTTTGGACGATTGGGATCAGAATTTTGGGCTCAGCTCACGTTGTGTACAGTATTCTAGACTGTGTTCCTTTGGGGTCTTCGTTCTCTGAGAAGGTGTCCGGGATTGCCTCCCCTAGATTTGAGCAGCATCTGATAGAGTACTGATCTGAAGCTGATCCTTTTTTGTATGTTTGCTGCCTCGGCTTCTTCTGTTCTTGCACTTTTTATTTTAGTTTTTTTTTTTTTTCTTGCCATTTTTACCCGTAGCGCCCTCTCGGGTTTTCACTACGTCCGACTCTTCCCGTCATTTTTGCCCGTAGTGTCCTCTCGAATTTTCACTACGTCCCGGATTTTTGATCTTGCCTGCCCCTTGGCAGCTTGTGCTATTTTACCCTTGGCGCCCTTTCAGGTTTTCACCAAGTCCGCTACATGCCTGCTGTTTTTACTCGAGCCGCCTTTTCAGGTTTTCAACTCGCCCCTTTCGCTTAGGCATGCCTTTATTCTTTTTTTTTTTTTTTTGGAGTGCTAGGAGTGATGGGGGAACTTCCTTCATAGCCGGCCGATTGGCTTATCTGCCTGTCCTTGTCTCTAATCACAATCGTAAGCTGCTTGAAATTATTTGAGGATACAGGATAGATTACTAGGGATGCGGGATGGGTTTCTTTATTTTCTTTGTGGGTCTTCTTTTTGTCTTTTCCTCTTTTTTGTTTTGTTTTCTTTCTTTCTCTTTTTTTTCTTTCTCTTTTTTTTTTGGGGGGGGATACAAGGTGGGTGTTTCTAAAAAGGGTAATTGGTGGATATATACAGTTTCATTTCTGGTAAGGAAGTGAGAGATGCAGCCTTTCGATTGTAATCATCGACAAGGTTAGGTAGGGTTACCCGTGGTAGATTTTTACATTGTCGGCGTTGATGGGCTCGGGAAGATCCTCGCCTTTCAGATTGGTGAGCCGAAGAGCACCTCCTGGGAGTACTTCCCGAATGATCAGTGGTCCATCCCATAATGGTTTGAATTTTCCTCTGGGATCTGGCAAATGAGGCGGCAGGATACGTTTCATGACCATGTCACCGACCTTGAAACTTCTCCTTCGGACTCTCTTGTTGTAAGCTCGAGCGATCCTTCTTTGATAGCATTGGGAGTGGCTTAGCGCTTGCATGCGCTTTTCATTTGCCAGATGCAGCTGATCGTATCTTGCTTGTTGCCACTCGCCTTCCTCGACTTCACTTTCCAGCAGTATCCGCAGTGAGGGGATTTCGATTTCGACTGGTAGTACTGCTTCCATTCCGTAAACGAGCTCATATGGAGTTACACTTGTAGCAAACCGTACAGACGTGCGATAAGCCCAGAGTGCATAAGGAAGCATTTCTGACCAGTCACGATATGTCTTCACCATTTTTTCGAGTATGTGGATGATAGTCTTGTTTGCGGCTTCCACCCCACCATTCATTTGAGGACGGTGGGGGCTTGACCGATGGCGTTGAATTTTAAACTTGTCGAGGAAATCGCCCATCCTTTTGTTGACGAACGGAGTTCCGTTGTCAGTGATAATGGCCTGAGGGACCCCATATCGGCTAATGATGTTATTCTTTATGAATCTGACCACATGAGATGCTGCGACGGTGGTATAGGATGCTGCTTCTATCCATTTAGTGAAATAATCTACTGCCACCAGGATGTATTCATGCCCGTTTGAAGCTTTAGGGCTGATCTTACCTATGATGTCGAGTCCCCATACAGAGAAGGGCCATGGTGCCGTCAAGTTGTAGAGTTCGGAGGCAGGCGCATGTATCTGGTTTGCGTGCTCCTGACACTTGAAGCATCTCCTGACGTGCTTGCAGCAATCTGTTTCCATTGTAAGCCAGTAGTAGCCGAGTCGTAGGATCTTTTTTGCCATCATGTGTCCGTTCATATGCGGGCCGCATAGTCCTTCGTGGATTTCTGACATGATGTGGGCTGCCTCTGTCTCATCCACACAGCGGAGAAGGACTTGGTTGAAGGATCGCTTATAGAGGATACCCCCAATGATCACGAACTGAGCTGCTAGTCTTTGTATAGTGCGTCGATCAGTCAGAGCTGCTCCTTCTGGGTACTTCTGATGTTCGAGGCATTCTTTGATGTCTATGTACCATGGCTGGTCATTTGGGGCAGGCTCAGCTTCTTCGATTTGTAGGCAGAATGCAGGTTCCTCTTGGAGTTCGACAGTGAGTTCCCATTCAGCAACTCCTTTTGGGATTTCCAACATTGAAGCGAGGGTAGCTAGGGCATCCGCAAACTGATTCTTGACTCGAGGCATGTAAGAGAATGTGATCTCCTCGAATTCCTCGATCAAATTTTCCAGATAGACATGATAAGGAATCAGCTTCTCATCCTTGGTCTTCCAATCGCCATTTATCTGATTGATGATGAGTTGTGAATCTCCGAAGACTCGTAACTTCTTTACGTTGAGAATGATGGCTTCTCTTAGACCGGCGATGCATGCCTCATATTCTGTTACATTGTTGGTGCACTGGAATGCTAGCCTTCTGGATATAGGAATTGGGACGTCTTCGGGGGAGTAGAGTATGGCGCCTACTTCACTCCCCATCGAGTTTGCAGCTCCGTCGAAGAAGAGTGTCCACTCTCCTGTCTTTCTTTCCTCTTCTTCCTCAATCTGGAGGATGTCCTCGTCAGGGAAGAAGGTCTTCAGAGGTTGGTAGTTGGGCAGGGAGTGTGCTGCTAAATGATCGGCCAGTGCTTGCCCCTTGATTTCCTTCTGGGTGACATATATGATGTCAAACTCAGAAAGCAGTAACTGCCATTTTGCGATTCTGCCCGTCAGTGCCGGTTTTTCGAACAAGTATTTCAACGGGTCCATGCGAGCGAGCAGAAGTATCGGGTGAGCGATCATGTACTGCCTTAGCCGTTGTGTTGCCCAAACTAGGGCGAGGCATGTCTTTTCTAAGCTGGAGTATTTGGCTTCGTAACTTGTAAACCGTCTGCTTAGATAGTAGATCGCTTGCTCCTTTCTTCCCGTATTGTCGTGTTGGCCGAGGACGCATCCAATTGCTTCCGCTGCGATAAGATATACAACAGAAATGGCCTTCCTGGAGTAGGCGGTACGAGCACTGGAGGATTTAGCAAGTATCTTTTAATTTTGTCGAAGGCCGCTTGGCAGTCGTTATTCCATTCTTTTGGAGAGTTCTTTCGTAACAGCTTGAATATGGGTTCGCAGACCGGAGTGAGTTGTGCGATGAATCGGCTGATATATTGGATTCGCCCGAGGAAGCCCCAAATTTCTTTCTCAGTCCTGGGTGGTGGCATCTCGATGATGGCTTTGGTTTTGGTCTCATCCACCCTGATACCGTCTTCGCTAACAATGAAGCCTAAAAGCTTGCCTCCGGTTACACCGAAGACACATTTTTGCGGATTGAGGCGGAGCTTGAACTTTTCCAGCCTGTCGAAGAGCTTTTTGAGATCTTCAAAGTGTCCTTCGATCGTGCGAGACTTGACAATCATGTCGTCCACATAAACTTCCATCTCCTTGTTTATCATGTCATGGAACAAGGTAGTCATGGCTCGCTGATATGTGGCTCCTGCATTTTTCAATCCAAAGGGCATGACTCGATAGCAGAAAGTTCCCCATGGCGTGATGAAGGAAGTCTTCTCACGATCTTCGACGACCATCTTGATCTGATTGTAACCGGAGAAACCGTCCATGAAGGAGAAAATCTTGTGTCCAGCAGTGTTATCTACCAGTGTGTCGATATGGGGCAGAGGGAAGTCGTCTTTAGGGCTTGCTTTGCTGAGGTCCCTAAAGTCGATGCACATTCTGACTTTCCCATCTTTTTTTGGAACTAGTACGATATTTGCGAGCCATTCTGGGTAATTGGAGAGTACCAGAAATCCCGTGTTGTATTGCTTGATGACTTCATCACGGATTTTCAGGGCCCATTCTGGCTTCATCCTTCGCAGCTTTTGCTTGACTGGCTTCATTTCTGGCTTTGTTGGCAGATGATGCACCACCAACTCTTCATCGAGCCCTGGCATGTCCTCGTAAGAGAAGGCAAAGTTGGACAACCTCGATTTCAGAAACTCCATCATCTTCTGCTTGTATTCTGGGGGAAGCGATTTCCCGATACGCACTTCCCTGGGGGATTCCATCGACCCTAAGTTCACAATTTCGAAGTCGTCTGCCACAACATTGGCCTTTGTTTCGAATTTTTCGAGGGAATCCTCGAATTCGAGAGCGGTATCATCATTTCCCTCATCCGGGGTTTCATCCAAACCCATGAGTTCGAAGTCTAATTCTAGATCGAAATCATATGCGTCGACTTCAAACTCGTGCTTGTCATGAGAAGTGTTTGGCACAGTGATTTTTGAAAAATTTTCTATTGTTTTTGTATTTTGAAAGTTTTTTGATGTTTTGTGATTTTGAGGAATATATGATGTTTTTGTATTTGAAAGATTTTTTGATGTTTTGTGATTTTGAGGAATATGTGATGTTTTTGTATTTGAAAGATTTTTTGATGTTTTTGTGTTTGAAAGATTTTTTGATTTTTTTGTGTTGCCAAGATATCCTGAACAGGACGGTGTCACAAACCATGATTGGTCTTGTCCTGGTTCGGGATACCAATTACTATTTACATTGGCATTTTTTTTAAAGCCGGTATTAGCGAGCGGTTCGCTGGCTGATTCAATTGTTAGGGGGATGGCTGACCATCCTGGCTCTTTTCCCCTTTCAGTCTTACTGATCTGCCCTGTCTGTTCCTGTGGGTCACCTGTCTCGATGACCATTATGTCTGCTGGGTTGGGCTCAGAGTCAGAATCTGATTCGACCTCTGTGCCCAGGAGTTGAAATTCCTCTTGTTTCTCGGATTCCTGAGACGGGATTCGGATATCAGTCCAATCCAGAGCAAGCCAGTTACCCTTGTCAACCCAATGGATGGGCTGCTTCTGCCCTGTGTTCCCTTGAATAGGTGTCTCCCTGTTCTGGCCTACATTGCCTGCAAAGGGCATTCCCAGTTTTGGGTCACTTGCGGGTGGACTTGTTTCCATGCCCCTAGTCTCATGCGGTGGATCTGGGGGTTCTACCCCTGGCTTTGTGTGTTCCTCTGATGTCCTGAGGATCCGATCCCACCTTTTTGGTGGCCAGATAGACTCCTGCCTAGTCTGTTTTGTGAGTCTAAGTGCTTGGAATTGGTCCTCAAGAGATATCATTTTGTTCTCATGAACTGTCCCAGCTTTGACAAACTCGATGGGTGTGCATTTAAACAATTGGCCCCTTTTTGGCTTTTCAGCTTGATCTTCCGATGTCGGCTGATATCCCAGTCCCTGTCTCTGTACATTGACATGTGCTAGTTTCACTACCATACCTTTTTCATGGAACTTGGTACGGTAATTCAAGACCAATCGTTCAGCGGGGGGAATGACGTATTCAGCAGCTAGAGGGCGAGGGTTAACGATCGCGTTTACTTTTTCAAATTCAAAACTGTGATACGGAATGTCGCCTTCTGTGTGCTGAATGTCAATCACTGAGATGTCAGTTTCTGGGATACTGACCGTCACCGGGAGGATGGTTTCTGGTTCAGCCAGTATTGAAATGATTCGATTTCTGGAAGAGAATTTAACCCTTTGGTGGAGGGTAGATGGGATGGCTCCAACAGCATGGAGCCATGGCCGCCTCAAGAGAAGGTTAAATGAGGCAGGGATATCGATGACCTGGAATGTGACAAGGGCCATGTCTGGCCCAATTTGTAATTCTAGGTCGATTTCCGCCTCTACTTGCCTTCGGAAATTATCGAAAGCTCTAACGCTCATGGTACTGGGTCTGAAGGAGGATGGTTCTATCCCCAACCGTTCAACAGTCCTTAAAGGGCAAACGTTGAGACTGGATCCATTATCGATGAGCACAAGTGGGATCTTGAAATTCTTGTGGTGGGCCACTATGTTTAGTGAGCGTCTGTGCTCACGACCCTCAGGTGGTAGTTCATCATCAGAGAAAGTGATGGCATGTGGTGCGAGAAGTTGGCCAATCATGCTTGCCACCATTTCGGGAGGTACATCAGGAGAGATATGGGCATCATTCAAGGTCTTTGCAAAGATTTCTCGATGCGACCTTGACGTGCATAGGAGTTCCCAGATAGATATTTGTGCGGGAATGGTTTTGAGTTGGGCTGCTATGTCATAAGCAGCGTCATTTTTGCTAATGGTTCCTGACGAAACTCCCCGAGTTTCTTTTGAGTTCTGACTATCTCTCCTGAGGTATCTTCCATTGTTACCCACCTCATCGCATTCTGGGTAGTGCCATGGGACTGCTTTCGGGTTATAGGAAGGAACCGTTCTTCCTTCCAAGTATACCAATGGTTCTTGAGGCTGAGGGGTCATTACTGGAACAGTTTGTGGTAGACTCAGTGATATCTCCTGAGGTGCCACCAAGTTCTGATTAGTTGTGGCCATGGATTTTTCTTCTTTCCTTTGATGTGGGGGAGGGATCCTCTGGGCGTGTGCCAGTTGGTGAGGCATTAGGAATTGCGGGGCTTGAACTGAGGGTGCCCCTTGCAAGATTGGTAGGGTTAGGTCAGGGAGACCTATCGGGAGAATGACAGGTTCAGAATTCAACCCTTTTGGATATGCCGCGGGTGAAGTTGAGTGTGTCCCTTGGAGGGCGCGGTTCTGAGGGTATGACCTGTTGGGTGCTGCTTCCAAAGTTACGAGAGACTGAAATGTTGGCGTTGCTTCAAGAAATATGAGAGGTTGAGCAGCCGGTGCTGCTTCAAGGGACACCTGTGGTCCAGGCGATGGTGCTTGCTGGTGTCCCCATGTCCGATTGGCTGTGTCGGGCATGATTGCTTGGATGGAATGATGTGGATAAGCATGTGTGGGTTGACCTCCTTCAATGTGATTGACGGTAGAGGTGCTGGATGTGCTGGGTCCTGCCTGATGCGAGGGCAGGGGATTTTGGAGAATATTGGCTTGAACTGTATTGTTGGCCTGTGGGGTGATTGCAATCTTCTGGCTTTCGATCAAATCTTGAACCGCATGTTTCAAAGCGAAGAAGCGGTTCGTTAGATGGCCAGGAGCCTGATGATACGCACAGTACTGATTTTCATTGTAACCAGGTGGCAAGGGATTAGGTGGAAGTCAAGGCTGGAGGGGTGTTAACAGTTGCTTTTGCATGAGCATTGTTAGCACTTGGCTGTATGATTGTGCTAACAGAGTGAACTTCCTCCCTAACATTCCTTGCTTGTATGGTCCTTGCGCATTTTCCCTAGGCTGTTGTGATTGCTGTTGAGATGACTGTGCCTGATATCCTTGTTGGGTTTGCTGGGGTTGGTACTGCGTATTCTGTTGTGGCTAGTACTGCCTGTCCTGCCGTGGCTCTGGTGGTGGAGCATACTGGTTGCCTTGAGTGTTAGCGATGATGTTGTTAATTTCAGTAGTACGCTGCATTGGAGCAGTGCTGTTCCCATTCCCATATCCAACAGGTTTCCCCTCGACTTTGTTTCTTTTGATTGAGGGGGCCTGATGTGGCCATGGGGAGATGGTTCCAGCCCTGATCCCGGCTTCTACTTGTTCTCCGGCTCGGATGAGTTGGGAGAAGTTTACGTACGGATACGAGATCAGATATCCTAAAATGCTGGGATGTGCTGAATGCACAATCATGGATATCTGCTCCTCGTCATCGATGGGGTTTCTCATTCGAGCTGCCATAGCTCGCCATCATCCTACGTATGCTGATAAAGATTCATCGCTTTTTTGCCTCAGGGCAGTCAAGTCGGCTCTCCTTGGAGCCATGTTCAGGTTGTATGAGAACCTGTCAATGAATGCTTGTGAAAGTTTTTCCCAGGTTCTAATTTGGTGGCTATCTAGTGAGGTGTACCAATCCAGAGCGTCACCCTTTAGGGATTTCTGGAAAAGTCTTATCAAAGCTCCATCATTCCCTGCTATCGCATTGAGCTCCCCACAAAAGGCTTTTAGATGTGCTGTGGGGCACCCACTACCGTCATACCTTTTGAACTTTGGTATCTCAAAATTTGGAGGTACCCGGGCGTCTGGAAAGGGACAGAGGTCCCTGAACTTGGTGGATGGGTGATCCACTCCTTGTTATCTTTGAAGCTGGTTTTGCATCATTTGTAGCTGCTCTCGTAACTCCTCAATCTCTGACTTACTTTGCTGCGGGTATCTTGCCCCTTACTGTAGGGCTTGTGCTGTTTCTTCTTCATATGGATCCAGAATGGGGGTTTGATGGAAAGAAGGTGGACTCCCGGTGGCGGGAGGTAGCTGGAATTGAACACCATTCCTTTCGGAGGAGGGTGGGACGTTCGGAAATGGCTCCCACCTGGGGTATCTACCAATTCCAGGAGGTTACTCCCGTTAGGGGGAGTGAGCTGGACTCGAAACTGGCCCCCTTCATGGGCATCCGCCAGTTCTTGTCTGTGATTTGCATGTACTGTAACCGGATTGTTGTGATGTGTTGAGTAGAGATGTGGGGGAGGGTTGCTCCCGATTGCTTGCTGTTGTTGATCTTGTGCTGATTCTTCTGGGAGAGGGAGCAAAGGATTTGCTGGAGGAATGAGAGAGAAAGCGAAAGGAGTTTGAGGGAGTGAGCTGTTCTGGACACTAGGCTGGGTCATTTGCATATTCGGTGTGGCACTTGGCACCAGGCGAAGCAATAGCTCTTGCATTGTTCGAAGTAATAGCTCTTGTGTGGTGACATTGGCTGGCAACTCTGTCGGAGCTATTGGTAAGGGTACGGGTGTAGGCATGGGTGCGGGTGCGGATATTTCAGGAGCTGGTTGGGGTGCCGGCTCTTCTTCATGGGTCGCTTGAGAAGTCATGGCTGTACGGGATTGAGTGGTCATGGTTCGGATCTTTGCCTAAGTAAGTGTAAGCCAAAGAGATGTTCCTTGAGATTAGTATACCACACGTTATCGAGTCGGGTCTCAGCTAGTGCGTTCTAGACTGCTCCCCAGTGGAGTCGCCATTCTGTAGACACTGAAAAATCGGCGTCCACGTTGTTTGGTAAAAGATGTGTGTTGTGGTGAATGATGGTGAGGGGGTGATTAAGCTGATTTATGATTGTTGGAGTCGCCACTAGCCGAATGATCTCAGAATCCCGCGGTCGGCTAGAACCATGGAATACGTAAGGTTGGAGAAATCTAAAGATTCTCCGACCTTAGATTGACTCCTGGTCTACGATCCGGGATTCCGGGTAAGGGACCTCGGTTACAAAGAGGGAATGTGTTAGGCACCCTCTCTGCCCGTACAAGTGTACGGTCTCGACTTAGTGTGGTAAAATAATCCCAAGGGATGATGATGATGCTATAGTCATGATGGGACTAGTCACACGTGGATTTCTGATGTAGCAAGATCCGAGTATTTCGGCAGGCTACAGAGCATACGTCCGACAATGTGTCTAGAGGGCGGATGTGATGATGCTTATGCAAAGAGATAAGAAAAGGGGACTAGATCACTAGGAATTTCTGATGTGACAGGATCCGATGTACGGCAAGTCACAGAGCATACATCCACTAGAGATCTAGAGAAGCAGGGGGGTTGAGAAGGGAGTAGATGTCATGATGAATGCTTGTAGGGTGATGGATCTTTGGCTTGATTCTTGAATAGGCTAGGATGTAGGTTGAACCATGATCATTCTGGGCTAGACTTATGGGTTGGAAGAGGTTGAGGTGAAGGCTGGGAGATGGCTGAAAACTTGGGCTTGAAGGCTTGGGAGCTCCTTCCCTTCCTTCTCTCTCTCTCTCTCTCTCTCTCTCTCTCCCTCTCTTCCTCTCTTTTTTTCTCACTCTTTCTCTCTCACTCTCTCCCTCCCTTGGTGGCTTATTCTTCATGTGTGAAAATGAAAGGGGAGAGGGCTATTTATAGCCCTTTCCAATGGTTTTTTGGTAAATAGAGGACAAGAGGAGGGTAAATGTGATGTGGCATGTGGTGATTGGTGGAGAGGAGAGAGATGCCACGTGGCGTGCTCTCATTGGCTAAAGGGGCTGGTAAAATAGTAAATAGTGAGGATGAGGGGGGTAAATGTATGGGAGAGTTGACTTTGGATGCTGGGACAGCTGTCCCTGCTCCGGCTGCACGCGGCGGTATTCCGAGTACCGCCGGCGGTAGTCCGACAACCGCCGGCGGTAGTCCGACAACCGCCGGCGGTAGTCCGACTACCGCCCGGATCTGGCTGAGTCCGAAACTCGTGTGACTGGCTCCGTGCACATTTTCTGGGAGAAAGCGGTAGTTTGACTACCGCCGACGGTAGTCAAACTACCACTTCGGTACGGTTTCCCTCGAAATTCATCTGGTGAGTCCTTTTTTGGGTCCTTAGAGTGAAATAAAGTCCGTTTTGGATATTTGGCTCAAAATGGCTTGAAGTCGGCTCGATTGTTACCCGAAAATGATTCGAGAAATAGGTCGATTTTGGACATGGTCTGGATTGAATGATGACTCGTGATAGCTCAGGTTAGGATTAGGGTTAGGTTTAGGATATGATCATGGTTCTCGGATTGTCTTAACAAAATCAAGATATTAGCCTGGGTGGGGTGTCTACAATACTCAAACCTATTGCCAAATTTAATACACACTTCGCAAGAGATGGAAGGAAAGTTTCACGCTCAGTTCTTCTCCAAGAACAGAGAAATCACCATGGCCGATTTCGCATATTTTCGGTAGTTGCGTGGAGAAACGTGTGAGATCTATATCACACAGTTCAAGCAAGCGAAAAGCGGCTATAAGGTTGTCATGACTGAAGCCGAATTTGTGCAACTTACACAAGACGGGCTTGAATACAAACTTGGTAAGAAGTTCATAGGGACGAAGTTCATACATTTTTACAACTTGGCGAAAAAGGTCTCTCGATATGAAGAATTCCTACAAGAAGGAATCAGGTAAAAAAACACTCGTCATTAGGGACGTATTACAATGAACCAAATTATGAGATAACAGTTGTTGAAGTGGTAGCTAAAAAGCCATACATAAAAGGTTTATGCACAAGTTATAACTGTTACGTTATTGAAAGTACAAATGAGAGTGTGTTATTCACAAAGTGTAATATAGCTGTAAAGAGTGAATCCAAATTGTGCCACCAAAGGTTGGGATATGTTCACTATCAAAATTTAGCCAAGCTAAGTTCAAAAAATTTAGTTAGAGGACTTCCCAAGATTAGAAAAGAAGAAAAAGTTGTATGTGGGGAGTGTCTAAAAGGAAAACAGATAAAAGTCGGTCATAAAAAGACCACCATAACAACAACAAAATCTTTAAATCTATTACATATGGACCTGGTTGGTCCGACCAAAGTGGAAAGCCATGGCAAGAAAAGGTACTTCCTGGTGGTAGTAGATGATTACGCCAAATTTACTTGGGTCGCATTTCTTCGAGAGAAATCAGATGCCTTTGATGAATTTGTAAGTTTAGCAAAGCGACTTCAAAATGAAAAAGGATATGGCATAAATTGCATCAGAAGTGATCATGGTGGGGAATTTGAAAATGAGGGATTTGAAAAATATTGTGATGAGAAAGGAATCCGTCATGAATTCTCGGCGCCAAAAACCCCATAGCAAAACAGAGTCGTTGAAAGGAAAAATCGTGTATTGCAGGAAATGGGGTCAGTTATGCTGAATGGAAAAGATATGACGAAGAGCTTCTGGGCTGAAGCTGTCAATACTACTTGCTACATCATAAATAGAGTGTATCTTAGAACAGGTTTGAACAAAACTCCATACAAACTATGGTATGGAAAACAACCTAGTGTGAAATATTTTTGTATCTTTGGCAGTAAATGTTATATCTTTAGAGACAGAGATCACCTAGGGAAATTTGAGTCTAAAAGTGATGAAAGTATTTTTTCTGGGGTATGCCTTGAATAGTCGTGCTTATAGAGTATACAATCTAAGGACCCTCACTATTCAAGAATCAGTCGATGTGGCAATCGATGACCAACCTCATGAAGAAGATAGTCCCTTGAATGAATTCGAAGATGATGTAGATTCATGCATTCTGCATAAGCTTGATAACAAATCTCCATCATCCAATGAACCACAACCATCATCTAATATACTCATCATTAAGGATCACCCTGAGAGCAGATTATTGGAGATCCTAATGATGGTGTGAGAACTCGACGACAGATAAAAAATATCTATAGTCATTTCTATTTTACCTCAAAGATTGAACCCAAAAATATTGTGGAAGCTCTTCAAGATGAACACTGGATAAATGCTATGCAAGAAGAACTTCAACAATTCCAGATAAATGAGGTATGACAATTAGTTTCCAGACCACTCAATACAGATGTCATTGGAACCAAATGGGTCTTTAAGAATAAATCTGATGAATATGGGAATGTGATCAGGAACAAAGCAAGGCTAGTAGCTCAAGGGTATTCACAGATAGAAGACATTGATTTTGATGAAACATTTGTTCCTGTAGCTCGTCTTGAGTCTATTAGAATACTTATGTCTGTTGCATGTACGTTAAAGTTTAAACTATTTCAAATGGACGTAAAAAGTGCATTTCTTAATGGGGATCTTGCTAAAGAAGTTTATGTAAAACAACCTACAAGATTTTCAGATCCTAAGCATCGCCATCATGTTTATCATCTAAACAAAGCTCTCTATGGTCTCAAACAAGCACCACATGCTTGGTATGAGCGATTGACAAAATTTCTTTTAGACCATAAATTTTGCAGAGGAAGTGTCACGCCTCAAACTCAGAAACCAGGCTCACAAAATTCTCGATCGTTGAATCTGGTGCCGACAGCCTTCGTAGTACCCTATTCTCGATTCCCGGCGTACATACGCCAGATTCCGATCTTGGGATCCTACAAGAAGGATTTTCCAACGTACATTTTTCTCATAAGAAGCATAACTACAAGCATACCCAAATCACAAAGGCAACATCATCATCACATATCCACTAATATAAACATTTGAATATAATGCTGAAAGGGAAATACATATTTCAAAAATCAAAGCTCCAGAAGACGCTGCGTGCTCCAAGCTCCATTTTGCTACAACTTAACACCACCTGCACGCATTTATCGTGCATAAGCTTATAGAAAGCTTAGAGGATGGTGTAAGTATGTGCTCAAGATAAGTGTCAAGCACACAATTACAATGCCATAATCATACAATATCAGAAATATTGGCAAGATCATGAATCATACGATATCAGAGTACGCAATACAGATCACTATACAAATGAGGAGTCAAAGAGAGCCAAGTATCAGGTGCCGAGGGTACAATGCAATATGTAAATCTTGCTAAGTCCGTCTAGGCCATATAAGTGCAGAAACATAGTAACCAAAAAATGCTATATGCCTGTGAATGTAATGCAATATGCGATGTAAATGAAATGACCAATGTGAAGTCAGGATGATAGTACATAGTATCGCAAGCTATGAGGTCCATCACAATAGTCTTCTATCCAAACTAGTCCAATACCTAAATTTGGATAGTTAAACTCAATGTGGTAAACTCCTGATCTCAGGTTAGTCGCGCACCCCAACCGAAATCCTGACCATTACGAAGGTACACGTAACAAATAGTTGTGCACCACCAGCCCGAGTGGATAGTGAATGAATATGTAACTCCTCCTCAATAAGTCTACGTATCAGTACAGTTGCTCTCTAGGATCATCACTGGGGTCTATTACACTCTACGCCAGCTTGCTGCCCTTATCCGAGCGCACAACTGGATAAGTGGAAGAGACCTCACTATCCGCCTGTCAATATCAGGCCCGACTCGTCGATAGCGGACCCATTCCTCAAGCTGGTTAAACTCAACCTAGACATTACCCCCTCACTCAGGCGGGTAAGGTCACACCCCTTCCCAACCGACCACGACACAGTGGGAGACGCGACCTACTGGTATACGGCCCTCATGCGCTCATATATATCCACTCGGTCTCGACATTGGAGTATCTCCTGGCCATGTAAGTTTAGGGATTTTCACCGAGGGACATCTATGGCGCCCGTATGCTAGTACCAAACATTTTCGGTGTCCCATTTGGCCATCCACGATATGCCTGTGGAGGCCACGACCCTGATGTTGCTAGGGCGTACAGTACTCACGACATACAATGCAAGATACATGAGTCATACAATTCAGTCATGCATTAATCTTACGCATATCGTGCGCTCATGTAAGACAATCTCCGCCTATCAGGGAGTCCCATAGAAACCTGCCCAATGACATATGCAATGGTCAATTACATCTCATAACAAACATGCAGATGATGCGTATGGGCATGTATCATGATGTTATGCTGTCACATACTCATAATCGGTATCAATAACTGGCATCAACAATCGGTCTCGACAATGTGGATATTTAACCAACATTGCCCCCAAGGGATGACCCACATAGGGCCTAACATATAGTGGACCCATGGCCTCATACAAGGACTTAATATATAACACCATGGGCCTCACTCAAGAGCTTAACACATCACGATGGGCCTTTCACATGGGCTTAACATACATCACAATGGACTACATCGCCTAGCCCTCAAATGCATCACAATGGGCCTCATCACATAGGCCTCATATATATCACATTGGGCCTTAAACACGATTGAATACACATCACAATGGGCCTCAAATACGGGCCGCATATACATCACATTGGGCCTCGTCAATCGGCCTGGATATCCGGCCTCAACAATCGGAATCGACCTCAATAATCAGTCTCGACAATCGAAATCTGTATCGACAATCAGAATCGGCCTCGACAATCAGAATCAACCTCGATTATCGGAATCATCGGAATCGGCCTCGACAATTAGAATTGGCCTCGACAATCAAAATCGGCCTCGGTAATCAGAATCGGAATCGACAATCGGAATCGGTATCAACAATCGGAACCGGCGACAATCGGAATCAAAATCGACCTCAACAGTCGGCCTCGACAATCGGAGTCGGAATCAGCCTCAACAATTGGCCTCGACAATCAGAGTCGGAATCAGCCTCGACAATCGGCATTGGGAAATCGGCCACGTTAATCGGAATCAGCAATCGGCCACGACAATCGGAATCGATCGATAATCGGAATCGACAAATCGACCATGATAATCAGAATCAACAATCGGTCACGATAATCAGCCTTGATCGCTAATCGGCAATCAGCCACGACAATCGAAATTGATCAATAATCGGCCTCGATAATCAGAATCAGCAATCGGTCACAACAATCAGAATCGATCGATAATCGGAATCAACAATTGGCCATGACAATTGGAACCGACCTATACAATCGGCCTCGACAATCGGAATCGGCCTCAACAAATGGAATCGGCCTATATGATCGGCCTTGACAAATCGGAATCAGTCTTAATACTCGGCATCGACAATCAAAATCGGCATATTCAATTATCCTCGACAAATCGTAATCGGCCTTGATACTTAGCCTCGACAATCGAAATTGGCATATTCAATCGGCCTCGACAAATCGGAATCGGTATCGACAATCGGAATGAGCCTCGATAATCGGCCTATCAAAAGGCCTAAGGGAAGGTCACAATGAGGACATTTAACCATCATTGCCCATCAATGTGGACATTTAACCAACATTACTCCCAAGGAGTGGTCCACATAGAGCCAAACATATAGTGGGCCTAAGGCCTCACACAAAGGGCTAATATACATCATAATGGGCCTTACCAAATGGGCCGAAAATACATAACAGGTGGGCCCCGCACATGGGATAAAATACATCATGATGGGCCTCATGGATGGGCCGCACCAATAGGCCTCAAATGGGTCTCGACCACACCAAAAATCATTTTAATAGTTGTAGGTGTAACATGTGTATCATTATACACTATCATTCCGTGGGGCACATGGCCCACTAATGATGATCAGCACTGTCCAATCATTGGACATAATAATCAACATCGTTCAAACATCATCCGGCACCGTCCAGACCCCCTAGACGGTGTGGATGAAACATACATTATGGTGGGTCCCGACAAAACAGATGGACGACGTGGAGAACACATATATCATGACTAGCCCCACCATCCACGTGGACGGTGGGATTATGCAACATAGCAACAAAGTAGGGCCCCACCAGCACCGTCCAGACATTCTGGACGGTGGGGATACAGAATACATACGGTGAGGTGGGCCCCACCCATTGCCAAAATAAATGGACGGCGTGGCTGAAATACATACATCATTGTGGGGGCCATGGACGTTAGTACGGATGGACCACAATATCAAGGCGGCCCCACATGGATGAAATAGATTATACATACATATATCACGGTGGGTCCCACACATATGGCCCACCAGAGTTTTGAATCTGCCTCACGTCCATCTGGACGTGAGGATATAGAATACGTACATCATGGTGGGTCCCACGTGGGCCCATCACAAAATATATATATATATATATATATATATATATATATATATATATATATATATATATATATATATATATATATATTATATTATATTTTAATATATAAATCTTTTTTTATTTGGATGCTCCAGCGTCCATGAGTACTGGACGGATGGCCTGATGGAGAATACATACATCAAAGGTAGGCCCCACGTGCACACGTGCAAGGTGGGTCCCACGAGATAGACGGTGTGGATATAAACCACATGTATCATGGAGGTGGGTTCAACCCATCGAGATTGCTGGACGGTGTGGATGCACACACATACATTATGGTGGCCCCACATCCCACGTGGATGGAATGGATAGAACACGGACATCATGGTGGGTCCCGTGAGCACGTCCAGACAGCTGGACGGGTAGATAAACAGATAGACGGTTTGGGATTTATCATACACCGCATGATGGGCCCAGCACACTTTTTGACGTCAGATACAACAGCTATATGGTTGGTGTGGGGCCACGTGATGGAATCCACGGACAGATACAAAGAGGTGAGTCCCACGTGGATGGATCACACGTGTGATGGATGGTTGGACATAACAATACCTCGTGATCACAGGCCCTGTTGCTGACGTTCCAACAGATGAACGGTGTATATAAGGTGGTTTCCACCTGAGATTTGAATCTGTTACAATGGATGGACGGTGTGGATACACACGTCCATCAAATGGGCCCACGTCCGATGTACGGACGGTGTGGATACACACATACAACATGTTGTGGCCCACCGTCCAGATGGACGGCTGGGATACAACATATACATCACCAGGGGCCCACAGGGTTAGCTGACGTCATCAGCTATATAACTGTTGTGTAACCAGGCCACCGTCCAGATGGACGGTCTGGATGATATACCAGACATGGTGGAACCGTCAGAGTTGGGTGACGTCAATACACCAGCTATATAGCTGGTGTGGTAGACTAGCCAATCTGCTCCCATCAGCAGGTGGGTCCCATGGTTTCAACGGTGGACGTTCACTCTCTACACTGTTTTCTGCGGTGTGGCCCATCTGATCATTAGATCTACTTCATTTTCTGTCCCAAGCCTTAAGATAAGCTTGCCAAATGGATGGACGGTTTGGATGTAACACATACATCAAGTAGGGGTATAACAATGCCTTGGGATCAGACCCAGAACTAGCTAACGTCAATACACTATCAGCCCCATGCTCAGGGCTACTAGTCCAGCGTCCAGGCGGTATTCCCACCGTTCCAATAGCGGACGGTGTGGATATCACATGCGTACGGTGGGCCACACCGTCAGTTGGACAGATGGCCGGAGTAGATATAACACATAGATTGGTGGGGCCCACATCATCAAAAAGGAGAGAGAGACATGAAGGGGAGGGACCCCGCCACTATGGGCCTCCCTAAATACAAAGCATACATCAAGATGGGTCCCACCACATGTGGGCTCTCAAATCACGTAAGTCACCCACCTCTGATCTTCTTGGACTTCTTCTTCCATCAACTCATCTTTGAGCTCCAAGGGAAGAACTTCAACAGTTGAGATTGATTTTGGAGGGTGGGGATGTGAGGTAGGAAGTGGGCCATGCCAAGCTTCTCTCATGGAGCTTGGACGATGGACTCTCATGGGTTTGCTTGGGAGAATGAGAGAGAAAGAGATGAGAGAGAGAGGTGTAAGAGAGAGAGAGATGGGTGTGATGTGTGTGAGTGAATGATGGAGTGATGGGTGTACTTGACTAGGTATGGGTGGAGAGAGAGAGAGAGTTGACTTAGGGTTGCTTGTACTTGACATGTGAAGTGATTGATGTGATTGATGGGACATTCTCTTAGGTTTGCAAATGCGCAGCGTTTTTCTTCGAACTGAATGCTAGCCCACATCTCCTTGCTCAGGTATCGCCTCGGCACGCGAGATACGGCATCAGAACCGTGACGACGGTGCGGTCATAATGGTACAAGTCTTGGGTCAAGCTGACTCTAGAATACAGGATATGACTCAGGGTCATGCGCAACTGCCGATTACAGATCGCGGGTCACCGGAATTCGACTTGGAGGACCGCAGAATACTACAGAATGGTACGGGCTAGGATATGGGTCTTACAGGTAGTGTAGATAAAACACTGTTTACTCAAACAACAAAGGATTCATTGCTTATTACACAGATCTATGTGGATGATATAGTTTTTGGTTCAACATGTGAAGATACTGCATACAAATTTGCCGACCTCATGAAGTCAGAATTTTAAATGAGTATGGTTGGTGAATTAAACTTCGTTTTAGGCTTACAAGTCAAGCAACTAAATGATGGAATTTTCATCTGTCAAACCAAGTATGTAAACGACTTGGTGAAAAGATTTGGGCTCGATTCTGGTCGTACTTATCACACTCCTATGAGCATCACACTCAAACTCTCCAAAGATGTTAATGGCAAAAGTGTGGATCAACATCTCTATCGGAGTATGATACGAAACCTACTATATCTCACAGTCAGTCGTCCAGATATATCTTTCAATGTGGGAGTGTGTGCTCGGTATTAGGCAGATCCTAAGGAATCCCACCTAACGGTTGTTAAGAGAATCATCAAATACATTGCAAGAATTACCTCTTTCGGGCTGTGGTATCCATTTGAAACATCCACCATCATTGTTGGAAACTCTGATGCTGATTGGGCTAGAAATTTGGATGATCGAAAATCGACAAGTGGATGATGCTTTTATATTGGAAATTGTCTAGTCTCCTGGCAAAGTAAGAAGCAAAATTCTATATCATTGTTCACTGCCGAGGCTGAATATATTGCTGAAGGTAGTTGCTGTGCATAACTCCTTTGGATGAAACAAATGTTGTTGGACTATGGGATTGAGCAACCCACAATGAGTCTTTTCTGTGATAACGTAAGTGCTATCAACATCTAAAAGAATCCTGTTCAACATTCTCGGACTAAACATATTGACATTTGCCATCATTTTATCCGGGAGCTTATTGAAGATAAGATTATCATGTTGGATTATGTAGCTACGGAAAAGCAACTTGTTGATATCCTAACGAAACCTCTTTATACAAACAGGTTTAATGATATTCAAAAATCAGTTGGAGTATGTTCTCATTGATGATATCTCAGTTTTTTTTAAAAAAAAAAACAAAAAAAAAAAAATGATCCACATAGGTAAATCTTCAACCTGAGATATTCATAGTTAATTATCTGCCATAACTCAACATCTTATGAATTAACCATGTTAACTTTGGGAACAAAAATGTCAAAATCTTCCCATTCTCGATATTTAAATCTAGACAGTTTCGGTATCATCGATATTTAAATCTCGATGATATCGATATTCAGTATCGATGAAATCGAAGGGTCTCGGGAATGCAGTGATATAACCACCGGTCCTTCCCAACGGTTGGCCTGTTTCCGCTGGATATTTGCATCTTCTCAACGGTCAGAGGCACAGTCTTTGATGTCATTATGAGCCTGGTTTCGATGCCATCGATTAGGTATCGATATCCTCGACGACTCTGCTATAATAGAGAAGCGTGCATTCGATCTCAATCAACACATTCCTTCTCTTCTCTGGTTGTTTCTCCTTACCTTTACCTATCTTTTTGAACTCCTCTCACCGACAAATCATGGTCAAGGGCAAAGGTAAGTCTCTTCCTCAATCTTCAAAATCAAAGAACAAGTAACTTGAATCTAGTCAGTATCATCTCATTTCGGTGGAAAGAAGTCCAGCCACTGTAGTTGAACGTCTTGTCCTTAACAGTGCCATTGAGCCATTTGGCGTGCATCTTCTCTTGGAAGTGATAGGATGACAGAATATCCTGAATCTTGGTGGATCTTATCAACTGGGTCTGATTCATGAATTCTTCAATAGCTGTTATATCATTCGTGATGATCCTCCTTGTATTAGAATCAAACTTGTGCATCACTCAAAACTCATCACCCCCATCACTCTTGCACGTCTTCTAAATCTCGAAGTCACTCGAATCCTAGTGAAAAATCAGAATCTAAATGGTCTGGGTGTTTGGGGGGAGATAACCCGTGCATTGTCATGGCACCACTATCCCCCGGAATGATGAAAATTCTCTTCACGTCAATCATCTTGGACCCTCTTTTAAAATTCTCCATAGCATTCTAGGGTCTAATGTATATCCATGTGATGTAAAGGGCAGTCACCTTCCGCCCTTTGTGCTAAATGTTCTTTATGATGTGTATCAAGAAATCCAAGTGTGCCTTCCAACTCTTCTTCTCAGGCAGCTTATTCGTATAATTCGAGGCGATCATCAGGATACACTACCCTTTCCTGCACTCATATGTAAACTCACTCATTATGTGCGCCTCCTTGCCACATCGAACGCCGTTCATCCAGAGGCATAGTTCGATAGTGATGCAATCCAGGAGGCATAACAGTTGTGCCTCGCTTCTTCTCTCCCAGAGCATATTCCTACCATACAGCCGGCTAGCCACAATGATCAACCCTCATATCCTCCTACAGCTTGGGGATCCAATCGGACGCCGCTGCTCAGTTCAGAGTCTATCACCAATCGTCAGACTCATCACCTAGAATGTCACCTGCTTAATAGGATGGCTGGTATGGAGGAACGTCTGTACAACTGTGAAAGGCGACTCACCGCGATGAAGATAAAGTTGATGCCCTTCAGCATACCAGCTAACAAGTAGTGGACTTGCTCACACGTGGCGACCCTCGTGGACGTTAAATGTCAACTGACAAGAGGAATGTTGCTGCGTGTCTACAAAAAGTTTTTTCTTTTTGTTGTGGTCATGTTTGGGACCGATTGAATGGTTTTGTTGTCTTGAACTACATGTTGTTCACCTGCCAATCTTATGCGATATATTTTGGATATTTTGGGTTATGACTATTTATATCTCATCTATCTTTACTGCCATTTGAATTTGGTCTGCCTTGAATACTGCTATCATCTCCTGTTATATCTGGTTTATATCGACTGTAGTATGAGATGCGTGTGATGCTTGATCTTTATCTCCATATTATCTGCTTATTTCACTGCTTTTCTTTGCACTGATATGCTTTCAAGCGATAGTCTTTTATATCTACTCTATTTATGCTCCCTGAATTCTGGTTCTCCCATATGCTGCATCTTCAGTCAATATCCATTGTTATGCTATCCTTTGCCAATGACTGACAAAAAGGGGGAGAACAATTCCACACCCTGAAGGAGAACTTTGTGTGTATCTGTTTGTGGATGGTGGTGTAGGTGTTAGGGGGAGCAGCCACAAGAAGAAAGGGGGAGATTGCTGTTAGGGGGAGCAGCTGCTGAATGTTTGTGTATGTGAACTAGAAAACATTGTACAATTGTGTAATGTTCATGTACACACAATTTAGGGTGTTAGTGTAGAAGTTGTTCTAGGGTGTTTTAGTGTTTTGTCACGTAATTGACAAATGGGGAGATTGAAAGTGCCCTGGTTTGCCAATTAGCGTGGCGTTGAGTCAACTAGACAGAGGAGCCCCACAGGAAGACTGATCAAGCATCTGTCTCAACTGGATGTGTGCTCGAACTCGCCACAGGTAAAACTTAGCCTCACATCCCATGTCCCAAAACACCAGGTAATTAAATCCTTTTAAAATGAAAAGAACAACTCTAGGTTTTTGGTCAGAAAACTTTCTAAACAAAATAAAAAAATCTCTAAGTTTTCTACCTTTGTCGATTTATCGACAAGTGGTTCGATGAAATCGAACACCATTGTCGATGTCCTCGAAGCTAACTCGATCGTATCGAAATGAGGACCTAAGATGTCCAGCAACCACAAAGATATCTGGACTGAATTATCAATGAATCGATGGACGTATCGATATCATCGAAGTTTGAATCTCGAGTCCATCGAGCTGACTCGATATAATCGACAGTTAGTCTGTTTGTGTCCTAAGAGCTACTAAGGAAAATCATGCAAATCTCGATATATCGAAGGGCTCCTCAATATCCTCAGAATTCAAATCTCGATGATATCGGTAGACCTTCGATGATATCGGTTTGGGACACATATCTATCCAGCAAATTTTTCAATGCGTTTTTCTCGGATCGAGGGTTACTCGATAAAATCGATATTCAAATATCGATCATATCGAGGCATGGTCGATTTCATTGAAACAGGACAAAAACTGTCCAACAAGCTTATAGGAAAATTCCTTGGAATTATCGATGAATCGATACTGCCCTCTGTAAGTGTAAGACCCGTAACCTAAACCGTACCATTCGGTCGGCTTCCGCAATTCTACCGGTCGAATTCCGGCAATCCTCGACCTAAAGCCAACGTTGCGCACTATCCTAAGACGAGACCTGCATGCCAAAGTCGACTCGAACCAAAACCTATACCTTGGTGACCGCGTTGTCGCCGCGGTTCCAACGGCGCGACTCGCACACCGACCCGATACCCAGGCTAGAAGATGTCGGCCTGTGTTCGATTCGATGAAAACACCGCGCGTTACGAATTACGAGGGAATCTCTACGAGATGTCCCATCAATCAATCAATCAGTCATGTCAAGTACAAGTCAAGTCACCCCATACCCAAGTACAACAACCCATCCCTCTCCCTTACATAAGTAAGCCTAAAGTCAACTCTCTCTCCCATTTTTCAAAGCCACCCTTACCCATGACATCATCACACCACTCCCTCCATCCCTTCTTCCTTTAATTTATTCATTTCTCTCTCTCATTCTCTCATTCCCTCTCTCTCACACGTCCCAAGTTTTCCCAAGCCTTCCAAGAGCAACTAGTGTGGCCCACTTTCCCCACCCCTCTCATCTCTCATCCACACCATCAAAAGTCCATCATCCACCATTAAAAGTCAAGCAAAGGAGCATTGGAGTGTAAGGAGGCAAGGAGGAGTGCAAGAGGTGGGTGATCCACCGTTATTTCTCAATTTTTTTTTGGGCCACATGTGGTGGGACCCGTTTGATGTATGAATGTAAGAAATGGAGGGCCCATAGTGGAGGGGTCCCTCCTCTATATCACCGTGTATCCCTCTCTCTCTCTTTTCTCTCCCTAGAATGAAGTGGGTCCCACTAAATCATGTTAAATCCACTCCATTCATCATTGGTGTGGCCTACTTCATTTTTTGGAGACATCCATCATTCATTTTTGGGATGGTGGGAAGCCCCACATGTTATGTAATTTATTATATTTATTATATATATATATATATGTGTGTGTGTGTGTGTGTGTGTGTGCGCGCGCGCGCGCGCATTACATGGTGGTGGGCCACGTACATGTGGGACCCACCATGAGGCAGTGTATATCCAAACTGTCCAGCGTCTCTGGACGCTGGACGTAGTCGTCCAGGGGTGCGTGTACTGCATGGGTGTGTACTTCCAAGCTAACCAAAAAAAAAGGTTACTTTTGGGGTGGGCTGCTAATGCAGGCCCCACGTAGATGTATGTATGTGATCCACGCCGTCCATTCTGATCTTCAGCTCATTTTATCCGTTGAGCCGAAGTTCCAAGATGATCCGATCACCAGGTGGGCCATACCATCTAAAACCATGTGAAAACATGTCAAAACATATAAAAGTACTTGGTGGGACCCACCTGAAGTTTGGATGCAGCTGAAACGCGTTCTGGACGGGTAGAACAGTGGGACACACATAATGGGTGGGCTGGATTGTGAATCACATCTCTGTGGGCCCCAATATAAAAAAAAACAAACAGCAGCAGCAGGCGCTGCTGCTGTTGACAGAGGATGCAGGCGCGCGGCCTGCGTACGGGTGTTAGAGGCAGACCCACGGCTCCTGCCGTGGGCCCCACCATGATGCATACGTGTCATCTACGCCGTCCATCTATTTTATCAGATCATTTTAAAGCATGAGCCCAAAAATGAGGTAGATCCTAATCTCAAGTGGACCACGTTATAGGAAAACAGTGTTGATTGGAGGCTCACCGTTTTTCACGGTTGAGTGACACATGAACATCACCGTGGGCCCTGATCAGTTTGGATGGCATATAAACAGTATGCTGGGCCCCATGCCTGTGTGGCATTGTCAACCGTTTGCATGCAAATAAACATTTTGTGAGCCCCAGGTCACATGTGGCCTTATGAGCAGGTTGAATGGCAAACAAACATTAGAGTGGGCTCCTCCACATCTGTGTGACCTTCCGAACAGTTGGTTGGCAAATATACAACACGGCGGGCCCCTCCACAGCAGTGTGACCTTATGAACGGTTGAATGGAAAATAAATATTTTGGTGGGCCCCTTGCCACATGGCCTTATCAACAGGCGGATGGAAAATAAATATTTTGGTGGGCCCCTTGCCACATGGCCTTAGAATAGATTGGATAGTAAAATAAACACTATGGTGAGCTTCGCATGTGGCCCACTTAGATGCATATGGGCTCATGTACTTAGGCCCATCTTGATGTATATTTTTAGGCCCGTTATTAAGGCCCACTTGGATATATATGGGCTCATGTATTTAGGCCCATCTTGGCATGTATATAGGCCCATTGTTGAGGCCCACTTTGATATGTATATGGCCTATGTGATTAGGCCCGTTTGATTCACATAAAGCCTATGTGATTAGGCTCATTTTAATACATTCTCAGGCCCGTAGATGATGTCCCATTGCAATGTACCTAAGGCCCATTGGTGAGGTTCATTGAGGTGGCCCACTTGATGAGTATAAGGCCTATGAGATACGGCCCATTTGATGTATTTAGGGCCTAATAGGATGTACCTAAGGTCCATTGCAATGTGTGATCCCTCCATGATTTATTGAATGGTATTTAAGACGAGCCGAGCCTTGGGGACAATGTTGGTTTGACGTCCACATTGTACGAGTAATGTTGGTTCGATGTCCACATTATAACTCTCCCTGAGGCCACTGATAGGCCCGTATCTGTTTCATGTAGGCCATATAGGCCCATCTTCATTGAGAGGATAGTTTATTGCTTTATAACATGTTTAGTACAGCCCATGATTCATGATCATACGCATCATATGTATGCTTGAGATGAGGAGTGTCTGATCATAGCATATGCCTTCGGGCAGACTGTTTACGGGCTCCCTGATAGGCGGAGTTGCCCTACATGAGCGCGTGCTCCACGCAGGATGGTTGCATGATTGGTAGTGTGGTTCATGCACTTGCATCTGTATGATTGAGATATGCCCTAGCGACATCAGGGCCATAGCCTCCACAGATATATCGTGGGTGGCTGGTTGGATACCGAAAAAATCTTGTTCAAAGCAATTGAGGCGCCATAGATGTCCCTGGGTGAGAGTCCCTGAACCCGATGGTACCAGAGGATGACTCCAACGTCGAGACCGAGTGGATATACGAGCGCACGAGGGCCGAATACCATGAGGCCGCGTCTCCCACTGTGTCGTGGTCGGTTGGAAAGGGGTGTGGCCTTACTCGCCCGAGAGCAGGGGGCATTACTAGGCTGAGTTTGACCAGCTCGAAAATGGGTTCGCTATCGACGTGCCGGATAGGTATTGGTTGACTATTGGCCAGGCGGATAGTGAGGTTTCTTACGCTCACTTGGACTGTGCTGCTTGGAGGGAGACAGTGCCATTTGGAGTGTACTGAACCCCGGTGATTATCCAGACTGAGAACTGTATTGACATGAGGATTTGGATGAGGATTGGCATGCTTGACTTACATATTGCATCGCATGGCCTTGGTATGGCAGATAGCATTCACATCTTATACTGCATAGCCTTGGTACGGCTGGTTGAATTTACGTATTCATCAGCATGATTCCGCATTATTCCGGCATTGCATTCTGAGCACGTTCGCACACACTTACACCGCCCTCTAAGCTTTCTATAAGCTTATGCACGATTGAAGCGTGCAGGTGATGCCAGGACGCAGCCGTAGTCTCACCGCAGTTGGAACGTGCAGCCGAGCTTTTGGAGTTTTTGTCATTTTCAGTATCTTGTATTTCCTTTTATACACCTTGTACTCAAAGTTTTTGATCATAGTGGATTATGTGATGGTGTTCTTGTGGTTATTGTTCGTGGGTTATGCTTGTGGTAATGCTTATTACGAATCAAATGGATTATCAGAAATCCTCCTTGTAGCATCCCAGGATCGGAACCTGGTATATGGGTGCCGGGAACCGAGAATGGGGTACTACGGAGGCTGTCGGCACCGGATTCGGTGATCGAGATTCTTGTGAGCCCGGTATCCTAGTTCGGGGCGTGACAGAAGTTGGTATCAGAGCATAACTTGGGGATAACCGAGAACGGCATCACATGTTTACTATGAGTTCAAGGCGGTTAGGTTCCAAGTGCGAAACCTTCCGATTGACTTCCCTAACGCGCATTTCTCGAAATTGATTGGCACCTTATCTTTTCCATAGGACATGCCGCCCAGGAGAGTGACCCGTTCGACTCCCACTCCGCCACCTGAGGCTCCAGCCTTACCACCCGCGCCTCCCGTCCCACCGCCAGAGATCCCTGCTCCCTTTCCTGAGGATGATGTTCCTCCACCTGATACCGGTGCGGATCCGACGGTGTCTGTGAGTGCCTCGCAGTTACAGCAGATGTTACAGGCTGTGACAGCTGCACTTCAGGGGCAGGGCAGACGCCCAGTTGTTTCTCCAGCCCAGGCAGAGCAGGAGCGCGCGAGTGCCCTTCTTCGCGAGTTCAGACGGATGGATCCTCCATGATTTCAGGGCGAGCCAGATCCGACAGCAGCCGAGAGATGGCGCTCCGATGTGGAGAAGATTTTTGATATTATGTCATGTACGACCGAGCAGCGAGTCCGATTGGCCACATTCCTTTTCCAGGGCGAGGCAGAGCACTGGTGGACCTCTGTTACCCGTGTCGCAGGACCTGATCATGTCTGGACATGGGAGGATTTCATCAGCCGATTCGAGGAGCAGTACTTCCCTGACCATATTCGTCGTCAGAGGGCACGAGAGTTCGAGACTCTAGCACAGGGAGACATGTCCGTGGCGCAGTACGCGGCTCGCTTCGTGGCGCTGTCACGGTTTGCGCCATATATGGTTGATGATGAGGGGCGGAAGGCCCGCCGTTTCGAGAGCGGCTTACGTTTCGGTCTTCGAGGCCGTGTTATTGGGCACGAGCTCCCGACCTTTCAGGCGGTAGTACTTAGGGCCCAGATCTACGAGACTGAGTGGGCTGACTCTCAGAGCGGTCGAGATCAGAGGAGAGGCCGGAAGAGGCCAGCCCAGTCCAGTAGCTCTCAGCAGCATCGACGACCACAGAGGTATAAGGATCATCCACCTGCTAGAGTACCAGCAGCACCAACAGCGTCAGCGGCACCTTCTGCGCCACCCCAGCAGCTGTTTCCAGGGACGTGTTTTGGTTGTGGCGGTTTTGGACACCGCATATTTGAATGCCCCCGTCCTCATCTGTAGCAGTCTAGAGGGCCGCAGCAGTCTCCAGGACAGCCGCGACCACAGCAGCAGCGGCCCCATCAGCAGCGACCTCAGCCACCTCAGCCACCGAGGCCCCAGCAGCAGCAGAGACAGCAGCATAGGCAGCCGCAGAGGCAGCAGCAGCACCAGGGACCTCAGAGGGGACAGGCACCTCCCCAGCCAGCTCAGGCTAGGTTTTATGCGGCTCAGCAAGACCCACAGACTTCAGGAGGAGTCGTTGAGGGTATACTTCCTGTCTCTTCATGCATCGCCCGAGTATTGTTTGATTCCGGCGCTTCGCACTCATTCATGTCTGAGGATTTTTGCCGATCGACTGGATTACCGACTGAGTCTGCCAGTGAGGGATTGACCGTATCGACGCCCTTGGGGAAGACCGCAGTATTGGGCCGTTTCTGTCCGTCTTGCCCTATTCTGGTCGGTGATATATTCTTACTTGCTAACTTATTTGTGTTGCCGATGACGGACTTCGATGTTATCTTGGGCATGGATTGGCTTGCCGAGTACCACGCCATTATGGACTGTTCCGCGAGGACAGTCACGTTCTGCATACCCGGCTTGCGACAGTTTCAGTTCGTTGCAGAGCCCCGAGGAGAGCCATTGTCACGTTTGATGTCCTGCGCAGTTGAGGAGCCCGTTGCATCGTGTATTGATCGGTTGCCGGTGGTCTATGACTTCCCCGACGTGTTCCAGGAGATTCCGGGATTGCCGCCGCGTCGTTATATTGAGTTTCAGATCGATCTTGTGCCTGGTACCGCGCCTATCTCAAAGGCCCCGTACCGTATGGAACCGATGGAGTTGCGTGAGTTGCAGCGTCAGTTGGACGAGTTGCGTGAGTTGGGATTCATTCGTCCGAGTAGTTCGCTTTGGGGAGCGCCGGTACTCTTCGTCAGGAAGAAGGATGGCTCGTTGAGGCTCTGCGTCGACTACCGCGAGCTCAACCGGGTCACGATTAAGAACAAATATCCACTCCCGAGGATAGACGATTTATTTGATCAGCTGCAGGGTGCACAGTTCTTTTCGAAGATTGACCTGCGTTCCGGTTATCATCAGATTCGTGTCCGAGAGGAGGACATCCCGAAGACGGCTTTCCGGACGTGTTACGGTCATTTTGCGTTTCAGGTCATGCTTTTAGACTGACCAATGCACCCGCGGTCTTCATGCAGTTGATGAACGAGGTCTTCCGTCCATATCTCGATCAGTTTGTTGTAGTCTTCATCGACGACATTCTGATATATTCGAGGACCCGTGAGGATCATATGCAGCATCTGGAGATCGCCTTACAGATCCTCTGTGCCCACCAGCTGTATGCGAAGCTGAAGAAGTGCGAGTTCTGGCAGGAGGAGGTGAGATTCCTCGGTCACGTGGTGACGAGGGAGGGTGTCGCAGTGGACCCCTCGAAGGTTGAGGCAGTGTGTCAGTGGAGCCAGCCCACGACAGCGTCCGAGATCCGCAGTTTCCTTGGTTTGGCGGGCTATTATCGGCGTTTCATTGAGGGCTTCTCCCGTATTGCTGCCCCGATGACCAGGTTGACTCGGAAGGGCGCAGATTTTGTTTGGACTGATGCATGCGAGCGAGCATTTATGGAGTTGAAGAACCGTCTGACGTCCGCTCCTGTCCTCACTCTTCCCTCTGGGAGTGATGGATTCGTTGTATTTACTGATGCTTCGCGTATTGGATTGGGTGCTGTCCTGATGCAGCATGGCAGGCCTGTAGCCTTCGCGTCTCGTCAGCTCAAGGTCCATGAGCTGAACTACCCCACGCATGATCTGGAGCTGGCAGCAGTCGTCTTCGCACTGAAGGTGTGGAGACACTATCTTTATGGGGTCAGGTTCGAGCTCTTCTCTGACCACAAGAGCTTGAAGTATCTATTATCTCAGTCCGAGCTGAACATGAGACAGAGACGTTGGATGGAACTTCTGAAAGACTATGATTTTGACCTCCAGTACCACCCAGCCAAGGCAAACATGGTGGCAGATGCCCTCAGTCGTCAGCCGCGAGGACTAGTGGCACACATGATGATTCAGGAGTGGAGGATGCTCAAGGATATTGCAGAGTATGACTTTGATTTTGGTCTGCAGTCTTCTATCGTTCAGCTATCGAGCCTGTCGATTCAACCCTCTCTTGTCGCAAGGGTGATCGAGGCTCAGCAGACAGATGAGTCGTTACAGGATTACCGAGTAGAGGCAGCATCTGAGAGTCAGACAGATTGGCAGATGGGTGCTGATGGTGGACTTCGCTTTAGAGGCCGATTATGTGTCCCGGATATTCCAGAGTTGCGCAGAGATCTTATGACCGAGGCACATCGATCGCGGTTTTTTATCCACCCTGGCTCGACGAAGATGTATCATGATATGAGGAGACAGTATTTCTGGGCGGGGATGAAGCGCCAGATTGCTAGTTTTGTGGCCGAGTGTGACACATGCCAGCGTGTCAAGGCCGACCATCAGAGACCCCCTGGTCTATTGCAGCCGTTGAGCATCCCGATGTGGAAGTGGGAGCACGTGTCGACAGATTTCATTATGGGCTTGCCGAGGACTCAGCGCGGTCATGACGCCATTTGGGTTGTTGTGGATCGTCTGACGAAGTCGGCACATTTTCTCGCGATGCGTGTGACCTTGTCTATGGACCGGCTTGCGAGATTATTTATCGAGGAGGTTGTGAGACTGCATGGCGTTCCAGTCTCGATCGTTTCTGACCGAGATTCGCGGTTTACGTCTCAGTTTTGGGGGAGCTTCCAGAGAGCGATGGGGACTGATTTGCAGCTCAGCACCGCGTACCATCCGCAGACCGATGGCCAGACCGAGAGGGTCAACCAGATCCTTGAGGATATGCTTCGGGCCTGTGCTATTGATTTCGGGGGTAGCTGGGATGAGCATCTGCGATTGGCTGAGTTCGCATACAACAACAGCTATCAGGCGACCATTGGCATGGCTCCTTTTGAGGCACTGTATGGTAGACCGTGCAGATCTCCGAGTTGTTGGACAGAGGTTGGAGAGCGGCGTCTCCTAGGTCCCGAGCTTGTATAGGAGACTTCAGAGGCTATTGATATCATCAGGCAGAGGATGCGCACAGCTCAGAGCCGAAAGAAGAGTTTTGCTAATCGTCGGCGTCGTCCCTTGGAGTTTGATGTGGGGGACCATGTGTATCTCAAGGTCTCGCCCATGAAGGGCGTGGTACGATTTGGAGCGAAGGGCAAGCTTGCCCCGAGATTTATAGGACCTTTCGAGATCACTGGACGCGTTGGCGTCGGGGCCTATCGGCTTGCCTTGCCACCACAGTTATCTGGCGTCCACAACGTTTTCCACGTCTCTATGTTGAGGAAGTGTGGGTCAGACGTGGTACCTGTTATTGATTGGCAGCCGTTGGAAGTTCGTGAGGATGCTTCTTACATTGAGCAGCCAATTCGTATCCTTGATCGGAAGGAGCAGGTCCTCCGGACCAAGGTCATTCCCTTGGTGAAGGTTCAGTGGGGTCACCATTCTGTTGACGAGGCATCTTGGGAGCGCGAGGCCGAGATTCGAGAGCGCTATCCCCATCTCTTTGATGATTGACCATATAATGTATTTTGTATGCTGTCTCCGATTTTTATATGACGATGCATTGTTTCCTCTTCTATTATGAGTTCTGACTAGTTGCAATAATAGTTTAAATTTCGAGGACGAAATTTTTTTATTTGGAGGGGAGAGTTGTAAGACCCGTAACCTAAACCGTACCATTCGGTCGGCTTCCGCAATTCTACCGGTCGAATTCCGGCAATCCTCGACCTAAAGTCAACGTTGCGCACTATCCTAAGACGAGACCTGCATGCCAAAGTCGACTCGAACCGAAACCTATACCTTGGCGACCGCGTCGTCGCCGTGGTTCCAACGGCGTAACTCGCACACCGACCCGATACCCAGGCTAGAAGATGTCGACCTGTGTTCGATTCAATGAAAACACCGCGCGTTGTGAATTATGAGGGAATCTCTACGAGATGTCCCATCAATCAATCAATCACTCATGTCAAGTACAAGTCAAGTCACCCCATACCCAAGTACAACAACCCATCCCTCTCCCTTACATAAGCAAGCCTAAAGTCAACTCTCTCTCTCATTTTTCAAAGCCACCCTTACCCATGACATCATCACACCACTCCCTCCATCCCTTCTTCCTTTAATTTATTCCTTTCTCTCTCTCATTCTCTCATTCCCTCTCTCTCACACGTCCCAAGTTTTCCCAAGCCTTCCAAGAGCAACTAGTGTGGCCCACTTTCCCCACCCCTCTCATCTCTCATCCACACCATCAAAAGTCCATCATCCACCACTAAAAGTCAAGCAAAGGAGCATTGGAGTGCAAGGAGGCAAGGAGGAGTGCAAGAGGTGGGTGATCCACCGTTATTTCTCAATTTTTTTTTGGGCCACATGTGGTGGGACCCGTTTGATGTATGAATGTAAGAAATGGAGGGCGCATAGTGGCGGGGTCTCTCCTCTATCTCACCGTGTATCCCTCTCTCTCTCTATCTCTCTCTCTCTCTCTCTTTTCTCTCCCTAGAATGAAGTGGGTCCCACTAAATCATGTTAAATCCACTCCATTCATCATTGGTGTGGCCTACTTCATTTTTTGGAGACATCCATCATTCATTTTTGGGATGGTGGGAAGCCCCACATGTTATGTAATTTATTATATTTATTATATATATATGTGTGTGTGTGTGTGTGTGTGTGTGTGTGTGTGTGTGCATTACATGGTGGTGGGCCACGTACATGTGGGACCCACCATGAGGCAGTGTATATCCAAACTGTCCAGCGTCTCTGGACGCTGGACGTAGTCGTCCAGGGGTGTGTGTACTGCATGGGTGTGTACTTCCAAGCTAACCAAAAAAAAAGGTTACTTTTGGGGTGGGCTGCTAATGCAGGCCCCACGTAGATGTATGTATGTGATCCACGCCGTCCATTCTGATCTTCAGCTCATTTTATCCGTTGAGCCGAAGTTTCAAGATGATCCGATCACCAGGTGGGCCATACCATCTAAAACCATGTGAAAACATGTCAAAACATATAAAAGTACTTGGTGGGACCCACCTGAAGTTTGGATGCAGCTGAAACGCGTTCTGGATGGGTAGAACAGTGGGACACACATAATGGGTGGGCTGGATTGTGAATCACATCTCTGTGGGCCCCAATATAAAAAAAAATAATAATAATAAAAAACAAACAATAGCAGCAGCAGGCGCTGCTGCTGTTGACAGAGGACGCAGGCGCGCGGCCTGCGTGCGGGTGTTAGAGGCAGACCCACGGCTCCTGCCGTGGGCCCCACCATGATGCATGCGTGTCATCTACGCCGTCCATCTATTTTATCAGATCATTTTAAAGCATGAGCCCAAAAATGAGGTAGATCCTAATCTCAAGTGGACCACGTTATAGGAAAACAGTGTTGATTGGAGGCTCACCGTTTTTCACGGTTGAGTGACACATGAACATCACCGTGGGCCCTGATCAGTTTGGATGGCATATAAACAGTATGCTGGGCCCCATGCCTGTGTGGCATTGTCAACCGTTTGCATGCAAATAAACATTTTGTGGGCCCCAGGTCACATGTGGCCTTATGAGCAGGTTGAATGGCAAACAAACATTAGTGTGGGCTCCTCCACATCTGTGTGACCTTACGAACAGTTGGTTGGCAAATATACAACACGGCGGGCCCCTCCACAGCAGTGTGACCTTATGAACGGTTGAATGGAAAATAAATATTTTGGTGGGCCCCTTGCCACATGGCCTTATCAACAGGCGGATGGAAAATAAATATTTTGGTGGGCCCCTTGCCACATGGCCTTAGCAATAGATTGGATAGTAAAATAAACACTATGGTGGGCTTCACATGTGGCCCACTTAGATGCATATGGGCTCATGTACTTAGGCCCATCTTGATGTATATTTTAGGCCCATTATTAAGGCCCACTTGGATATATATGGGCTCATGTATTTAGGCCCATCTTGACATGTATATAGGCCCATTGTTGAGGCCCACTTTGATATGTACATGGCCTATGTGATTAGGCCCGTTTGATTCACATAAAGCCTATGTGATTAGGCTCATTTTAATACATTCTCAGGCCCGTGGATGATGGCCCATTGCAATGTACCTAAGGCCCATTGGTGAGGTTCATTGAGGTGGCCCACTTGATGAATATAAGGCCTATGAGATACGGCCCATTTGATGTATTTAGGGCCCAATAGGATGTACCTAAGGTCCATTGCAATGTGTGATCCCTCCATGATTTATTGAATGGTATTTAAGACGAGCCGAGCCTTGGGGACAATGTTGGTTTGACGTCCACATTGTACGAGTAATGTTGGTTCAATGTCCACATTATAACTCTCCCTGAGGCCACTGATAGGCCCGTATCTGTTTCATGTAGGCCATATAGGCCCATCTTCATTGAGAGGATACTTTATTGCTTTATAACATGTTTAGCACAGCCCATGATTCATGATCATACGCATCATATGTATGCTTGAGATGAGGAGTGTCTGATCATAGCATATGCCTTCGGGCAGACTGTTTACGGGCTCCCTGATAGGCAGAGTTGCCCTACATGAGCGCGTGCTCCACGCAGGATGGTTGCATGATTGGTAGTGTGGTTCATGCACTTGCATCTGTATGATTGAGATATGCCCTAGCGACATCAGGGCCATAGCCTCCACAGATATATCGTGGGTGGCTGGTTGGATACCGGAAAAATCTTGTTCAAAGCAATTGGGGCGCCATAGATGTCCCTGGGTGAGAGTCCTTGAACCCGATGGTACCAGAGGATGACTCCAACGTCGAGACCGAGTGGATATACGAGCGCACGAGGGCCGAATACCATGAGGTCGCGTCTCCCACTGTGTCGTGGTCGGTTGGAAAGGGGTGTGGCCTTACTCGCCCGAGAGCAAGGGGCATTACTAGGCTGAGTTTGACCAGCTCGGAAATGGGTTCGCTATCGACGTGCCGAATAGGTATTGGCTGACTATTGGCCAAGCGGATAGTGAGGTTTCTTACGCTCACTTGGACTGTGCTACTTGGAGGGAGACAGTGTCATTTGGAGTGTACTGAACCCTGGTGATTATCCAGACTGAGAACTGTATTGACATGAGGATTTGGATGAGGATTGGCAGGCTTGACTTACATATTGCATCGCATGGCCTTGGTATGGCCGATAGCATTCACATCTTATACTACATAGCCTTGGTACGGCTGGTTGCATTTACGTATTCATCAGCATGATTCCGCATTATTCCGGCATTGCATTCTGAGCACGTTCGCACACACTTACACCGCCCTCTAAGCTTTCTATAAGCTTATGCATGATTGATGCGTGCAGGTGACGCCAGGACGCAGCCGTAGTCTCGCCGCAGTTGGAGCGTGCAGCCGAGCTTTTGGAGTTTTTGTCATTTTCAGTATCTTGTATTTCCTTTTATACACCTTGTACTCAAAGTTTTTGATCATAGTGGATTATGTGATGGTGTTCTTGTGGTTATTGTTCGTGGGTTATGCTTGTGGTTATGCTTATTACGAATCAAATGGATTATCAGAAATCCTCCTTGTAGCATCCCAGGATCGGAACCTGGTATATGGGTGCCGGGAGCCGAGAATGGGGTACTACGGAGGCTGTCGGCACCGGATTCGGCGATCGGGATTCTTGTGAGCCCGGTTTCCTAGTTCGGGGCGTGACAGTAAGTGCTATGGTCTCATGCTCCTTTGGTTGTCAAATTTTGTTGTGTCAAAACATCTATCTGTGTCTTGTGCTTGTATGGTGATTTATATGTATTCAAGACACTGCATAAACATTTCATGACATTGGATGTCTTTAAGAAATACAAAGTGTACTTCATCATCCTATCAATGTTTAAAGCTACAATGTTGAAGTTCAAGTCTCAAGAAACAACTCGAGAAATGACTTCAAGACTAATAAGCAACGCATGAAGTAGTTTTCACACTGATGAAGATCTCAAGATTAAAGCTACAACAAGTTCAAGATCTCAAGCCTGATATGGTTCAAATATCTACATTCGTTGAATGGTTGAAGTTCAATGTCCATACGACATGTTTCAGGTTTGACTGACCTTAGGTTGACCTTATAAGTAGGTCACTTTGGATACATTAATCAAATGTTTATTTTACATAAGTTTGGTCAATTCCTCGACCAGTCCTAGCTCCTGTTCGACCAGTCCTAGCATTAGTTCGACTAGTCCAAGAAATTCCACGACCAGTCCTAAGTTGTTGAAGATTTTCGGAATTTTTTGGTACACCCACGACCAGTCCTGGAGATCCTTCGACCGGTCGTAGGAGTGTCTTCGACTCATTCTCGACCAGTCGTAGAGCTACGACTCAAAGTCCAGCAACCTAATCTATGGTCCTACGACCAGTCGTAGAGAGCTACGACCAGTCGTAGGTGACCCACGACCAGTCGTAGGCTTCCCACGACCAGTCGTGGAACGACTTTCAAAGATCGCGCTCAATATTTCAAATATCCGTTAGAGCTACGACCAGTCGAAGGTTTCTAAGACCAGTCGTAGATGCGATTTTTGCTTCTATAAATTGAACACGAAATTCAGAGTTTTCATAATTCAACTCGATTCAATTCAAGAAATTTCAAGTGATCACTCTGAGATAAGTCTGTGTTTATTTTAAGCTACATTGTGCTTATTTAATATTCCTTTTTGCTAGCTTATTTAATTTGATTTTGTTTCTGTATTCCAATCTTATTTGAAAAGAGGAATTATCTTATTCCTTCTTCTTGGAATCAAAATCAAATATAGCTACGCCCAACTAGTTAAAATCTAAAATCTATTAGAATTTAGAACCATATTAAAGTGAGTATTGGAAATTGAACTTTAACATTCAACATCTACTCCGATTGGTTCTACCGGGCTGCTATGAAAAGGAGAAATCCAGGTATTTTACAATTCTGTAAAATTTCATTACTTTTGGTTTTGTTTGAGGTTAAGCCAGAAAAATCTCATTGTATTGGTTTTGTTTGAGGTTAAACCAGAAAAATCTCATTGTATTGGTTATCTGAGGAGAGCCAGAAAACTCAGAAAAGAGGGGTTTTTGAATTGTGTAAGCCCGAGTGAAAAAGACACAATTGTAAAGGTTTTGGGTGAACCTGTGAAAACCTATTTGATAGTGAACGCTAATATCCCCTATGTGAGGATATTAGGAGTGGAGTAGCTTTTTGTGTGGCTGTTGAAAGACAGTTGGTGTACACACAGGCGAACCACTATAACTCTTTGTCTTGTGGATTGAATGCTTGCTTAATTTTCATATCTTTTTATCATTCAATTGTGTGGAATGTACAAGTGGATGTGAATGTTGTAACTATTTACATTTCAAGCAAGTGTGGGGATTGTTGTAATAATTTAGATCTATATTTCTGCATTTAATTTCAATTCCTTGCTATTTCATTTATTTCTATTAAAATTGAGTCCTTGATCCAAAAGATGTTCTAGAAATAAGGTTGTCCTACCATAAGCCCTTGTTTATTATGGTGTAAGGTTGTCCTTAGAACTGAATTTGTATCAATCTCTCAATACTTATTTATCAAGGTGATTTGATTTCAGCATTGTGAATTGATTTATAATTGTAAGGCTATTGGTTTACTTTATTTCCGCTGATTTTATTTTAATTTGGCATAGTCCTATTCACCCCCCCTCTAGGACATATAGCTTGGCCTTTTCACCCTTGATATCATCAATATTCTAATTCCGATGATATCGAGTGATGTTCGATCATATCATACCTGAAATTTTTCAAAGGCAAGTGCTCTCTCATTTTCAAATGTCGAGGAATCGAACCTCGTGTCGATGATATCGAAGTTCGAAATCCGATGACATTGACGCACGTTCGATCTCCTCGACCAGTTGGAAAAAATTTTCAAAAGCGTTTAACAGTTATGTTTGTGTCATCGAGCAGCCAGTCGATGCGATCGAGAGTATACACTCGATGATGTTGACCCTGATCGATGACATCGAACTCTGTTATAAATGTGATCATTTTATATCTGTTGGAACCTTTTGCCTATTTAATAAGAGCTTGCCCTTGGTTGTTGGTAGAGAAAATAAAGAGTGCTTTTAAGTGTTTAACCTTAGATCATATACCCAAAGCCTTTTCTCTCATGGGAGTTCATCCTCCAATCCACCCTCATCATTGACATTCAATAGAGTGGATTGGGGAATGAACTTCCGCATTCAAGGATCCTGCAGCTACTACCTTAATGGCAAAACATTAAGCTGGGATGCCTTGAATGCTTAGATGATTATAATCGCTCTATCTCTCTTATAAGAAAATATTTAATATAATAGGATTCCATCATATCCTTGACCCAACCCGTCGCCATGTATTAGTACATCTTCTGAGTTGCGGATCAAGGAAGCTGAAGAGTCTTCGTCATCAAAGGAGGAGATCTTCAACAACGTGCTGAATGGGGCTCATCTACTTATCTGTAAGTCATTAGAGTCCAGAGGACCCTTGTTATCATTCCTTCTGTAAGATTGGGTCTAAGGTGTTTCTCGCCCCTTGCAAGCCCTCACAGGAGGTGTCTGACGGGAGTGTATGTGGTGGGTGCTTTGTGCTGACCCTTGCTCTGTGGAGAGCATAAACTCTTAGGTCCTTGTATAGGTCCTTGACCTGTGTGGTCTAAAACTTGGGTGCTTTGGGTTGACCTTGCTCATGAGAGCATAAACTGGTGAGGTTCCTTGTGTGGATCCTTGGTCTGTGTGGCCTAAAAGTCAGGTGTTGTGTGTTGACCATTGCTTATGGGAGCATAAACTGTGTCGTGTAGACAGGTTGTGTCAACCTAAGTGTAGGTTGTACTGGTTAGAGGTGAACCTGATTTAAAACCTCCAGTTTGAGGTGAACCTGTTGTGAAACCTCCTTTAGTGAGATCTGGTACACTCAAGGGTTGAGTGCGTCCGCCGGAAGTGGAGTAGACAAGTAGTCGAACCACTATAAAAATGACTGTGTTTGGGATTGCTATTGTCTTCCATTACTTATGTGATTTTCTTAAATGTTTTCATATTTGATTATCTGAGATCACATCCACACACAGTCACATCCATCATAAACTATGATTTGCATCTTGTTTATCTTTCAAGTAGTTTTATGATTAGATCCTCTATTTGGCTTAGATGCCATTAGAGTAACTCTGAATAATTCTTGATACATGCATATTTACTTAGGATTAGATTGATAGGATTTTAAATAACCATAAAATATTAAAAAGTCCTATTCACCCCCCTCTAGGACATATTGGCATATTCCAACTTCAACTAAAGTGGTCATTACCGCAATTTCAGTTAACACAGTAGGAACCGTATTGTCTCCCATGCTACAAAACTAGGACTCAAATATTCTTTAGTAGACTGATCGGTCAACGAGTCTTAAGGAGGAAGATAGTTGTGATAACTTGTTAAACTACTTCAGCGAGGAGTGTTTCTTGGCAAATGAGCTATCATTGACTTCTTAAGCACTGAAAATCATGTCACTTGCTGATACTTCACCCAAACTTACAATCAATGAGTGCATAAGTCAGACAGAAGATTCTTAAAAGAAGCAGATCCTGAAACACTAAGGGGGAATTTCTGAATGGTGAAATTGTGTTAGGGACATTACCACCAGTTGTATTCCATTGCAACATGATTTTCACGTTACCACCTAGTTTTCAAGCTAGACCAACTTACCTGAATAGGATGGAGGGCGATGTGGAAGAGTATACCCCTTAGTAATAATACAACATGCTTCCTTCCCATTTGAAGAAGATGCTAGAAATGAATATAAGGTCGATGAAGCACCATAAATTAACAACATCCCAGTAGAGGCAAGGGTTACAATTGAAAGGGTGATTATCAACAAACCTACCCCTAGTATGATGCGACATCTCAAGCCGTTAATCAGCACACCTCGAAGGGTGCCCCATTAATAGAATTTTGGTCGACAATCGGGACATGGTTAACCTGTTACCATTAAGAATGATGGGTAAATTGGAAAATCCTAGGCCGATTTGATTCCATCAGAGGTGACCGTCAGTAATTTCTCCAGTCATGTCACGAATATCCACGGTGTCTTACCAGTCGATCTAACTGTTGGAACTAAGACAATTTTAGCACCATTTTTCATGGTCGATACCTCATTAAGCTATAATGCATTGGTGGGGAGGGATTGGATTCATTCATTTGCATGCATCCCGTCCTCCCTACACCAGTTCATGATTTTCTGGAATCAAGATAAGGTTGAGTTAGTCCTGGACAATAATAAACCTTTCTTAGCCACTTTAAACGCCAGTAAGGCTTATTATTATGGGGGAAGAAGTGGGACTGATTAGGTTTACTGGAAGGAATAAGTTCACCTGCCCAACCGGAATATCAGTGAAGAAGAACCCAGAGAGTATTGTATAAGCCATCCCAGAAGTAACGCGAGTAAGTGACACCCTACCGAGGGACATTGTTCCTTATCGGTCGGTTCCATGTTATACTATCGAAGAAATTCTATGATCAGAATGCCAAGAAATGAGATCAACTAGGCCAACTTCATGGCTAGAATAAGAAGGCTTGAGGAGTGCCTGAAAGAAGTGGATGATGGATGCCTTGTGAATTTGGCAAATATGGAGGATTCGGCCGAAGAATCTGGCATCGAGCTCGAGGAGGTTCCTAATGAGATGGAGGATTCTTGACCCCAAGTCCAAGATCCATTGGTCGAAATCAATTTAGGGACTGAATATGATCGAAAACATACATTCATCATTGACTTGTTGAAGCCTCATGAGAAGGAACAATTAACGAATTTACTCCACGAGTTTGCTGACTATTTTGCATGGGATTATCAAAATATGTCAGGGCTCGATCAGTGTTTAGTCAAACACATGCTACCAATAAACGAAGGATATCGACTGCATAAGCATCCGCCTAGGTGAATGACAGCCAAAGTTACCCATAAGATCAAGGAAGATATCGAATGGCTCTTGAAGGCTGGTTTTATTTGGCCTATCAAATATGTTAAATGGATGTCAAATGTTGTTCCAGTAATAAAAAAGAATGCAAAGTTAAGAGTCTGCATTGATTTTAGGAATTTAAATTTGGCTACATTGAAGGACAAATATCCTATGTCGGCCACCAATCAACTGATCGATCGAGCTACTGGCCATCCATTGATTTTAGGAATAAGATCAAGGAAGATATCGAACGGCTCTTAAAGGCTGGTTTTATTCGGCCTATCAAATATGTCAAATGGATGTCAAATGTTGTTCTAGTAATAAAAAAAAGAATGGCAAGTTAAGAGTTTGCATTGATTTTAGGAATTTAAATTTGGCTACATCGAAGGATAAATACCTATGTCGGCCGCTAATCAACTGATCGATCGGGCTGCTGGCCATGGAATTTTTTCTTTCATGGATGGGAATTTTAGGTATAATGAAATTTACATTGCATTGGATGATGTGATGAAAATGACATTTAGATGTCCTAGTGCACTATGAACGTACTATTAGGTAGTAATGCCTTTTGGACTTAAAAATGCAGGAGCTGCGTATTGAAGGGCAATGTATGCCATCTTTCATGATAAGATCGACCGATTTATGGAGGCTTATGTGGATGACATAATAGTAAAATCAGCCGATATGGAAGATCATGTGACCTAATTGGTTTGGCCATTTGAGCGAATGAGGCTCCAGAAATTAAAAATGAAACCCTTGAAATGTGCTTTCAGGGTCTCGACCAATAATTTTCCGGGATTACTAGTATACTAGAAAGGAATTGAAGTCAATCAAAATAAGGCTTGAGCTATCATCAATGCTCGGATGCTAAGGAAAAAATCAGATATGCAAAGGTTCCTAGACCAAGTTAATTTCATGAGAAGATTTATATCCAATTGTGTAGAAAAGACTAACATCTTCTCTCCACTGATAAAATTGAAATAGGGATCAGAGTTTATTTGGGAGGCAGAGCACCAATTGGCCTTCAATAGAATCAAGGAGTATTTGATGAGCCCACCTGTTTCTGATGCTACCAATCGAGGGTCGACCGCTTAAGCTATACGTCGCGGCTTCAGCAGAGTTGATCGGAGCTCTCCTAGCTTAGTATGATGATATGTGGAAGGAGTGTGGTATCTATCATTTGAGCTAGATATTACTTGACCCCAAGAGACGATACTATTCTATAGAAAATTTGTGTTTATCATTGTATTTCGTGGCCACTACACCAAGGCATTATTTGTTGGCTGATAGAGTAAATGTAATGGCAGTAACTGATTTGGTGAACCATATGTTGAATTGGCTGATTTTTAACGGCGGAATTGGAAAATGGGTACTTTGTCTGAGTTCGATCTTTCTTATATACCACATAAGGCAGTGAAGGGTCGGGCCATAACCGATTTTGTGGCTGATTACCCCTCTGATCTGGAAGAACATATTCCCCTAGACATCTTGGATATATATTGTGTGTAATTAACACCATGGAAATTGATCTTCGATGGGTCGAGAACAAACAATGCATCAGGGGTTGGAGTAATCTTGATCACTCCGAATGGAAACAAGCAGGAGTTTGCATTCCAATTGAAGTTTAGTTGTACCAATAACCAGGCCACGTATGAGGCCATGATAATCGGCCTAGAGTTATTATTAGTATTAGGCACAAGGACTGTCACTGTTATATGGAATTCAAAGTTAGTGATTAATCAAATGGCCAGGTTCTTCAAATGTACCAGTACGACTTTATTACCATATTACGCCCTAGCAACCCAAATGTTAGACATTTTCAAACAAGTGGAGTTGATACATGTCACTAGGGAGCAAAACATAGATGCTAATGAAATGGCACAGCTCGCTGTAGGGCTCGACGCCTTGAGACGGTTGGACGAGTGAACGATCACCATTCAAAGAAGATCATTGTCATCTGTCTTTAAGAGAGGGAATATAACGAAGGTATGCTAGATAGAGCTAGAAGAAGAAGAATATTGGAGAGCCTCTCTCATAAGTTATTTGCAGAGTCTGCATACCAAAACTGATAGGAATGTGAGAAGATTGGCCGTTAATTACATCATGATTAACAACAAATTGTATCACAAAGAGGCTGATGGAATCTTGCTCTGATGCTTATTTAAGAAAGAAGCATGCTAGCAATGGGGGAAGTCCACAAAGGGATATGTGGAGCCCACCAAGCTGGAAGGAAGATGAGGCTCAAGCTTAGATGTTACAGATACTTTTAGCTGACAATGATAGTGAAAAGATGAGATATCGATGTCCTGGGGGGGGGGGGGGGGGGGGGGGGGGATAGGACAATGCCAAATAATTGAAATAAAATTGGAATATATAAAGAATATAAAATCTCAATCACCCAAGTATTGAAACCTAGATTCCAAATAATTTGTAGGATAACCTTTACCTAAAATATTAGGCAGGACAACCTTATTTCATGAATGTCTTTAAAATCAATCTTTCAAACTAGCATGAAAAGATTAAATAAATACAATATTCACCATAAGGAATAAAATAAATAACATTCACCACCAAAAAGAAATAATAAGCATTCACCATAGAGGCACAAGGAGTTATTTTTGCCCTGGATTGTCAAATTACACGAGTATTGAGTTAGTCTGTCAAGTGAGCCTAAGCTGAAGATCACAAGACCAAGAACTCAACCAAGAAGAAGTTCGAGAGCTCCACATAGGTAAACAAAGTGTCACTTCCCTAACCAAACCCTTGAGGTATATGACCCCATCAATAAGAACTTAGTCTTACCCACAACGGTTTTCAAAAATCCATTGGTAAGGTCAGTTTTGAATACTTAAGTATTAAAGGAAAAACATGAACTATACAAGAAAAATCAATGTCTTGACGATTGCATCGATATGCAATCGAGGACAACTTCGATGAAATCGAACATGGTTTGATTTCATCGAAAACATGCCTATACAATCCAGCAACAACTAAACAACAAGCTAGAAATTGTCGATTGCCTTGAGTGATGTTCGATGATATCAAAATTCACATTTCGATGGCATCGAACCCACTTCGATTAAATCTACTAAAGGCTTACTCCCTATAAGATTAAAATACTCTAAGTGTTCCTTGGTGTAATCGAACCTTCTTTGATAAAATCGAGAGTAAGTTATCGATGGCATCAAAGATTATTCGATTACATTGATATAAGAACCAGATTCTCCAACAACATTTAAAAGAAAATCCAATATATTCGATTACATCGATGACTGATCGATGACATCGAAATTCAAATTTTAAGGACATCAAAGGTCTGATCGATTGCATTAAAAATTAGACAAAATTGTCCAGCAACTAAAGGGTATTATTTAAAAGGAATTTCCGATGGGATTGAAACATCCCTCGGTGACATCGAAGTGCATGTTGATGACATTGAAGGGTGCTCGATGAGATCGATCAAAATTTGACCTGCACCTAATGCAATATCTTGGTGTAGGTAGTCCATGCAATCGAAGAAGGTTCAATGACATCGAAATTCAAATTTTGATGGCATTGAAGACCTTTCGATAGCATCGACAATGTCAGATTTCTGCTCATTTTTTTTGCCTTTGGGATTCAACTTTATATAAACGTCTGGGTTGCTTCTTGTCAAAATGAGCTAGATTTAAAGAGAGCTTGAAAGAGTCATTGCAATAGTTAACACCCTCATCTTCAATCCCTCTTTCCCATTGGAGTTCATCATTCAATCCTTAGCACAAGCATTTAGTCTTATCTTCATTGCTTGGATTGAATTATGAACTCTAACATTCATTGATATTCTATTAACACTTCTTAATGGAAAATCATTGTATTGGAATACTTAAATGCTTAGCTCATGGGAATCTTCTCTAGGTATTTAATTCACATCATTTAAATAAAGAAGATCACACCAAACCCCAAACCTCATAACCTCGGAGTATTGAATGAAGCATCAATCAATAGTTGTGGTTCAAGGGAGCTGAAGACTCTTCATCAACAAAGAAGATCATCTTCAGATTGTGCTAAAATGGGGCTCACTTACTTATTTGTAAGTATACAAAGTCCGTTGAGTCTGAAGCCATTTTCTTGTGTAGGATTGGGATTTAAAGTTTAAGTTGACAAACTCACTAAGACCTTTTATAGGCCTCTAATGGGAGAATATGTAGTCCTTGTGTAGGATGTGTTACCTTGTGTAGGGATCTTAGGTTGTCTCGTGTAGGTTCCTAGTACTACCCTTATGTAGGACTTATTGCCTTGTGTAGGCATCTAAGGTTGCCTTGTATAGACTCCTTAGTTAACCTTGTGTAGGTTGTGAAGGTTCATGGTTAACCTGATTTAAAACCATTGGATAATGAAATTTAGTACACTCTAGGAGAGAGTGCGTCAGCCGGGAGTTGAGTAGGCAAGTAGTGTAAGGCCCATATCCTAGTCCATACTATTCCGTAGACTCTCGCGATCCTCCCCGTCAAATTTCAGTGACCCGCGATGTGTATGTAGTATTTGCACGCGATCCTGAGTCACACCCTATCCACCCGAGTCGACTCTACCCGAGATTTGTACCATTGCGACCGCGTCATCGCCGTGGTTCCAATGCTGCATCTTGTGCACCGATGCGATACCTAGGCTAGGAGTTGTGGGCCCACATTTATTTCGAGAAAGATGTCGCACATTGCGAATCCCAAGAGAATCTATCGAATCAATTACATCAGTCAATTAAGTACAAGCAAGTACATAATCCATCCCTCTCTTACCAACAAAGCATGACACCCCTCTCTCTCCCATTCCCAAAGTCAACCAAGCCCATCCCTTCCTTACAACAACCCATCCCTCTCTCCTTACATCCCTCTCTCTCTCATTTTCTCTACCATTTTCAAAGTAACCCAAGAGAGGAGAGACCATCCAAGCTCTTCCAAGAAAGAGAGCCTAGTGTGTGGCCCACTTCCTACCCCAAAACTCCCATCTCCACCCTTCAATCTTCATCTCCCACCATTAAAGAGAAAGCTTAGGGGCTTAGCATTCTAAGGAGCCAAGAAGGAATGAAATCGGTGGGTGTTCATAGCCTTAGATCTTCATTTTAATATAAGGCCCACTTGTGATGGGACCCGTTTTGATGTATGTGTTGTAGATCCTAGAGGGACCCATAGTGGCGGGGTCCTCATCACGCCGTTCTCCCCCCCCCCTCTCTCTCTCTCTCTCCTCTCTCTCTCCCCTTTCTCTCTCCTTTTGTGATATGTGTGTGGTCCACCCTGATGCACCCCACCATGAAGTATGTATTATATACATGCCATCCATATGTTGGGCCCACCTTACTGGACCGTCCAGCGGTAGGTCCGCTGGCCTGTCCGTCTGGACAGGCCCATATGAAGAGAAAATAAAAATATCTACTTGATTCAATGCAACTGGTGGGTCCCACATGTGTGGACCCACCTGGAAGTGGATTGGCTGGAGCACCACACGCAGCTAGACAGCTGCTATGCATCGTCAACATGCTCTGTGGGCTGCCCTGATGTATGTTCCTTACATCTCCACTGTCCAGACCTTGGACAGTGGAGGGGCCGTTTGATGTATGTGCTTTACTCATGCTCGTTAGCGGTAGTGGGGCCCACATGCCACGTGCATGAAATCCAGACTGTCCATCTGTTGTGGGTCCCATGTAGCATGCAACTACTGTTGTATTCACATCAGCATGTTCATGGGGTCTCATCATGAGATATACATTATATCTCAACCATCCGTGTCCATCTAGACGAGGGGAAAACTTAAATATCAGCTTGGTCATGTGTGGACCCTACCTTGATGGTGCTGTCTCCACCGTCCAGACCTTAGACGGTGGAGCCCATTTGACGTACGTGTTTTATCCACGTCATCCACCTATAGACGGTGGGCCCTACCCCTGATGCATGTGTTGTATACATGTCGTCCATCTGTTAGGCCCACATGTGTTATATGTGCTTTATTAGCACTGTCCGTCCGTGGAAGGTGGGTCCTCAACATGATATATGTGATTTATTCCACGCTGTCCACATCGAACTATGGGGCCCACCCTACACGTGGGGCCCTTGCATGATGTAAGAGTTGTATCCTCACCATCCACGTGGACGGTGGGGACTGCCATGATGTATAGGTTATATCCAAATCGTCCATCTATGTGGACCCCACCATCTACATAGTTGTTGTATTGATGACATCAAGTTATGTGGGTCCGATCCCGAGGTATGTGATATCCCAATCATCCATCCGTTTTAGTAGTAGATGTGGCCCACCTTTGATTTATGTATTTTATATCCGCATCGTCCAGTGGTCTGGACGGTGGGGACCACCTGCGATGTATGTGTCTCAGCCTCTCAGCCCATCCGTTTGCTGGATGGGTGGGGCCCACCTTGCTGATGTATTGTACATCTACACCATCCAGCCCTCTAGACGGTGGGACCCACCTCATGTATATATTGTATATTCACACCGTCCATCTATTTTTTGCCGCGTGGGATGGCCGTGATGTATGAGTCTTATCGGCACTGTCCATAGGATGGGACCCATGTGATGTATGTGATTTATATCCAAGTCGTCCGTCCATTTCTAGGACGTGAGGCCAGCCATGATGCACGTGTTGTATATCCTCACCATCCAGCTTGCTGGACGGTGGGACTCTATGATGAATGTGCTGTAAATCCACACCGTTTGGCCATGGATGCAGGGCCCACCATGCTGTACGTGTTTCATCTATGCCGTCCACTCGTGAGGCCCATTGTAATATATTTAAGGCCCATGGAAATGGCCCATTGTGATGTATTTGAAGCCCATTTGAAATGTGCAGGGCCCACCTTATTGTGATGTATTTATAGCTCATTTAGTGAGGTCCATTATGATGCATTTGAGGGCCAGGCGATGGGCCCCATTGTAATGTATATTAAGCCCATGTGATGTGTCCCATTGCAATGTGTAAGGCCCATACAATGCGGCCCACTTGATGTATATGAGGCCCATACAATGCGGCCCACTTGATGCAATGCGACCCGCGTATGAGGCCCATTGTGATGTGTTTGTGACCTTAGATGAGGCCCAACGTGTTGTATATGAGGCCCATATGATGAGGCCCGATGTGTTGTACATGAAGCCCATGTGATGCAGCCCACTTGATCTATATAAGGCCTATCGTTGCGGCCCATCTTAATGTACATGAGGCCCATTGTTGTGTGATTCCACCAGGATGTATGTAATGGTGTTTATGATCCCCATCCATGTTCCTAATTGATATTAAATGGGCCATGCTTTGGGAGCAATGATGGTTTAATGTCCACGTTGTATGAGCAATGATGGTTAGATGTCCACATTGTAACTCTCCCTAGGGCTCGTTATTAGGCCCATTCTCATCTCCCCTTAATGGGCTAACCCAAACCGTTGAACCCCCCATTGATGATTATATTACCTATCTTTCCCTTGATTAAGCTATCCTAATCTATTGGGCCCCCATTTGATAATGATGCTTTCCACAATACCCTATAAGACCACCCAAGCCTTGGAGCCCATCTTGTGTTCGTACTGAGCCTTCCATAGGGAATGTGGCTCACCTTTTACTTATTGGGCCCTTAGGAAGCTCAGATTGCTACGTGATGGAAAGGGCAAGGAAGCCCACTCCTTGTTCTTAGGCCCATTCTTGATATGAGTAGGCCATCTAGGACCATCCTTGATATGAGGAGAGTACATCGTCACCGTAGGTGGAAAGATCGTGGTATCAGGTTTGGTATATCCACTGTTGAGGACCGATCCTCATGTTATGGATTAGATCTGCTATGCTTCAATGAACCCCACTATGTATATAGGCCGATTATGATTACGACTATGATTGGTATAGGCACTGAGTATGTGTAAGCATAACATTGTGATTATATGAGGCCCATTGTGACTATGTGAGGCCCATCGTGATCGTATGAGGTCCATTGTGTGATTGTATGAGGCCCATTACGATTATATGAGGCTCATTGTGATTGTACGAGGTCCATTGTGATTATATGAGGCTTATCGTGATTGTGTGAAGCCCCTTGTATGTGCGAGGCCCAATTGTGATGTGTGAGACCCACCATGTGTATGTGATTGTGTGCACGCCACTCGTTCGTTATTACAAGCCATGGACCACCTTATACAGGCCCACCATAATGTATGCGATTATAATCATGCTTAGTATATGCATCATTCGCATGTTTGTTATGAAGAGTGATTGAGCATAGCATGTGTCGTTGGGTTGATTGTTTATGGGACTCCCTGAGAGACGGAGTTACCCCACATGAGCGGGCGGTACACGCAAGTTTGATGCATGACTATATGGTATGGCTAATGCGTCTCACATTTTGTGACATGATCATTTGGTGCCCTAGTGGCATCAGGGCTGCGGCCTCCACAGGCTTATCGTGGATGGCCAGATGCGACACCAAAAATGTTTGGTTTGAGCATATAGGCACTTTAGATGTCCGTGGTGAAAGTTCCTAAACTCTCGTGGCCAGGGGATGCTCCAACGTCTAGACCAAGTGGAAGACATAAGCGCTAAGTGCCAAATACCAGGAGGCAGTGCTTCCCACTGTGTCGTGGTCGGTTGAGATGGGGTGTGGCCTTACCTGCCTGAGGGAGTAGGCAATGTTAGGATGAGTCTGACCAGCTTGAGGAATGGGTCCGTTATCGACGAGCCGGGTCGATATTGGCAGGTTGATGGTAAGGTCTCTTCCACTTACCCAGTTGTGCGCTTGATGGGGTGGCAGGTGGCGTACAGTGTACTAGACCCCAGTGATGATCCCAAAGAAGTACGGTACTGATGTGTGGACTTATTGAGCAGGAGTTGTATACTCAGCATTTTACTCATTCATTCATTCATTCACTATCCACTTAGGCTGGTGGTGCACAATTAATTGATATGTATACCTTCGCAATGGCTAGGATCTCAGTTGGGCGCGCGACTAACCTGGGATCAGGAGTTTACCACATTGAGTCTGGCTATCTAAATTTAGGTATGAGAATGGTTTGGATAGAAGTCTCTTGTGATGGACCATATAGCCTGCGATACTACGTACTATCATCCCGACTTCACACTCTAGCTTAGTTATTTCATTTGCACTGCATATTGCATTACATCTTCGGCATATGGCATTTTGGGTTACTATGTTTCTGCATTTATATAGCCTAGATGAGGTTGACGGTATTCGTGGATTCGTTAGGATTTGCATATTGCATTGTATCCTCAGTATATGATATTTGGCTCACTATGTCTCGACATTGTATAGCTAATCTACATTGCTTTCTCAGTATATGAATTGGCTTATTATGTTTTTGCATCGCATAGCCTGGATTAGACTAATAGTATTTATGGACTTACCATCATGTTTCTGCATTGCTCTGATATTACATACTTGGCACTTACCTTGTGCACACACTTACACCACCCTCTAGGCTTTCTATAAGCTTATGCACGATAGATTCATGCAGGTGGCGTCAGGTCGCAGCGGTGTTGAACTTGGGGCGTGTAACGGTCTTCTGGAGCTTTGATTTTTTATATATGTATATTTTCCTTTCAGCACTGTATTCAACTGTTTATATTAGTGGATATGTGATGATGATATTGTCTTTGTGATTTGGGTAAACTTGTGGTTATGCTTCATACGAGATAAATGTAAGTTGAAAAATCTTCCTTATACGATCCCAGGATCAGAATCTGGCGTATGGGCGCTGGGAGCCGAGAATGGGGTACTACGGAGGCCGTCTGCACCGAATTCGGTGATTAAGAATTCTGTGAGCCCGGTTTCTGAGTTTGGGGCGTGACAAGTAGCCAAACCACTATATACGATTGTGTTTTGGATTGCTATTTGTGCGTTGATTTAATTATGCTCATGCTTCTTGAATGATTATTTATGATTCATGATTGGATGGATGTCTAAACATTGATAGGAATCACATCCCACACACATGCACATACACTCTCTAAAGGCTAGTTGCTTTACATATAAATCCTGTGTAGCCTTTGTGAATGGACCCTTTATTGACTTGGAAACCTTAGAGTTACTTTGCCCTACTTATCTTGATTAAATTAAGGCTTGTATGTTGTAAGAAGAAAATATTTTTGAAAAGTCATATTCACTCCCCTTTAAGACACTTGGACATATTTTCATACTTCAATAGCAGTTGTCCTACCACAATTTCAAGTTATATTGGTTCGGTGCTTAAACAACCACACCTACTCCACTCCCAAAATTACTACCCTCGTAATTTTGGCTTTCACTAATTCAAGGTTTTCATAGGTTCACCTTAACAACCCTATATAGTTCTTTGTGATTTTCACGGGCTCACAACAATAAAACTCCTTTTGTGATTTTCACGGGTTAATCAGAAAACAGCCCACTTTGTGATTTTCACAGGTTATCACAAATCAAGCCACTGAGATTTTTACAGGCTATCTCAGAAAAACCTAAATGAAATAAAATAATAAAGAACTTATCTTCAAATGTAGATATGAAGAAGTAGTTGAAGCTTTGATCAGAAGATCTTCTTTCTTGAATGTAAAGGAGGTAGTATTCGCTCAACCAGAAAGAGTATATGGTTCTAAAGTATTTTAGAAAATGAAAAACCCTACAACTACAGATTTAATTCTCTTAATTCTTAAGTGGAGTATAGACTACTCTTAGGAATATGATTCAGATTAACTTGAGAAAGGAAATTGAATAAGCATAAAACAACTATATATATATATATATATATATATATATATATATATATATCGCACAATTAGCTTGACGAGGACTTGCGCTTCTCTCTCACTTGTAGAAGGTTTAGAGTAATTTTTTGTTATAATTTAGAATGAGAGAAGGCCTCTATTTATAGCCAAAGGGTTTAGAAATTCGGGTAGCCTAAGATTAGGTTTGGCAGGCCGGATTCCACCGAATTCATTCCATCGAAGTTTTAGGTTTAATTGCATCAATGACAGTTTGATGCCATTGAGAATTTTCAAATTTCAGCCTCAAATCTTTGGACAGTTTTGGGTCAGTTTCGATGGCATCGGAAGTCTACCGATGCCATTGATAGGATTCGGTGTGCGATCGTGGGGAATTTGAATTCAATAAGGAAATCTTCCATCAATGCCTCGAAGACCTATTCGATGGCATCAAAAAAATGGCGATCTACGTAAATTAGGGCAATTTTCAAAGTCGATCGTTCAAGGCTTATAAATTTGGGTTTTCTAAGCAATGAAAAGGACACATTAGGGTTTGAGGAATAGAGAAAAGGGCGGAGCAGCCTCCCATGAGTGTTCTTCTTCTTTCCTTAGTTTATTATATGTTTTTGTTAAGAGTTTTTAGTTTAATCATGTCTATGGTTAACTAATCTTTTAGCAAGAGCTAACAGGTGAAGCTTGTAGTTTATTTTAATGCTTTTCATACTTTGATTCACATTCATCGAGTTTATGTTGATATTCATAGTTGTGGTTTGAATCTTAGAAGTGTTTTGTATTATTACTTAATCTATCGTCGACTCCGGGCACAGTGGATATTTAAGAATTTCATGAAAGCTTTGTTTGTTTGTTTCTTTCTTTTTATGGTTGTTTGATATATAGATTTCTTTGATCTAACATTGACTACGGGTATGGTAGATATTTAGAACCCTCTATAATTAGTTCAACAAAATTGTTATGCATAAATCATGACTATGAATGTTTAGATCTATTTTGGAACAGTTTGTGATGTTTTAACCACTCTATCACCCAACTGGATAGATTTGGCCTTCGATGCCAGTTGAAGCATTGGTTGAATCTAGTAATGATGCATTAGGATGACTACATGTGAATCCTTGACACTCTAGTTTCCCTTAATCTGATAGTTTCAATTGACAGTAATATTCCTTCAATCACTATTTCGAATTTAGTTCTAGTTCTAGTTGTTATGCATACTTTAGTCCTCGTGGGTACGACTTCGGTCTCACTGAGATTATTACTACATAGCAACCTTGTACATGGGGGCAAACAATTTTTTGGTGTCGTTGCCGGGGACTACGTTATGCTGTATTTTTCTGAACTATTTAGGTTCTAGAATTAGTTAGGATTAGAACTAACTTTTTCTTTATTTTTCTTAGAATTTTTTGAATTTATTTTTTTATACTAATTGAGTTTTTTGTTTTGTAGCATCTGACTTAGCAAGATCTCTTCGATAACATCTTCTAACTTACCCCTTCCTTTAGAACTTCTAGTTTTTCTAAATTTTTAGGAGTAGGTAGTTTTTGAACTTGGAGGTTTCGAGTATTTCATGCCCAAGTGGGTTCATGACAACACTCAATGTCTCTTGAGTGAAGGAGGATAGTTGAAGGGTTGCACATCCATTGCTGAATCAGACACCACTTGAGATCCTCTGAGTTAACTGAAGTTATGGCTTCAAATCAACCTCGACACCCTGTCGAGGAGATTCAGGATGAAAATGAGGTGCATTATACTCCCCTGCGTCGAACTGTAAGAGATTATTTGCAACCAACGAGGGTGAGTACACCCTCCTGCATGGTGTTTCCACTTAATGCAGGAAACGTAGAATTCAAACTTAGGATAATACAACTCCTTCCTAAATTTCATGGGTTGGACTCTGAAAGAATTTGATGAGATACTACACTACACTTTCCAAACGTGTCTGATGACACGGTAAGACTGAAACTATTTCCTTTCTCATTGAAAGAGAAGGCCAGGTCATGGTTGCAATCCTTAAAGCCATGATCTATAGGTACTTGGGCTGCGATGACCAAGGAGTTCCTTAAAAAGTTCTTCCTGGTTCACAAAACTAATACTTTAAGAAGGGTTATCATGAATTTCGCTCAAAAGGAAGAAGAGACCTTCTTCTAATGTTGGGAGAGATTCAAAAACCTCATTAATTCATATCCACATCATGGTTACAAACCGTGGCAAGTTATAAGCTTTGTTTATGATGGATTAACTTCGTCCATCCGCCTATTCTTACAGATAATGTGCAACGGGGAATTCATGAACAAGGAAGTCGATGATGTGTGGGATTACTTCGATCTACTTGGTGAAAACACACAATCATGGGACACTTCCTCCAAGCCCCCCACTTCTAAGCGATCTCAATCAAGAGAGAAAGGAGGAATCTATGTCTTACAAGAAGAGGATGATGTGAATGCAAGAGTGACCAATCTCACGAGAAAAGTCGAGGCCATGGAACTTAAGAAGGAAGAAACTGTTAAGCCTGATGCGACTACAGAAGTTTCTTGTGGTATTTGTGCTTGCAACATACACTTGACACAGGATTGCCCCACAATCCTTGTGTTTCAAGAATTATTGTAAGACCAATCGAACGCCGTAAACAATTACCAACGCCCATTCAGCGGACCTACCTCAAACACATACAATCCCAGTTGGAGAAATCATCAAAATTTCAGTTGGAGGAACGGACAAACGACTACCCCTTAAGAGGTCATTACACAACTTTTTAATCAAAGGAGACCTCAAGAGGATTCGGTTCAAAATTTTATATAAAATCAAGAGCAATTTAATCAAAATACTTTGCAAGCATTCTAAGACATCAAGACATCAAGACAACAATGAGAATGTTTGCATCGTCTATCCAAAGGATTGAGTCACAACTAACTGTTAGGGAGAAATGGACTCTTCTAACCCAATCTCTCCTTAACCCGAAACAATAGTGTGAAATAAGTAACCCTAGCTCTTCAAACCAACACATGGAGCAAGCTAAATCCATCACCACTCTCAGGAGTGGAAAACCGATTGATAAGACCATTCCGAAGAAGGCTGAGAAGCCTAAGGACTCAAAAGAAGTTAAGAGGGATAATGGACTTAGCAATGTCATAGAAGAATCGAAAAAAGCATATAAGCCGGTTGTGCCATTTTCCCAATGGTTGATCGCACCAAAACCTTTGTCGAACTTTCAGGATATTTTAGAGGTTCTAAAACAAGTGAAGGTGAAAATCCCACTCTTGGATGCCATTAAACAAATACGCTCATATGCCAAGTTCCTGAAAGACCCGTGCACGGCTAAAAGAAGGAAAAATATACAAAAGAAAATTCTACTAACTGAAAAAGCGAGTGCCATCCTAAAGCAAGATGTACCACACAAGTACAAAGATCCGGGTAGCCCAACTGTTTCTTGTGTGATCGGGGACGACCAGATCAAACACACACTTCTTGACTTAGGAGAGAGTGTAAATCTGATTCCTTATTTGGCCTACGAGCAACTTGGCCTTGGCGAATTAAAACCCTACATGACCACACTTAAATTTGCCGATTATTCAGTTCGTATTCCGAGAGGAATGATAGAGGACGTGCTTGTCCAAGTCGACAAATTCTACTATCCAGTAGATTTTATCGTTTTGGATACACATCCCATTATAGACATAAGCACTCAAATTCCAGTCATATTAGGTTGGCCATTCCTAGTCACATCAAGTGCAAATCATCAAGTGCAGGAATGGGATCATGAAATTGATTTTTGAAAACATGACATTACAACTGAACATCTTCAATATGTGCAAACAACCTGAGGAATTTGATGATCCACGAAATTAATTTGATTGAATCATTCGTGGAGGATAGAGCTACCCTAAATCTATACTCCAATGCTCTAGAGATGCGCTTGGCCTACTCCCCTAATTTATATGATGACATGATAAGGGACATGGATGCCTTACTTGATGCAACACAAGTACTTAAAGTTGATCGATGGGGTCGACAATTTGAAAAGTTATCCCTTAATGATAAAGGCTTCTACCGTCAAGCATAGAAGCACCAGAGCTTGACCTTAAACCATTGTTGGTTGATCTTAAATATGCCTATTTGGGTCAAGATGAGACATTTTCAGTGGTGATTTCTGCCCACTTGGATGAAAAATAGGAGAGTATGCTCATAAATACTCTAAAAGAACATAAAGGAGCCCTTGGATGGACCATCGCGGACCTTAAGGGAATTGATCATTTGATTTGTACTTACCGGATTCACCTCAAGGATAATGCAAAAACATTTAGACAACCTCAGCAAAGAGTAAATCCAAACATGAGAGAGGTAGTTAAAGCCAATGTACGCAAGCTATTAGATGTAGGTATCATATACCCAATATTCGATAGCTAATGGGTGAGTCCAACTCAGGTGGTTCCTAAGAAGCCTAGATCACCATTGTAGCCAATGTTAATAACAAACTCGTACCAACTAGAGTCACAACTGGTTGGAGGATGTGCATTGACTATAGGAAGTTGAACACCATCACTGGGAAGGACCACTTTCCTTCGCCCTCTGTCGATCAAATCTTAGAGAGGTTGTGTAACACCCTATACTTTTTAGTACTCGGGTGTTACCATGAAGATTTAAATTAGTTTACACGTGTGTGAGAGCACACATAACTTACCTTACATATCATCATCTAGCAATTCTCAATCCACCCATCTTAACCGTGTAGTACAACCTTCATTCATATAACAAGCCATCCATCCAATTTATATTCAAAATAATCCATCATAACCTCGAAAACATCTATTTTTAAGATCTCAATCGCTTCGATAGACCAATTAGACCGTTCATCATTGATGACATGACCTAAATCTAAAGATCCACCATTCATCAAGTCTGTGGCATCCTGTTCAGTGATCCAACTCATGTGAATCTGACTGTTAGATGGTAATGTTGACCATTCAGGTACACTTAGACTAGTTTAGCACCCTTAAAACCATTAGAAGAAATCCCCATCATTAAATCAAGTGATCCATCCATTATGTTTACAGATAGACCATTGCACCCTAGTGAAATCGATGTCAAATCTCGAAAGACCTAAATATGGGAAGCTGATCATGATGAAATTTCACTTAATACTCTATTAGAATAAGTAGACTTTACATTGTTAGTTTCAAGACCCAACTCAGCAAATCCACCATTCATCAGATCCACAAATCCAATTTAATGGTTTACCACCTGATCGCCACATTTAGGTGATTAGTCCATTAATCCAGCCTTTTGATTTCATTTAGAAAGACCCTAAGGTCCTTGTAGCCACTGATGATTACATTGAACGTAATCTGGCTGTAGGATCGAGGCAAGACTACACATAAAGGATAGAAATCTAAATGTACGGCCCACTTGGGCTTTCGACCTGCCTGATCTATGGCCAAGGGTCTTACTTGGAACCATGGAATCTAATGAATGGATCTGAATTTTGTGACGCTTCAACGTGGACCCCACTTTTAGTACTGTGAGTGCACCAGTAGACGTGCACCCATGGGATACCAAGCCAGTCAACTGGTTTGACCGAGGAACGCCCGAAGAGGAAGGAACTCCTCCTCCTTTCCCACTCGTTCGAATTTAAAATGGACACCGTCCGAGTGTTTGGATTTGTGGCCCACCAAGACCACCCATCTCAGAGATCTGAACTGTCCATCAGGAGTGATCCTCAGTTTAGACCCAACCCTAATAAATTTACCGTGCTAGTGGCCGCATACGTGCACATAATGTCGATCGTAAGGGGCTGGCATGCAATAGAATTGTGTTTCCAGCCCCTTCAAAACCAACCCATTTTGATTAATGTGGGCCACCTTGATCTGATCCAAACTGTTCATCTGATAGAGCGTCCCCGACCAAGAAAATCCACGTCGTCCGTACAAGTTTATGTATACGTTGCTGCACACAAACAGGGGACCAACTAAAGGTGCGTATGTTGGATTTCTTTCAAAAATGGAAAGCACGTTTCGCTGCCACGTTGGCGATCCGCACCCATCACCTCCTTTCAACCACAGCCCTTCATCCAGCGAATCATGTCAGCCCTATGCCTTGTGCCAAAAAAAGGGTAGACACTCTGGTGAAGGAGGAAAAGTTGGCCGGGTGTTTCCTCTTCGGGGAGTGCATGCTGGTGTAATCTGGACTGTCGAGGAGGTTTCACCCAACCATCCTAACCATCCGACCTAGGGCGGCAATGACCCTGGCTGTTAGGGCTAGCAATGCAGTGAAAAATCCTCCCTCCGCACGAGAAAAAGGCCGTAGTGAAAAATCTCGCGAGACATTGCACCCGAGGGAAACATGCAAGATAAGTGGACCCCACAAAGATCAAACAACCCATCCGATCCATCCAGAAGGGACAGATCAGTGGATGAGGCCGTTGATCATGAATTGTTATGATCGACTCACCATCTTCTCTGATCGGTAGTGAGACCCACCTGATAGTGAGTACCCCATTTTCCTAATCGAAGGGGCTCGTTCAGTTGGCCATGGTTGCAGGAATCCATCCCACATAGCAGATTGTCCCATGCAAACTAACATTGATGATGCAACCACCTCATCCTAGCCGTCTATAGTAAGGATAATGGCTGTCGAAAGCGGATAAAAGCCAACCCCAGGCCTATAAAAGGGACACTATTATCTCGGGATTGCAACTAAGATTTTAGAAAAAGGAGAGAGAAAGAAGGGGAAGAAATGAGAGAGTTAGAGAGGGAGTGAAACTCGGTGTGAGTGCGGGATTGCTCCACACCGAGTCTCGCCGAACAGTCCGATTTGACCTGAGTTAGGGTGTAATCAGTAGCCGCATAACTCTGAAAGAGAGAGAGAGAGAGCAAGAAAAGAAAAGAGAAAGGGAGGAGAAAGGAGAAAGGAGCATGAAGGGTGAGCTACTCGCTGCTGCATTGCACCGCTCGCCCGATTCTTGTGGCAAGTTCGGGTCACGGTTAGCCCAAGTTTAGATGTTTGTGGGAGTCCTGAGTAGAGGAAGCATAAGAGATAAAGGGGAAAGGGAATCGAGAGAGGAAGAGAGTCGAGTTGGTGGCTATTGCACCAACCTGACTCAGTTGAGTTGTGTGCAAATCATCAGCAGGTCGAATAGGGTTGTGTTGGCTCCAGTCCAACCTCCTTGCTGGCCCAACTATGAGAAAAAAAAGAGAGAGAAAGGAAAGAAAGAGAAGAAGAGGAAATTAGGAAGAAGGAAGGAAGAATAGAGAGAGAGTCAGGTGAGTTGTTACTGAACCTGGACCCGTTGACGTTACTCAGTCTAGCCATTGAGTCACTGTCCAATCCCTGGTATGGTTTGGAGTATCTTTGGACTTCCAGAGAGAAGGAAAATAAAAGAAAAGAGAGAGAATAGAGAGGACATAGAGAGAGAGAGAGAGCCAGGGTAGTTACCATCGTGTTGCACCAAGTCAGCCACCTGACTCACTGGTTGAGCTCTCCATGCTGCCTAACAGCCTCCATAGGGAGGAAATGGAAAGGTAGAGGAGAAAGTAGAGAAGGGAGAGAGAAATAGAGAGAGGGAGGAAGAAGTAAAGAAGGAAGAAGAAAAGAAAGGGAAGGGGGCTGTCCTAGCCAAACCCAGTCGACTCGCCTGAGTCAGGGGTTGACCCGAATAGTTACAGGATCATACTCAGCCAGCAGGCCAGCATCGCCCATCAACCTCCTAGCTTAAATCCTAGTGTTAAACATTGCTCACTAGGTAGCTCTTCCAACCAAGTCCAAATCAGCTGAGTCGACTCAGTGAGTCGATTCCCTTCTTATTGAGCTATTTATAGACATTCTTAATACCACCTATAGCTAGCTTAAGAAGTTTAACTGGTTTTGTCAGGCTTAAATCATAACACGCGATCGCATCAGGTCAGACCACCAAAAATAAGTGTTGAGTTAGTGGAGAGCGGATAAGAGATAGAGGTGATGATTTCTTCCCCTTGAGCTTTCCATTTTCCCATTAACTTAAGTGATAGTTTCTACTTAAATTTTGGTTGATAATTGATATATTTATCTTATAATTACACGTGCTAATTGTTAGAATTGAATGCTAGATTACATGTTCAATATTTATCCTGCATATTTTCTCATGCTTGTGAATTGCTTGTGGAACTTGAATTGGTACATTTATCAATGGAGAACCCACTTACATATGTACATGCAGACATGGGATGTAACTTGATTAATTGTAATTATAATGGACCTTCGACCTAGTGGTTACTTTGAATGATGTGAATATTGATGTGGGCCTACCATCCATGGGTTGTCGTGTCTACGTAGGTTTTAAGGATGGTCTTTTTATCGTTTTGATTTGATATTTGCCCTATGTGGCTTAGTTTTGGTATTTACACTATGTGGGTTCGATGTATTATTTTTATGCATCCATGCGATGGTAAGCTCCACATGTTAAACTATGATTAGCCACTAGTTGATGAGGTTCCATTAAACATCCCAACGTTGGAGTCTCATGAGCCGGTGATGGTGGTATGGGACCTATGCCCGAGCTGTCGGCCTATGTTGGGTGATGAGCCCCCCGTAGTGACCTTTGACCTTTCTTAAATTGGTTGGTTGTAATTGGAATAATAATGGTTGAGCTAATCATACATTCATAATATGCGGGAGATAACAGGTGGCTAATTCCGGATGTCGTAGCATGTGCCTTTAGGCCTTAGCTATGGTATCGTTTCCCTAGCTCCCAGACCACCGACTATCGGCCAACTTTTGATGAGTTTGGCACTAGGCACGTACATGATGTACTTTCACTGGTGACCAGCCACATGCATGGGTTTCGCCCAAAATCCAATTGGAGGAGCATCCCTAGTTGATGTGCATTCACGTATCCATGCATTTAATAAGACTGCATCGTGTATTGTTTTGAATGCCTTTTTGTTTACAACTATGCATAAATAATGTGGTGGTGTGTAATCTTAAGGAGAATTCACACTGAGCTAGCCACTCATTCATCGAATATATAACCATGCAGGTGGCTTAAATGATATTCATGTCCAGACTGATGAGGAGTATGATGCAATTATCAGGGATGCAAGGCTGTATCTGCCAAGAGAAGCTGCGCGATCTTACGGCTCAAGTTTATATGCATTTTATTATTTCTCAAGTGTTAAATTGTGTATTTATTATATTTGTTATCATAGAGACATTGGTTTGTATAAGTCACTTGATGTAACAACCCGTACTTTCCGGTACTCGAGTGTTACCATGTAGATTAATTTAATATAAATATATATAAATAATGCAACCTAAATATATACACTATGAAATGTATGTACTTTGTAAAGATTTAAATTTTCATGCTAAGATGATATGTACATATTTAAGGTATATAAATAAATAGTGTTGTATTAAATAAACATAAGGAATAATAATTTCACAACATAAAATCAACTTACAAATAATAATGTAACATTGAATATCTTTTATAAGTATGAATACAATTATGATAATGTACAATCTTCAATACATTTATACATATAATATGATATGGTATATTATGAAGTATGTATATTAATGAATGAGTGAACAACAACATGTAATTAGCAGTATGTTAATATTAAAATTATATTTATATACATGTATGAGACTTTAAACATTTTAATTATGAGTAATACACAAAAAATAATAAAAGTTATATTAATATTAGCATTGGTTAGAAATACATGATGAGAGCCTTACAAATGGCCCATTTAGGCCTTTTAACCGTTGACGTCCAACTTCAAAACCATCCAACCAAAAGATTGATGGAAAACCCCCGTTAAGACTACAAATCAAGTGGTGGGCCCCACCTAGGCATTCCATCGGCTTGATCATTGGTCAAGGACCCTGAAATAGGACTCCTAGAGTGAATGGGAGGTGTGGATTTTGTCAGAACATCAAGGTGGACCCCACATAGGTGTCGCGTGTGCACCAAGGGTGGTGCACTCGCTATGCACTAGAACTCCAAAGTGGTTAGACGAGCGCTGACCCGCGCTCGTCCAAAAATGGAAAATTTCTCGCCGCCTGCACTTTTCAAAATGAATGGACCGTTTCGGTGGTAACCCACAAACTAGGGTCCACGTTCTTGATCTGAACCGTCCATCCGATCAGGGAGGTAGTGTTGACCAAAACCCAGTCCATTTCACATGTTGGGATGCGTGTGCATGCGCACAAACCCGGGCGCAAACTGACCGTGTGCAACAAGTTATTTCCAAAAATGGAAAACTTCCATTTCTTCCGTTTGATTCCACGCTGGCAATCCGCGTGCCCTGGCGTCCGTCCATCCCAGCCTTCCATTTCGGAAAGATCTCAGCCGTCCGATTTGCTTAGGGTGCCCCAAGAAAAACTGGACCGGTTTTAGTTTCTACCCACCGTTTTGTGGGGTGGTTTTAAACTGAGCGAATCCTAACCATCTATTTTCATCCAACGGTCTGGGAACGTTAGGGCAAGCCATAAAGGAAGGTATTTTCGAGCTAAGGGCTCTCCATCGTTAGCAATAGTTCGAAATGGGAGAAATGGCCGTTTTCCTCATTCCTTCGAAACCACCACCCAAAGCCCTTCCAACCTTCGTTCCAACACATCGAGAAGCTCCATGGGGTTCATTTGGATTGCCCAGAAGAGACGGTTCAAAGAAATACACCTCTGACGTGGACCATTGGAGCTCGACCGTCTTCCTTGTCGAACTTGCACCGTTGTTGGTGTTTGTGAGGCAACGGATCTCAGATCCAAAACCATCAAGGTGTGGCCCATTGGATCATCAGCAAACAGGAAAAGAAGCTGAAGAAGGCAGAGCATCAAAAGGAGTTAGAGAGGGTGCGGGTTTCGGTGCCACACTGCACCAAATCATCCGAGTCACCTCGACTCGGGGAAAGCTTGCACAAATCCAGGGTCGCCGGACCTCTGGCAGATAGAAGGAGAAGAATGAGACAGAGAGAGATTTTGGGAGAGAAGCAAGCAGCTGCGTCGTGGGTGCGTCATTGCACCATCTCGAGCCGAGCTAGCCCGATGCGCTGATGAGTTCGAGTTCGAATTTGGGTCGATCCGAGTGACCCAGCTCGCCAGCGGCTGGTGCTGCTGTTCGCACCTTCTTCCACCAGGGACCTTCAAACGAATGATTTGGACTCAGTCCAGACAAACTCTCGCCAGGTCTGTATCAATGCCGCCACAATCTCTAAATCAAATTCCCATTTTCATCTACAAAGTGGAGGCCGAAATCAGCCCAGAGATGGGCCGAATCTGGACTGAAATTGAGGCCTTATAAGGCCATGCAAAGGACTGGAAAAAAAAGGGACCCTTTCCTGGCCCAATGACAAACTGAAAATAACCTCAACCGAGCCATGATACCAGCCTTCAGCTGGTGCGTCAGGTGGGCTGGAACTAGCCCACGTTCTGGGCCTGACTTCAGCCTTGCTACATCTCAAGGCGGGCCAAGCTGACCTCAAATTCCAATGGACCTCACTGAACAATGCAGTGGGCCACATTTGAAGTTCAGGTGGGCCAGCCCCACTTGGCTTATGATTGGACTCAATTTCTGGGCCAAAACAGGCCTAGTTCAGCCCCATTTTTGGGCCATTCATATTCAGAAATTTAGGGCCCGGTTTATGAAGGTTGAGCCCAATTTTTCTTGGGTTGGGTAAACCCCAATAAAGCCCACCTACTTGTGGTTAATCATTAGTAGCTAATTTTGCTAACATTAGTTAATATGGTTTCTTGATATTATCAAATACCATTATTAATACCATGTTGTCATTAATAGGTTATTTACTATAAATTAGTGCTAATAGTATTAACAATAAGTACTATTTATCATCTCTCCACTTCTAATATTGTTTTAAACTAATTATAGGGATTTGATTTCAAACCCTGAGCCAAGGCCAAAAAACTGATTAGTGGATAAATCCTAAATCTAAGTAACCTAAACCATAAGTTATGATCCTAATCGTATAAATTGATAAGTTGTTGTAACATCCTGGATTTTTGCCAATCTGGAATTAGACGTCCTTAGGCAATGGGTCGCTCCTAACACCTTATTAACTTGTCAGAACTGAATCCCACAGTCTAAAATCGCTTCTTAACCCATTTCCTTCACAAATCTCACTTTTACTACCTTATCCTTCACAAAGTAACTAAGTGATAAACTAGATTAGCTACGAAATCTGCTTGATCCACTTTAAATACGATCTGCAAGACACAAAACTTGTAGAATCATTGACGCTAGGTTACCCTAAAATCTAAGATCAAGCTCATTACCCAGTTGCTCTCGGGAGCACATTGAAACCCCGTATCAGATCTGGACCGCACGTCGGAAGTCCGATTAACGCGACGTTAAACGGTTAGGACTGCCTTGCTGGGCTTGACAACCATCTCGGAAATCAAATCCAGATAGTGTCCCAGTGCTATTCGCTTGAGCCCGGAGTGAAGAGTGTGAGAAAATGAGATTTTCTTATTAAATTCAAAATGATTTAAGTAATCTAGCACGTGTCGCTTGCGGACAATTTATAAATAACCAGACTGTCAGAATCTGACCCAAATACACCCTCGGATCAGGGAAAATTTCATACACATGTCCATGTACTTGAAATCTCTGATCGAGTTTCACTGACCGTTGAACTGAAACTGGTCTGCCACGTGCGATCTGGAAACCCGACTGGAACGAAACCTCAGCTGAACCTAGATCCAATGTCTATGAGCTTAAGTCCGACCGTACACAGAAAAGGGGCCGCCAGAAGTGCTCCGTTGGATCGAAACGGAGCCGCTTTGGACATAACCTAAGTGTACCTTGTTCCCGAGTCTATTTCCGTGAGTTTCTAGCCTATATAAGGACCTTTAACCCTCACTCTCTCATTCCATATGAATTTGAGAAAACCTAAGAGAGAGACGAGAGAAAAGAGAGAGAAAGTGTGGGAGATGTGGGAGAGTCTTCCTTCCGCTCTACCTTGCCGCTATGCGTGCTTAACTACTCCAATCTAATCGCTTTCCCAGCGATTCCGGCTTCATTCTTAGGTAAGAAAACCCTAACCTTAACCTGTTTTGGGGTTTGAATTGATTCAAGTAGTGAAATAGCTAACGTATCCCGTGCTATAGGTTGATAAACTGCCGTATACTAAAGCTTAACGAATCTATCGACTCTGTTACGATTCTACGACAAAAGGTGCGGACTTTAGACGTATAGGTTATGGTTTTCAATGCTTTCAATGTCAGATAATGATAGATTCATGATCTACATGCAATTGCATATGTACAAAGTGCCGTCTGTTTTCCGTTTCGGTTAAATACGAGGAATATGGAATTTTGTGTATTCTAGGTATTTGTAGAAAATACTGTATCCGTATAAATTTCGCTGATATGATTGCCATGAGTATTTACCGTATATATATGCTAGTTGTGGATGTATGACCTGTTTGGCGAAAGGATTCGCCCTAATACACTTTTTGGCCAACATTGTTTATGTAGGCTAATGTGTGTAGTCTAAGTATTTGTTGAAATGTCTAAATAAATATGGATTTATGATTTATACCTACCATATGTATTGAATGTAAGAACATGATTGATGTGTATGAGACAACTCCTTGATATGAGGATTTGTCCTATTCTATGTTGAAATCAACATACGTCATGTATGTTGGAGTGGTGTAGTTTAAGTGTTTGATAAAATGCCTATGTAAAAAATTGTGTGACGAACTAAATTTAATAGTGGTGTTGAGATAGGATTCTCAGCTACCTAGCGATGTATATGATTTCCTCTATGTTGTTTGTTTAATTTAACCGCTTACTTATGAAATATATATGTTTGTATTTCCTGTTTATATTGTGCTCTATAACATGCTTTATAATATGCTTGAATTACTTTGTTTATTCTGCTTTACTCTACATGCTTCTGAATAAAGGATTGATTATGTTTGGGGCTATGATTATAGTCCAGGCAATCAAAAATGAAAATGAATGTGTGGCTGAGATTCATTTGCCACGTGAGATGTGTTCGACGAACCCGAGTCGTACTTCGGTTGGCGATAGTGGTTGGCCATGCGAAGTGCTTATGCATTTCATGTCGTTTAACTTGTCGTGCGCTCGAGTTAGCAGAGCTCGTCAAGTAATCCAATTTGTCTAATGTATGTTCACCATGTTTGGACACTTAAACCTAAGGTACCAAACTTACCAGTGTAACCCCGTTAACCTTGGTACCTCGATCCGCTAAGACTCATGAGCCGGGCATGGTGGTATGGGACACCGTGGTCGAGCTGTCGGCCTACGCTGGGGCCATGTGCCTCCCTGTAGTGACCAGTGAGTAACCAGACTCGTGAGCCGATTACGGTGGTATGAGACACTATATTCGTGTTGTCGGCCTACATTGATAAGGTGATGGGGGAGTGGTGCAACGAATGTGTGTAACAGCCCTGACAGCCTTTTGTAGTGACCTCGAGCATACTCTGAATTTGCGGTGAGGCGACGAGTTTTGCTGCGGTGAATAAAGTATGAACTAGGCCTGTGTGAATTTAGTGATGAACCGTTAAAAAGGTGATGGGGGAGTGGTGTAACAATTACGTGTAACAGCCCTGACAGCCTTTGTAGCGCCCTAGAACCACACTATCGTATGAGATTATCTAGGTTTGATGACCCTAGAATGGATCATGTTTGGGAATGATACAAGGGAGGTACCTTAGTTTTCCAATCCTGCTGTTTGAAATGGACTAATAACAACTCGGTAATCATGCTCATCATCGCACTACATGTGCCTGGAAGATGTGGAGCACTGAGGAATGAATGCATGCCGCGGATGTAAGATGGTGTCGCAAGAGGGAGTATGTCGTTGAGGGCATGCATCATGACTGTATTTCATACTTGCATTAATAAGAGTAGTTAGGATTGTTCGATTGTACTGCTTTATCATTACTGCTTGGCTGTTTTGATAATATGTTAACCTATGCTTTACTGTTCCACTGAGTTGATCACTCACTCCCATGTTACGGGACGGTGCTTGCAACACCAACCAGACTGTCTTAACTGCAGGTGATGGCGATGCTTATGAAGCAGAGCCGGACTACTACCATGATGTTGAGGAGTTCTCCTACATGTAACTCTCTGGCGGGTCAATGAAGACCTGGAATTGCATTGACGGGGCTATGGTATTTGGGATAGAAGACATTACACTTCCTCAATTTGGTATATTTTGGAATTGTACCTGTAATGAATTAACCTGGTAACATTATCACACTCTGGAGACTCACCACAGTTTATATATTTTATATATCTATCACAGTCTTCCGCTTGCAAATTTAACTGTCTCTAGAGTATGATATGCTATTTTGGTGTAATCCCATTCATGTTTCAATGCTCTCATCATAATCATCATTATCTATGTTGCATAAGTGATGCGTTGGAACTCAGGAGCTGAGCTTTGCTTGACCCCCAATTTTCAGGGCGTTACAGTTGTTCCCTAAGATATCAGTATAGGTTCCTTTTACCGTTGTTATTAGTATCATGAGCCACTATTAGTATCATTATTCCTACGTAGTTAGATAATTTAATATAATATTAGCTGTTGTAATATTCTCGAAAAGTTATAACTAATTTATTTATTATCTTTACTCATTCATTACTCCCATTAACAATACCATTAATGGCCACACGAAATAGAGTTCAAATTCCATAATCTAAACCTAGAATTAAATCCTAAGATGAAAACCCTAAACTCTACATTTAAAACCCTTAAGATCTGGCCTAGACCTAAACTCTAGGATGAAATCTTAAGACCCAAGTAATCTAAACCTTAGGTCGATACTGTAAGTTAAGTTGGGATCTAATGATACAATTCGTGGTAGGATCCAAGTCTTAAGGGCATGCACATTTCCTAGCAACATTAATGGACAATTCGACACATCAAGTGATGATTCTTCCCCTTGAGCTTTCCATCTTCTCATTAGCTTAAGTTATAGTTTTTATTTAAATTAATAATTGATATCTCTTTTTATAATCATATGTGTTAGCTGGTGAAAATTGAATTGTTGTATTACATGCTTTACGATTATCCTGTATAATTGTTCATGCTTGTGGATTTATTTTTGTGGATTGCTTATGGAACTTAAATTGGTACATTAGTGGGAAATTCCCACATATGAATGTACACTCATACTTAGGATGTAACTTGACTAGTTGTGATCGTAATGGACCTTCGACTTGGTGGTTACTGAGTGTGGTCTAGATGGATCATTGATGTGGGCCTACCATCCATGGCCTTTTATCGCCTGGTTCTGATACTCGCCCTATGTGGCCTACTTTGATATCACCTTATGCGGCTTTGTTCTAGTATTTTCCCTATATGGGTTGAATGTTTTATACTGTACAACCATGCGATGGTAAGTCCCATATATTGTAATATGATTGACCACTAGTCGACGGGGTACTATTAAACATCCTAAGGTGGTAGTCTCATGGGCCGGGGATGATGGTCATGGGACACTATGCTCGAGCTGTCAGCTTACGCTGGGCCACAAGCTCCCCGTAGTGACCGTGAGCTTATTTAAAATGACTGAGTGTAATTAGATTAAAAATGGACTGGCTAATCATGCATACATCACACAGACCAGCATCTATTGCTATCATACATGATGTACGTATCGTTCCGACTGGATGATGTGTCCCGGGTTCGATGTTCCGACTGGATGATGTTTCCTAGGTTCGATGATTGCATGGGCGGAGGCCCTGTCCTCACGGATGAGCATCCTCGGGGTGTGAACACATTCCATACATCCATGCACTTAATAAGACTGCATTTACTCTGTTTTGGTTGTCTGGATGTTTTATACTATTTCTTACCTAATGCGGCGGTGTGTAATCTTGAGGGGAGTTCACACTAAGTTAGCCATTCATCCATCAAATAAATATAACCGTACAGGTAGCACAGGTGGCTTAAGTGACTTTCCGATTCAGGCTGATGAGGAGCTGGGTACATGTGCCAGGATTGCATGACTACATCTACCTCGAGGAGCTGCGCAGTCTTGCGGCTTATGTTTACATTCTTATATTATTTTTCTTGTACTAGATCATGTGGATTCTTGTATTTGTTATATTCAAGACATTGATTTGTATAAGTCATTATGGGCACTCTCTTGTATATGTTAAATGATAATGGAACTTTCCTTTATGCTTACTTGTCCATTCTACACTCATCTGCTTACTCTGATAAAAGAAGAAAAAAAAATATTTGACCACCTTTAAGGTTAACACTCGGGTTTTTGGGAAACGGGTCGTGTACTCGGGCCGTGAAGATTCGGGGCGTTACATTTGAGCAGCCGCTCTTATATTTTGAATGAATATACAATTTCCTTTATGCTTGATTTATTTCTCTTCCACAAAACTGCCAACTATGAAAAAGAAAAGAAGGAAAAATATATGTGAAATTTGGCTATCTTTAAAGGTTAGCACTAGGGTTTTTGAAAAACGACTCATATACTCCGGTTTCAAAAACACGGGGCGTTACTGGTTGGCTGGTCATTCCTACTATTATTTCTTAGACAGTTATTCGGGCTATAACCAAATAGATATAGCCCCTGAAGATCAAGAGAAAACCACGTTTACGTGTCCAGTTGGCATTTTTGCATATCGAAGGATGTCATTCGGACTATGTAACACCCCTGCCACATTCTAGCGATGTATATTGAGTATCTTATCAGATATGGTGGGGCAATTTTTAGAGGTCTTCATGGATGACTTCTCTGTATTTGGTTTATCTTTCAGCGATTGCATTGAAAATTTGAAACACATGCTGAAAAGATGTGAAGAGAAGAACTTGGTACTTAACTAGGAGAAGTGCCACTTTATGGTTCAGAAGAGAATTGTGCTTGGATATATCATATCGTCTAATGGAATAGAGGTAGATAAAGCCAAAATCAACCTTATCTCAAACCTACCTCCTCCCAAAAACATTTGTGATGTGCGTTCCTCCTTAGGACATGCAGGCTTTTATAGAAGATTCATCAAGGACTTCAGCCATATATCTTGTCCTTTATGTAATCTTCTACAAAAGGATACCCCATTCGAGTGGACCGAAGAATGCCAAAAAGCCTTCTTAAAGCTTGAAGGCATGTTGACTAGTACTCCAATCATGCAACCACTTGACTGGAACCTTCCTTTTGAGATTATGTGTGATGCATCTGACTATGCTATAGGGGCAGTGTTAGGTTAGAGGAAGGAGAAAAATCCCTATGTGATCTACTACACAAGTAGAACTCTTAACTCCGCCCAGATGAATTACTCGACTACGGAGAAAGAACTCTTAGCCATAGTCTTCGCACTGGACAAGTTTAGGTCTAACTTCATCGGATCCAAGATCATAGTATTCATGGATCACTCAACATTGAATCCTTTCTAAGAAGGACACTAAGCCCTGATTGTTGCGATGGATCCTACTGCTCCAAGAATTTGATATAGAGATCAGTGAAAAGAAAGGAATAGAGAATGTAATGACCGATCATCTTTCTAGGCTAATTATATCTAATTTTTTTAGGGTCAAATATTGCATATTAGACCCCAGTTATTCCCTGATTTTATGAACACAATACTATTTAACACCCTATTTTAATCATGTTTGTGTTGCAAGGTGAATTTAGGAGCCTGGACTGAAAAAAGGTACTAAAAGCATGAATTTAATGCTAAAAAATCATCAAAGCAAAGGATGAACCCCAGGGGACCGAGATCGAAGAATTTACACGCTAAAGATTCGAGAAAATCAAGTAATGGAAGTCCAAGAGGTCCGAAAGTCGTCCTGAATGCAAGATAACAGGGTTCCCACCATATGTTTGGCTCAAAACTTTATATCTGGTCTTAGGACCATAAATTAACCGTACATGTCAAATTTCAGCCATTGGATACTTGTGAAAGTGACCCAACGGATATATCAGCATATAAGACACTGATCTGGGGCTCACCTGATCTCTGGATATGCTTCAATTTTGGTCTCAACCCCTTAAATTAGATGGCACAACGGATGAACGGAGTGAATTCTCATGAACATCACTATCGACCCCACCCTGAGGGTGTGCGTGTGCACAACACATGTACACAGGTTGTGCACCGGTCAGGCAGTCCAGTCAAAGTTGGGCTGACCTGACCTCTCTCGTAACAAGCGCAGCTGGCTGGCATTGTCGGGACGGCCGATCACATTGGGCAATAGACCATATGGACCGTCCATTTGCTTCGGAGGGTGGCCACGACCCTGGTCATGGTGGCGTTTTGGCCCCATGCACGTGTACACATGTGAATGAACGAAAAATGCAGGATGAATGGCGAAGTGAGTTGATACAGTGGACCACACCAAAATTTGACCAAAACCATTCCTTTTCGACTGAAATCGTGTCAGAAATCTAATGAATGGGGTGGATCTCTCCGAAAACATCACTGTGGGGCCCACTGAGCATCTCAGCGCAAAAACTTACTAAAACCGACGTCCGGACGCATCCGAGATTTTCAGGAGGTTTTGGCCCATTACCAATGATCGGACGGCTGATCTAGACCGTCCATCGTGTGGGCCATCCAAAAACGTCCAAGGGGACATTATTTTTTTGGAAAGAAAGCAAGGAAAGTGGGGAAGTTTCTGCTTGTTTTCTTAGCTGCGTAAACAGCCTTACGTAAAGATTTTATTGGCTACGCAGGGAGTGCACCGCCTATTGCGCATAAAAACTCCAGCCACCGACCTATTCCTGCTATAAAAAGAGAAAGAAAGGGATGTGAGAGGCATCTTGGGACGTGGGGTGGAGCACAAGAGAGAGAGAAAGCTGTGGACGGCTTTAACAACTTCTCATCCTTCTTCATTTTCCTTCTTTCTTTGTTTATATCATTCCTTAAGGGTTTTTAGCATGATCATGTCAGGCTAAACCTCTTAGCTAGGGGTAAGAGGTGAAGCATGTAGTGTGATGGGGTGATTTCTATGGCTTTGATTCTTGTTTATGAACTCTCTTTGATTATAGTTAGCTTATATCGAATATTCATAGTTTTTAATGGTTTGTTGTGACTAAAATTTCAATGGATCTGCGATATCTTTGAGTATTTCCATGCATGTATAGAGGTTATGGTCGTAGGAACCCTGTTGTTCACCATCGTCTCATAGACATGGTTGGATGATGGAATCCTTCCCTAGGTTCATAACTCTCTCTGATTAGATGTGGATTGGTTAAATTCTGTTGTTTACTTTGTCTCATGGGCATGGTTTTGTGATGGAATCAAGTCTAGATCTCATACCTCTCATCTCTTGAAAACTGGATCAAAGGAAGTTCAGATTTGATTTTTATGGTTATATCCTCCAACTGGATGAAGATGGGACTCTAAGTCCAGTTGAGTTCATGAATCAAGCTTGGATCTCCTTGATCTTTACAAGTGGATCCTTGGAAACCCTAGTTTCCCACCTTTGAATTTTACAAGTTTTAGTTTCATAATTCAACATTATTCTCTTACTTTCTCTTGATTTAGATTAAATCTTATTCTAGTTCTAATTTGAGTTACTTTCAGAGTGCGTACAAAGTTTAGTCCTTGTGGATTCGACCTCAGTCTTATCGAGATTATTACTACATCGCAACCCTATACTTGTGGTGGTGAACATAATTCCATTGAGATGATCCACATCAATGACACATTCCTTGATGAGCAACTTTTTAAGGTCTCTCAAGCATCATGGTTCTCTAACATTGTCAATTATCTTATTGTAGGTATCACGCCGACATATTGGACCAAGCAAGATAAAAAGAAATTTTTCGCTGAAGTACGCAAGTATATCTAGGATGACACGTACTAATTTAAATATTGCCTAGATCAAATCATAAGGAAATGTGTGCCAGACGAGGAACATCAAAGTTTAATCTCCTTTTGTCATTCTCATGCCTGTGGTGGCGACTTTTCGACCAAGAAGACCGCAACAAAAATGCTTCAGTGTCGCTTTTATTGGCCCACTTTGTTTAAAGATAAATGAATTTTGTAAAGCATGCAAGCGCTGTAAAAAAAATTAGGTAGTTTGTACTGTAGAAAGATGATGCCTCTGAACCCCATCCTGGCCATTAAAGCCTTTGATTGTTGGACATTGATTTCATGGGACCATTCCCCCAATCTTTTGGAAATTTGTACATCTTGCTCGCAGAAGACTATGTCACTAAATGGGTCAAAGCGATCCCATGCTGAAATAATGACCATCGCACAATCATCAAGTTTCTAAAAGAAAATATCCTTTCTCGGTTCGGTACACCTCTAGTCATGATCAATGATTGGGGGGGGGGGGGTCTCATTTTTATAACAAGCCATTTGAAACATTAATGAAGAAAATTGGCATTACACACAAAGTACCCCTAACACTCACAAATAAGCGGTCAAGCTGAGATATCCCATAGGGAAATCAAACAGATTCTAGAGAAAACGATGAACCCCGACTGTAAAGATTGGTTAATTCGATTAACCAATGCTTTATGGGCTTATCGCACTGCATACAAGACCCCAATTGGAATGTCTCCATTCAGACTCATCTACGGGAAAGCCTGCCACTTGCCGGTGGAGCTGGAACACAAAGTCTACTGGGCAATCAAAGAACTGAATTTTCATCTGGATAACGCTGGTATGCTGCGCAAATTGCAAATCAATGAACAAGAAGAGATCTGGAACGACACATGAGAATTTGATGATTTATAAGGACAGGATGAAGAAGTTCCATGACAGGAATATTCTTCAAAAAACATTCGAGCCATGTCAGAAGGTCCTGCTATATAGTTCTCGTCTCCATCTATTTTTAAGAAAATTGAGGTCTCGATGGACGGGCCCTTTCATTGTAAAATTTTTTATCCCTATGGGGCAGTTGAAAGCGAGAATCCAACGAATAGTCATGCTTTTAAAGTTAATGGTCATCGATTAAAACCATTCGTTGAGAAATTTGATTCAGAGGATACATCTATCCCTCTGATTGATCCTGTGTACGAGGACTGACCTCCTAGTCTGATGGAGGTATAGTTAGGTTTCTTGCTTTATAGGACTTAGGATTAGGTTAGTCCTTGTTTTAGTCTGTTTATTTTCATGTTAAGCCATCTAAATGTTGATATCTTTTAAAGCAAACCTCAATTCTCCTTCTCTAGTTACTATCTTCCCATCACTCCCCTTTTCTTTTCATTGTCTCAATTATTTGAACGTTTACGTATTTTACATTGTAGACAATGTAGATTTTAGGTTGTGGGTGTAGATTAGGTAGACTAAACAATGTTTTATTAGTTTTTTAGCAAAAAAGTTTGAAAATTTTTCAGTTTAAAAACTTGTTTGGAAAGTGATAGTTGTGTAATTAAGAATGTTTTGAGTATTAATATGATAGAGAGTTGAACTTTGAATTGCTAGAGTTTGATCAACTAAGTAGACTACTGATAAGTCCTTCCAATTGATTGGTTAGGATAGTTTGAATATCACTTTTCTAAATTCACAATATCACAGTTGACTTATTTTCAGTAGAGAGCACTAGAATTTTTTTACTTTTTTTATGTTAGTATGTACATCATTGATAGGGATTGAGAACCAAGTTTGGAGAATGTTATCCACCTTAAAAGATGAAAAAGCCATTTAGAAAACAATAATTCGACAAAAAGGCCATGTACTTTAAAGAAAATTTCACTGGAAAAGACTGTTTTATGAAAAGACGAAAATAATGTTAAAAAGCCTATCAAGATAAAATCCAAAACTAGGAAAGAAGAAAAAGGGGAGAAGTTTGAAATTAATGCTTGTCTGATCTATTCTGCCTTGAAGTGATGAGCATAATTAACATTATGAATCAATAGTTCTTTTCTACGAAAAGTAAGTTAGTTTTCACTGAGCACATGGAAATTTGATATCTGAACTTATGCTCTTGGTAATTGATATAGGAAGACTTAATTCAATGGTTTATCCATGAGATTCGGCTCTAGTTTTCAAGTTTTCACTCTCTTATCTTTAATCCTACTCATTCTTACTTGTTCTCACAATAGATTCTTTTCCAAAAGAGGTTTGAAATTGAGAATTGAAGATTGCTTCACGCTTGTTTTTCTTAAGACTAGTAAAATGCTGGTTCGGGGTGTATTAAGTGTTAAATATTGCATAATTGCCCCCATTTATACCTTGGTTTTATTAATAAGATAGTACTTAATTGATGTAATTTATGCATGTTTGTCTAGCAAGTTGATTTTGAGAGCTTGGATTGAAAAAAATGCTAAAGCATGGGAATTGATGTTCAAAGTTCACCAAGGCAAGGATGGATCTTTGGAGACCAAGAATGAAGATTTAAAAGCCCAAGATCCAATAAAACCAAAAGGAGAAGGAAAGGAACCAAAGTTGCAGAGTGCATAAATCAAATACAATAAAAACACACTGTCGATGGCATCGAACACTTACTTCGATGACACTTCGATGCCATCGATGTTAGGTCGATCACATCGAGCTTAAATGGAAAAATCATGTTTGTTGCTAGACAAAAGAGTGCACTTTTCGATTCCATTGAGGTCCCTTTGATGCCAACGAAGTGTTAGGTTTGATTGCATCGATGACATTTCGATGCCATAGAGAATTTTTGAATTTTAGCCTCAACTCTGTGGACAGTTCTGGGTAAGTTTCGATAGCATCGAAAGTCTACCAATGCCATCGATAAGATTCGTAGTGCGATCGCAAGGAATTTGAATTTAACAAGGAAATCTTCCATTGATGCCATCGAAGACCCGTTCGATGGCATCGACAGAATGGTGATCTGCGTAAATTGAGGCGGTTTTCAAAGTTGATCATTTAAGGCCTATAAATATGGGTTTTCTAACCAATCCAAAGGACGAATTAGGGTTCAAGGAGTAGAGCAAAGGGTGGATCAGCCTCCCAAGAGTTTTTCTTCTTCTTTCCTTAGTTTATTTCATGTTTTTCTTAAGAGTTTTAGTATAATAATGTCTATGGTTAACTAATATCTTAGCTAGAGCTAAGAGGTGAAGCTTGTAGTTTATTTTAATGTTTTTCATGCTTTGATTCACGTTCATGGAGTTTATGTTGATATTTCATAGTTATGGTTTGAATTGAAGAGGTGTTTTTTATTATTACTTTGATCTATAGTCGACTCTGGGCATGATGGATGCTTAGGAACTTCATGAATGCTTTCTTTCTTCTTTTTATGATTGTTTGATCTATAGACTTCTTTGATCTACCATTAAATATGGGCATGGTAGATACTTAGAACTCTCTACAATTAGTTCAACAAAACTGTTATGCATAAATCATTACTATGAATGTTTAGATCTGTTTTGGAACAATTTGTGAGGTTTTAACCGCTCTATCACCCAACTGGATAGATTAGGACTTCGATGCCAGTTGAAGCATTGGTTGAATTAAGTAAGGATGCATTTGGATGACTACAAGTGAATCCTTAGCGCTCTAGTTTCCCTTAATCCGATAATTTCAATTCACCACAATATTCCTTCAATCACTATTTTGAATTTAGTTCTAGTGAGTTCTCAATTAGTTCAGAAAATATACATACTTCAGTCCCCGTGGGTACGACCTCAGTCTCACCGAGATTATTACTACATCGCAACCTTGCACTTGGGGTATAAGTGAACATTGCCGGTCCTTTTGATCGTAGGCATTAAAACCATTTTAGCACCATTCTTTGTTGTTGGCACTTTATCAATATACATTGTGCTATTAGGGAGGGATTATGTCATGCCCCAAACTCAGAAACCGGGCTTCACAAAATTCCCGATCGCCGAATCCGGTGCCGACAGCCTCTGTACTACCCCATTCTCGGCTTCCAGCGCTCATACGCCAGATTTCCGATCTTAGGATCCTACGAGGATTTTCAACGTACATTTATCTCGTAAGAAGCATAACCACAAGTTTACCCAAATCACAAAGGCAACATCTGAAAAGGCCAAGCTATATGTCCTAGAGGGGGGGGGGGGGGGGGAATAGGACTATGCCAAATTTAAAATAAAATGAGCGGAAATAAAATAAGCCAATAGCCTTACTATATGAATCAATTCACAAAGCTAAATTTAAATCACCTTGATAAATAGGTATCGAGAGATTGATGCAAATTCAGTTCTAAGGACAACCTTACACCATAATCAACAAGGGCTTATGGTAGGACAACCTTATTTCTAGAACCTCTTTTAGATCAAGGACTCAATATTAATATAAGTAAATGAAATAGCAAGGAATTGTAATTAAATGCAGAAGTAAGATCTAAATTATTACAACAATCCCCACACTTGCTTGAAATGTAAATAATTACAACATTCACATCCACTTGTACATTCCACAAGATCGAATGATAAAAGATATGAAAAATAAGCAAGTATTCAAACCACAAGTCAAAGAGTTATAGTGGTTCGCTTGTGTGTACACCAACTGTTTTCCAACAGCCACACAAAAAGCTACTCCACTCCTAATATCCTCACACAGGGGATATTAGCGTTCACTAACAAATAGGTTTTCACAGGTTCACCAAAAACCTTTACAATTGTGTCTTTTTCACTTGGGCTTACACAATTCAAAAACCCCTCTTTTCTGAGTTTTTTGGTTTTCCTCAGACAACCAATACAATGAGATTTTTCTGGCTCAACCTCAAACAAAACCAGTACAATGAGATTTTTCTGGCTTAACCTCAAACAAAACCAAAAGTAAATGAATTTTACAAAATTGTAAAATACCTGGATTTCTCCTTTTTCGTAGCAGCCCGGTAGAACCAATCGGAGTAGATGATTTGAATGTCAAAGTTCAATTTCCAATACTCACATTCATAAGGTTATAAATTCTAATTGATTTTAGATTTAACTCGTTGGGCGTAGCTATATTTGATTTTGATTCCAAGAAGAAGGAATAAGATAATTCCTCTTTTCAAATAAGATTGGAATATAGAAACAAAATCAAATTAAATAAGCTAGCAAAAAGGAATATTAAATAAGCACAATCTAGCTTAAAATAAACACAGACTTATCTCAGAGTGATCACTTGAAAATTCTTGAATCGAATGGAGTTGAAGTTATGAAAACTCTGAATTTCGTGTTCAATTTATAGAAGCAGAAATCGCTCCTACTACTGGTCTTAGAAACCTACGACTGGTCATAGCTCTAACAGACTTTTGAAAAAATAAGCGCGATATTTGAAAGCCGTTCCACGACTGGTCGTGAGTACCCTACGACTGGTCGTAGATACCTACGACTGGTCGTAGGACCAGTGATTTCGTTGCTGGACTTTAAGTCGTAGCTCCACGACTGGTCGTGGACGAGTCGAAGCCACACCTACGACCGGTCGAAGGACCTCCAGGACTGGTCGTGGGCGTACCAAAAATTCCAAAAATTCTTCAACTACTTAGGACTGGTCGTGGAATTTCTTGGACTAGTCGAACCAATGCTAGGACTGGTCGAACAAGAGCTAGGACTGGTCGTAGAATAGACCAACCTTGTGTAAAATAAATATTTGATTAATGTATCCAAAGTGACCTACTTAAAGGGTCAACTTAAGGTCATTCAAACCTGAACCATGTCGTATGGACATTGAACTTCAACCATTCAACGAATGTAGATAATTTGAATCATATCAGGCTTGAGATCTTGATCCATATCATGCTTGAGATCTTGAACAACATAGAACTACTTCATGCGTTGTTTCTTTAGATTTGAACTTCAACATTGTAGCTTCTTGAGGCTTCAACATGTAGCTTCTTGAAGCTTCAACATGTAGCTTCTTGAGGCTTCAACATGTAGCTTCTTGAGGTGTCTTGAATTCCAATAAATGATCATACAAGTACAGGACACAGATAGACGTTTTGTCACACAAAATTTGACAACCAAAGGAGCATGAGACCATAGCACTTACAACATCATCATCACATATCTACTAATATAAACATTTGAATATAGTGCTGAAAGGAAAATATACATATATTGAAAATCAAAGCTCCAAAAGACCGTTGCATGCTCCAGGCTCAACACCGCTGCAAATGCATCTATCGTGCATAAGCTTATAGAAAGCATAAAGGGTGGTGTAAGTGTGTGTGATGCACGTGCCAAGCATATAAATATCAGATTAAGCAGAAATACTAGAAATCCATAAATCGTATAATATAAGAGTAATGCGAAAATATGCTGGTAAGTCTATAAATACCTGTTTTGACAAGAAAACAAAGGTGTTTGATTTGGGAAAATTATCTTATTCAGGCATAACAATGGAAAAATATAAAGACAATCATCACACTTTATTAATTCTGAATTCATTTACATCCTCTGATATCCCTTGATTCTAAGATAGATTGTTCAAACAATACAAATTAATAATGTTTAAAGATTTGATCCAAATAGCAAATTCGACAGCATTTTGTCTGGAGTTTCAATCATCTCCTAGGACTTAGGAGGAATTGCTGATAATCTGATCAACCAATCTTCAAGGAGATAGGAATTTTGGCAGCATTCCGACGCTATTTCAATCATCTCCTAATACTTAGGAGGAATTGCTCTTCTGCTGATTTCTCTTATTTAAATTTGAACAGAAGGAACTTGAAGATTTGAAGACTCTGGCCATTTCAACAGCATGACAGCCCATTGCTGTTACAGACTGCAGGGCAGTCGGTTTGTGCGGTCCAGCAAAACGATATCGTTTGCGCGGGTCCGCACAAACTATAGGAGCCCAATGCTCGTTTGCGCGGGTCCGCGCAATCTGCTGGAGCCCAATGCTCCGCACTTTCGGTCTTCTCCTTCGCTCTCTTTCACTCTGAAATCTTCGAACCCCTTTATGAGAGAGGGAGTGGAGTATTTATAGACATCTCACACGTGTGAAACTTTAGCTTCAGCGATGTGGGATAAAAATCACTTTCCATGTAGTCATCATATACTTTGCGCGGGTCCGCACAAACGATATGCTTTGCGCGGTTCCGCACAAAGTCTTTCTTCTCTCCTTCTCCTGCCTTGCTTCTCTCTAATATTTGCTTTCCAATCTTCTTCTGCTTCAATCCTTTCATCACTTTTTCATGCCTCAACAGGTGCGATACCCCTGGAGCCGAAACTTTCCCAAAATACCTAAACTACCCCTTGAGCTGGAACTTTGCCAAAATACCTAAACTACCCCTTGAGCTGGAACTTTGCCAAAATACCTAAACTACCCCTTGAGCTGGAACTTTGCCAAAATACCTAAATTACCCCTTGAGCTGGAACTTTGCCAAAATACCTAAACTACCCCTTGAGCTGGAACTTTGCCAAAATACCTAAACTACCCCTTGAGCTGGAACTTTGCCAAAATACCTGAACTACCCCATGAGCAAATCAGCACCATGGTGTTCTCTGACCATTGTAATGAGATATTTTTTGTGCCTCAACAATACCATCAGCCTTATCCAGGCAATGCGATACAGAAGCATAATAAGGAAATGCATATACTGAGGAAGCAATGTAGATCAACTATACAATGCGGATACATAGTGAGCCAAATATTATATATTGAGGATATAATGCAATATGCAAATCCTGACGAGTCTATGAATACCGTCAGTCATATCTAGGCTATATAAATGTAGGACCATAGCAACCCAAGATGCCATATGATACAGATGTAATGCAATATGCGAAGCGAATGAAATGACCAAGCTGGAGTGTGAAGTAGGGATGATAGTACGTAGTATCGCAGGTTATGGGGTCCATTACAAGAAACTTTATCCAAACTAGTCTCATAACTAAATTTGGATAATCAGACTCAATGCGGTAGACTCTTGATCTCAGGATAGTCGTGCGCCCCAACCAAAATCTTAGCCATTGCGAAAGTACACATATCAATTAGTTACACACCACCAGCTCGAGTGGATAGTGAATGAATGAATGAATGAGTAAAATGTTGAGTATGCAACTCCTGCTCAATAAGTCAATATATTAGTCTTGTACATCTCTGGGGTCATCATCGAGGTCTAGTACACTTTACACATGATCGCCGCCCACTTGACGTGCAACCATGCAAGTGAAAGAGACCTCACTATCTGCTTGGCCAGTAATCAGCCAATATCTACCCGGCACATCGATAGTGGACCCATTTACGAGCTGGTCAAACTCAGCCTAGTTATGCCCACTACCCTTGGGCGGGTAAGGCCACACCCCCTTCCAACCGACCACGACACAGTGGGAGACGTGGTGTACTGGTATTTGGCACTCGGCGCTCATGTATCTACTCGGTCTAGGCGTTAGAGTGTCTCCTGGCTACGGAGGTTTAGGAAGTTTCACCCAGGGACACCTATGGCACCCCATGTAGAAAAAGATTTCCGGTGTCCCATCTGGCCATCCACGATATGCCTGTGAAGGCCACTGCCCTGATGTCGCTAGGGTGCACAGTAATCATATCCCAAAATGCGAGATGCATGAGCCACACAGTCCAATCATGTATCAATCCTTCGCATACCTTGAGCTCATGTGAGACGACTCCGCCTATCAGGGAATCCCATGAATAACCTGCCTAATGAAATATGCAATGGTCAACCACATCTCATGGGACTCCCTGATAGGTGATGCGTATGGGCATATATCATGATGTTATGCTGTCACATACTCATAATTGTATCAATAACCGACACCGATAATCGGCCTCGATATCCGGCCTCAACAATCGGCCTCAATAATCAACCTAACAAAGGGCCTACGGGAAGGTCACAATGTGGACATTTAACCAACATTGCTCCCAAGGAGTGACCCTCATAGGACCACGCATGTAGCGGGCTCATAGCCTACCACAAGGGCCTAATATACATCAGCATAGGCCTTACTCAAGGGCGGCAAATACATCACAATGGGCCTCGGCATATGTGTTATAAATACATTACATCGGGCCTTACTCAAGGGCCCAAATGTATCATATTGGGCCTCGCCAAATAAGTCACAAATACATCACCTGGGCATCATCAAATGGGCCTCATATACATCAAGTGGGCCGCATCAATGGGCCGCACCAATGGACCACATAAACGTCAAGTGCGCCGCATCAACGGGTCAAACAATGGACCTCGTATACATCAAGTGGGCCACATCAACGGGCCGTACTAATGGGCCTCATAAACATCAAGTGGGCCGCATCAATAGGCCGCACCAATGGGCCTCGTAAACGTCAAGTGGGCCGCATCAATGAGCCGCACCAATTGGCCTTGTATACATTAAGTGGGCCACATCAATGGGCCGCACCAATAGGCCTCATAAACATCAAGTGGGCCGCATCAACGGGCCGCACACATTCCCAAAAAAATGAATCGTATCGGAAGATCATCTGGACCACACTACAACTAGCAGTGGAGATAATGATTTCCACTGTTAAAATCATACAGGGCCCACCATAGCATTTATTTTCCATCCAATCTGTTCATACGGTCACAAAGACTTGAATTAAGAGGAAGAACAAATATCATACTGATCCAGAACCTCTGTGACCCCCAAACAGCTTCAATGGTGGACGTTCAATCTCCACTGATTTCTGCAGTGTGGTCCACCTGATGGGCAAATCTGCCTAACTTATCACCTCAAACCTTAAGACGAGCTCGCCAATTAGATGGACGGTTGGGATATGATGCTTACTTAGTGATCAGGCCCACAGTATTGCACACGTCACTACAACAGCTAAGTTGCTCGTCCAACAGATGGACGGTATGGATATTACATATACATCTGTGGACGGTGGGGATTAGACCCATACATCACGGTATGGCCCATGGAGATGCTGCTGCACGTACAACAGTTGTATAACTGGTGTGCGTGGCCCACTGACCCACCGTCCAGATGGACGGTATGGATGGATCAAACCCACAGCCTTGCTAACACTAGTACAACATGTCACGCCCCAAACTCGGAAACCGGGCTCAAAAAATTTCCGATCGCCGAATCCGGCGCCGACAGCCTCCGTAGAACCCCATTCTCGGCTCCCAGCGCCCATACGCTAGGTTCCGATCCTGGGATGCTACAAGGAGGATTTTTCAACATCCGTTTAATTTGTAATAAGCATAACCAAAGGCATAACCCACAAACAACAACCAAAAACTCCATCACATTTCCACTATGATCAAAAACTTTACAAGTACAATGAGCATAAAGGGAAATACAATGAGAAAGGCAAAAAGCTCCAAAAGATCTGCTCTGCGCTCCGGCCTCAGCGCTGCTGCGTCCTCGCGTCACCTGCACGCAACGGTCGTGCATAAGCTTATAGAAAGCTTAGAGGGTGGTGAAAGTGTGTGCGCAAGGTAGTAATACAGTATACAGTATCAGAGTAATGCGGAACATACTGGTGAATCCATGAATACCGTTAGCCATACCGAGGTTATGCGATGCAAAACATGAATGATGTTTGCCATACCAAAGCCATGCGATGCAAGATGCAACTCAAGCATACAAATCCTCATCTACATCCACATATCAATACAGCTCAAATCTGGAATATCACCGGGGTCTAGTACACTCTAAACCAGATTACCGCCCCATCGCGCGCAATAAGGTAAGTGGAAGAGACCTCACTACCCGCCTGCCAATATTAGGCTCAGCTCGTCGGTAGCGGACCCATTCCTCGAGCTGGTCAGACTCAGCCTAGCATTGCCCCCTCCCCTCGGGCGGGTAAGGCCGTACCCCCTTCCAACCGACCACGACACAATGGAAAGCGCAGCCATCTGGTAATCGGCACTCGGCGCTCCTGCACCCACTCGGTCTAGACGTTGGAGCAACCTCTTGGTATCATAAGGGTTTAGGGACTTTCACCCAGGGATATCTATAGCACCCCATGTAGAACAAGATTTCCGGTATCCAATCCTGCAAACCACGATATGACTGTGGCGGCTACGACCCTGATGTCACTAGGGCGTACAGTAACCATATCACCCAATGCGAATGCATGAATCACACTCTCCAGTCATGCAGAAATCCTGCGCGTCTCGTGCGCTCATGTGGGGTAACACCGCCTAAACGGGAGCCCCTACACAATCTGCCCGAAGGCATATGCTATGATCACCCACCAAGCATACATATGATGCGTATGATCATGAATCATGAGACTATACTAAACATGTTATATGGGATAGATGTTGTTCATAAGGAGATGGGCCTAGACGGCCTACAAGTATGGGCCTAACAATGGGCCCTAGGGAGAATCAGAATGCGGACATTTAATCAACATTATTTTACAATGTGGACGTCAAACCAACATTGCTCCCAAGGCATTGCCCGTCGTAAAACATCATTACATAAATCATGTTGGGATCACACATTGCAATGGACTTTCGGTACATCCCATTGGGCCTTAAATACATCAAATGGGCCATGTCACATGGGCCTTACATTCGTTAAGTGGGCCACATTAATGGGCCGCACCAATGGGCCTTATGCGCATTGCAATGGGTCATAACCCGTGGGCCTTAGAATGCATCGAATGGGCCTAGTCTCATGGGCCTTTCATTCACATCAAAACGGGCCTCAACAACGGGCCATAGTTATAGCAAGGTGGGCCTAATCACTTGGTCCTTATGCATATCAAGGTGGGCCTACTGGTGCCGCACCCAAGTCCGAGAGAGAACCAGGCGAGGATAAAACACAAACCTCACGATGGGTCCCACCATCAAAATAGATGGACGGCTGGAGTAAAAACACATACATTATTAAGTGGGGCCTACACCCTGCTGACGCAGAGAGAGAGATGTAGAGAGAGATAGAGAGAGATGTAAAGAGAGAGATGAAGAGAGAGAGCGTGAGAGAGAGATGTAGAGAGAGAAAGAGTGTCAGAGAGATGTAGAGATGTAGAGAGAGAGAGAAAGCGTGGAGAGAGAGAAAGCGTCAGGAGATAGAGAGTGAGAGAGAGTTAAAGAGAGAGGTGTAGAGAGAGAGAGGGTGCCACGTGCCCCTCCTATTACTTTTTCTTTCTTTTCTTTTCTTTTTTTTTTTGTTTTTTTTTTTTTTTTTCTTTTCCTTGCTATCAGCGAACGGAGGTGGGTCCCATGAGGTCGAACGGTGTGGGTCCCACCGTTGGTGTTACCAACATCTGACCCATAAGTTAGATGCACTGTTCCAAGGTGGGCCTAGGTCCCAAAAATCAAGTCAGTCCGTGACTTGTGTGGGCCACGCCAGGTACAACAGTTGAGAGGGATACCCACCATTAAAACATTCCTAATCATTTATTTAGGCCCACCGAGATGGGGTCCACCAAATCCAGCCCACCCATTGTGGGTGTCCCGCTTGAATGAAGGGTCCGACCAAGTTTTAGCAGCACCCCAAAGGTCAGGTGGGCCCACATCAGTGGCACATCACCGCTAGCCACCCCACAGGGGCGGTACCAAGACCTCAGTGTTTGAAAAGAGGTATCTTTCACTCAGCCAACCACTGGAACGGTGGATCTGAGTACCACTCACTAGACGGTCTGGATCTCATGTGGACCAGAGAACTGCGAACGTTAATCAGCAGTGGGCCCCGCCACCTGGCAGATGGATGGCTTGGATGCACCAAACGGTGGACGGTGTGCATAGAACACACACCCCATGATCAAACCCACCGTCCTAGGCCATGGACGGTGGGAATATACCACATATATTCAGATGGGTCCCACGTAGCTGGGCAGTGTTATTACAGCAGCTCTTCAGCTGCTGTACAAGTACAGCAGCCGTCCATTTCCAACGCAGGTGGGTCCCACGGGGCCCACACGTACGACGTATATCTATATATATTATAGACATGTAATATTATATAATATTATATCATATATGTTATATCCAACGTCCAGCCACCTGGACCATTGCACCTACATCATGTGGTCCTACACAGTGGGCCACTAGAGTTGGATCAAGCCGATGTTTATTTATTTTTCCTTTCATACGGCCTGTGTGACCGTCCGGTCATGCGAACTCCGAATCGGGATCAAAGTGGCCCACTTGTTGGACGACATGAATAAAATATACACATTATAGGTGGACCATAATCATAAAAAGAGAGAGAGAGGGAGAGAGAGAGGGAGACATCGGTAAAGATGGAGGGGCCCCGCCACTATGGGCTCCTCTTTGATACAAAAACTACATCAAGATGGGTCCTACATGAATGTGGACCATTAAATCAAACAATGAACTGGAATGAAAAATCCAAGATCACCCACCACTTTCTTCTTGCACCAAAGGCTTTCTTAGCTCCTTAGCTTCAATTCCAATGGAAGAGATGAGGAATCGATGGTTGAGATGGAAGATGGAAGGGTAGGAAGAGGTGGGCCACACTTGTGGTTTTGAAAGAGAGGGAGAGGCTTGGACGTATGGTTCTCTTGGTTGCTTGGAATGATATTTGAAAATGAAAGAGAGAGAGACTTGTAAAGGGAGAGATGGGTGATGGATGTGGTGGTGATGGGTGTGTAAGAGCCCTTTTTGACTTTTGGGGTAAAAGGTGTAAAAGAGGTATGGGCTTTGTAAGAAACTTTTGACTTTTGGGTTGCTTGGGGAAGGGTGAAAAGGTGATGTGTACTTGACATCTTGAGATTGATGGATTGATGTGACACATCGTAGAGATTCTCTTGGGTTTCGTAACGCGCGGCGTTTTCCTCGCACCGAACGTTGGCCCACATCTTCTGGCCAGAGTATCGCCTCGGCGTGCCAGTCGCGGCATCGGAACCGCGGCGACGGTGCGGTCGCAATGGTATAAGTATCGGGTTGAGTCGAATCAGATTAACGACGTGTGAATCAGGGTCGCGCGCAACACCGGTTAAGGGTCGAAGGTTGCCGAAATTCGACCGGAAAGACCGCGGAAACCTACGAAACGGTACGGTCTAAGATGCAGGTCTTACACAACAGCTATATAGCTGCTGTACACCAGCTCGCCTCTCCCAAATAAAAAAATGGTGGGTCCCACAAGGGGCCCATCATATATATATATATATATATATATATATATATATATATATATATCAAAACACTGCCAACGTCCTTACTGTTCTGCCATAAAACGATCTCTGCGTAGGGTTGGACGGTGTTAATAAAACACATATTTCACGGTGGGTCCCACCATCCCAGCTGGACGGTGTGGACACCACACGTGCCTCATGTGGGTCCCACCTTCTGATGGGTGGCGTGCAATACAAAACATACATCATAGGGCGGTTTCCACAGATGGATGGACGGTGTGATAAGACCCATACATCACGTGTGGCCCCTCATCTGCCAAAACGGATAGATGGTGTGGGACCACAGAACCTGGTGACGCCACATCAACAGCTATATAGCTGGTGTGTGGTAGACCAGCCAATCAGCTACCGAAGTAGGTGGGTCCCACGTGGGGCCCGCCACATATATATGTATATATCATATATTATATTATATTATATTATATTATTTATTCTTGAAAGGGGTCTAGCGTCCAGACCCTAGACGCTGGATGGTGTGGTTTAAAACACACGTTTGAAAGGGGCCCACCGTCCAGGGATCTAGACGGTGTGGATGACACCAACATTAAGGTGGGTCCATGTGGTGTGGCCCACCCGTTCTAGATCAAGCTGACATTTGTGCTTACCTTCATCTGGGTCTGTCCAGATAGACGGGCAGCAATCCCGTCCGCTGGACAGTCCAGCAAGGTGGACCCATTGCATGGACGACATGGATATGATACATACTTCAAGGTGGGCCATGAAACAGGGAAGAAGGAAGAGAGAGAGAGAGAGAGAGAGAGAGAGAGAGAGAGAGAGAGAGAGAGAGAGAGAGGGACCCCACCACTATGGGTCCCTCTAGATTTCAACACATACATCAAAATGGGTCCCATCATAAGTGGGCCCTTAAAAGAAAATCAACGTTAGATCACCCATCGATTGCAAATCTTCTAGGCTCCATGGACTCCTTAGCTCCTAGGCTTTAACTTTAATGGAGGAAGATTAGGATTGAAGGGTGGAGATGGGAGATAGAGTGGTAGGGAATGGGCCACACTTGACTCTCTCATGGGAGGCTTAGACGTTGGCTCTCCCTTGGTGCTTGGAATGGAGTGAGAAATGAGAGAGAGGATGGGTTGTTGTAAGGGAGATGGGATGGAGGGTATGGTTTCTCTTGACTTTTGGTAAGAAGGGAATGGTTGGGTATGGGTGGTGTTGACTTGGTGAAGAGAGAGGTATGGGTGAGTGATGGGTTGTATTTGACTTATGATTGATGTGATTGATGTGATGTGTTGTAGAGATTTTATCAGAATTCGCAACGTGCGGCATTTTCCTCGAAATAAACGCGGGCTCACAACTCCTAGCCTGGGTTCGCATCGGCGGGTGAGATGTGGCGTTGGAACCACGGTGTTGACGCGGTTACAAAGGTACAAGTCTCGGGTTGAGTCGACTCAGGTTGACAGGGTGTGACTCAGGGTCGCGCGCAAATGCTATATATGCGAGAGCAGTATGGTCTAAGATATGGGTCTTATAGATTAAATCCACTCATTTGCATGCATCCCATCCTCTCTACACCAGTTTGTAGTTTTCTAGAATCAAAACAAAGTCGAGATAGTCTTGGACGACATTAAGCCCTTCTTGGATACTTCTAATGCTAATGAGGCTTATTACTATGCAAAGAAGTGGGACCAACCAGATTCACTGAAAGAAATAAATTCAGCCATCTTAACAGAATAACGGTGAAAAAGAACTCAGATAGTACCATGTAGGCCACCTCAAAGGTAACTCAAGTTAATGACACCAGACAAGGGACATCGTTCCTTATCGACCAGTTTCGCGGTGTGCTGTCGATGAGATCCCATGATCAGAACACCAAGGGATAAGGTCAACCAGGCTGACCTTACGACTAGAATAAGAAGGCTTGAAGAAAGCTTGAGGGAAATGGACAATCGTTGTTTTGTGAATCTGACCGAGGTAGAGGAATCGGTCGAAGAAAACAACATTGGATTTGAGGAGGCCCCTGAGAAAATGGAAGATTCTCGACCTCAAGTTTAGGATCCATTGGCTGAGATCAATTTAGGAACAAGGCATGACCCGAAGTCGACATTCATTAGTGACTTGTTAAAGCCGCCCAAGAAGCAGAGATTGGTGAAACTACTTTATGAATTTTTCGATTGTTTTGCGTGGGATTATCACAAAATGAGAGGGCTTTATCAATCTCTCTTTGAGAACATATTGCCCAAAAAAAGGTTATTGGCCATACAAACAGTCACTGAGGCGAATGACAGCCGAAGTCACCCTCAAGATCGAAGAGAAAATAGAGCGACTTTTGAATGCCGATTTTATTCGACCGATTAAGTATGCCAAATGGATGTCGAATGTGGTCTCGAAATGAAAAAGAATGATAAGTTGATGGTATGCATCGATTTTAGGAACTTTAACTTGGCTACACTAAAGGACGAATACCCCAAGCCAGTAGCAGATCAACTCATCGATTGGGTCGCTGGTCATGGAATTGTGTCATTTATGGATGGGCATTGAGGTACAATCAAATCTACATTGCATTAGACGATGTGTCAATGACGACATTCAAGTGTCCCGGGCCATTGGAAACCTACTGTTGGGTAGTGATGCCCTTTAGACTTAAAAATGCAAGAGCTACATATCAGAGAGCCATGAATGCTATCTTCCACGACATGATCAGTCGTTTCATGAAAATTTATGTGGACGATGTGGTAGTTAAATTGACCAATGCAGATGAGCATCTGGCCCACCTGCACAAGTCTTTCGAGTGAATGAGGCTCCATAAATTAAAAATGAACCGATTGAAATGTGCTTTCGGGGTCTCGACCGGTAATTTTCTAAGATTTCTCGTACACCAAAGAGGGATCAAAGTTGAATTGAATAAAACTCGGAGCTACAAAGGTTTTTTAGGCCAAGTTAATTTCATGAGGAGATTTATATCTAAATGTGCAGGAAAAACTAACATCTTTTATCTACTCATAAAATTGAAGCATTGGTTCTAATTTGTTTGGGAAGCAAAACACTAACTGACTTTTGATAAAATCAATGAGTACCTAATAAAGTCGCATGTGCTAATGCCACCAGTCGAAGGTCGACCGCTCAAGCTATATATTACGGCTTCAACAGAGTCGATCGGAGCCCTCTTAACATAAGATGATGATATGCGAAAAGAGTGTGCGGTCTATTATTTGAGCAAAACATTGCTCGATGCTGAAAGGCGATATTCCGCTATGGAAAAACTATGTTTGTTATTGTATTTTTCGGCCACTAAGTTGAGGCATTATTTAATGACCGAAAGAGTTAATGTAATAAGGGTGACTGACTTGGTGAAATATATGTAGAATCGACTGATTTTGAATGGTTGAATTGGTAAATGGGTGTTGGCTTTATCTAAATTTGATCTTCATTACATTCAACAAAAGGCCGTAAAGGGTCGAACCATAGCCGAGTTTTTGGCCGATCATCCTTATGATCTTGAGGAACAAATTCCCTCGAGCATCTTGGATTTGTATTTCTTGCAAGTAACACTATGGAAGTTAATCTTCGATGGATCAAGGACTCATGATGCATCCAAAGCTGGGTTAATCTTGGTTTCTCCTAATGGAAACTAGTAAGAATTTGCATTTCAATTAGAGTTTGACGGTGCTAATAATCAGGCCGAATATGAAGTTATGATAATTAGCCTTGAACTACTATTAGAACTAAGGGCAAGGACTGTGACCGTTACAGGAAATTCATAGTTGGTGATAAATCAAATGGCAGGACTGTTTAAATGTACTAATCCAACTTTGTTGTCATACTATGCCCTAGCGATCTAGATACTCAACCTATTCGAATAGGTTGAACTAATCCATGTGACCAGAGAACACAATGTGGACGCTGATGAAATGACACAGCTGGCCACGAGGCTTGATGCCTTAAGAGGTTTGGCTTAGTGGACGATCACTGTCCGAAAGAGATCCTTACCCTTTGTCTTTGAGAGAGGGAATGCCATGGAGGTGTGCCAGATAGAGATATAAGAGGAAGATTGGAGGGCACCTCCCATATATTATTTACAAAGCCTGCGTACTAAGATCAGTCGCTAACTATGTCATGATTAATAACGAGTTGTATCGTAAAGGGGCCGATGGAGTTTTACTTCAGTGTTTGTCAAAGAAAGAAGCCATGCTAACCATGAGAGACGTCCACAGAGGGACACGTGGGGCCCACCAGGCTGGAAGAAAGATGAGACTCACACTTAGATGCTATGAGTACTTTTGGTTGACAATGATGGCCAATTGTGTCCAGTATGCTAAGGGTTGCAAGGCTTGCCAAATGAATGAGCCAATCCAACATGTACCTGCGACCGAAATACATTATATAGTAAAACTCTGGTCGTTCTGAGGATGGGCGATTAACTTAATTAGTCAAATTCACCCGCCTTCAACCCACATGGATTCTTTTATCATTGTAGCGACCGATTACTTCACCAAGTGAGTCGAGGTGAAGCCCATGAAGGGAGTCAGTCACCGAGAGATCATTGAATTTATTAAGAATAACATCATCCACCAATTTAGGATCCTAGAGTCCATCACTATGGATAGAGGTGCAGCATTTTCGGCCAAGGAAGTACAGGTGATGGCCAATAAATACGGCATATAAATTCTACATTTGACCCCGTACTATGCCCAAGCTAATGGCCAGGCCGAGTCTAGCAAGAAAGTGATTAAGAACATTATGAGGTAGATGATCGAAGAAAATTCTCAAGAATAACGTACCAAGTTGTTTGAGGCTCTCTGGGCATATAGGAATTCACCTTGTACCAGTATTAGGGTGAGCCCATTTGCATTAACTTATGGGCATGATGCGGTCGTGCCTTTAGAGATCACTGTACCATCACTACAGATTGCTTATCAGGTTGGGTTAACCCCTCTATATCACAAAGGAAATATTGGTCAAGCTTGAGGGTCTGGATAAAGTCCGAATGAAAGCCTTGGACTCGATCGTCGCCCACAAAGCAGTCATGGTACGGGTGTACAATAAAAAGGTGAAAAGGAAATCTTTTAGGGTATGGGATATAGTTTGGAAAATGGTATTACCAATCGATCAGAAGGACCGATCCATTGGTAAAAAATGGTCGCCCACATGGGATGGGTCATCTATCGTTATGCAAGTCCTCAAAGGAGAAGCCTATGTCCTTAAGGATATGAACGGGAAGGTCACAAAGTCTCCCATTAACGACTGATTCCTTAAACCCTGCTTCCCTTCACTGTGGGAAGTTGTTAAGGAACAATTGAGAGAAGTTGATGGAAAGAATGAATACTTTATTGAATAAAGGCCTTGGAATATAGGCCAGTCAATTACAAAAAATAAAAAAATAAAAAATAATAATAATAAAAAGAAGATAAAAAAGAAAAAGTTATAGTGAGTCGAGCGGCCGAACTACAAGTGGGCCGATTTGAGCTCTTCAAATCTTTCCACAGTCGACGCCTTCGCCTTCACCACCATCCTATGTCTCTCTCTCCACAATGGTTTTTGGGTTGTGAGCTGGTCGGAGAAGCGGGCGATGGCCTTAAGACGCTGATCGAGGATTACACACTCCAGATCGACCGACTTCTTTTCGGCCCTACTAGACTCCATGCACCCCTGATAGAGTGTTATCTGAGACTCGATGAAGGTGGTCAGGTCCTTGTTTTTGGGCCAGTCACGTTCTGAAAATAGTCGTTGGGCCTCGAGGAGGTCAGCGGAGACGGTGCTGAGTATAACCTCAATTGACCATAACATCTCCTTATTGGAACGATGTTCACGAGTCCAACGCGGCTAGTTTTTCCAAGTTGCTTCATAGTGGGCTAAGATAGTTATAGACTCATCAAGAAGGGTCGATATCTGGATCAATGGAGCAATGCACCATTCAATCTCTCGATCGGTCCTAAACTAGGCTTCTTCAAGCTGTCGAAGTTCCTAGTGATCATGTAACATCCCGGATTTTTGCCAATTTGGGATTAGATGTCCTTAGGCGATGGGTTGCTCTTAATACCTTATTATTTCGTTAGAACTGAACCCCACAGTCTAAAATCGCTTCTGAACCCATTTCCTTCACAAATCCCACCCCTTTCCTAACTTGTGCTTTCAATTTTTCAAAGCACTTTCGCCCTAGACACTAACTTAAACTAGCTAAGTAGTAAAACTTGGATCACTTTATATACAAACTGCAAAGGCCTAAGTACCATCTCAACCAGAAAACAATTAGGATTAAATCCTTTAGAAATTTAACAAAGTTAACTAAGTGCAAACTCGATTAGCCATGAAATCCGTTGGGATCGCTTTAAATACGATCTGCAAGACCCAAAACTTGTAAAACATGTGACTCTAGGTTACCCTAAAGTCTAGAGCCAAACTCATTACCCGTCTGCTCTCGGGACTGAAACGAAACTTCGTATGAGGTCTAGATCGCACATCGGGAGTCCGATTAACACGAATCTAAGGAACTAGGACCGCCCCACTGGGCTTGACAATCATCTCAAAAATCAGCTCCGACCGATGTCCCACGGTCATTTATTTCGATCCGGAGCGAGGGTGTGTGAAAAACACTATTCCTTTGAAAAGAAAATATCTGGAATAGTGATCTGGCACCTTTCGCTTGCGCATCAGTATTAAGCAACCTGACCGTCAGAATCAGACCAAATTACACCCTCGGATCAGGAAAAATTTCAGGAACATTTACATGTACTTGGAATTTCGGATCGTGGCCCACTGACCGTTGAACTGAAAGTGGTCCGCCACGTGCGATCTGGGAATCCGATCGAGTCGAAAACGTGATCCCTCATAGATCCATGTGTGGTGAGCTTAAGTCTGACGTTTGGCTCAAAGAGGGCCACCAGAACACCTCTTTTGAGCTGGAAAAGTGGCGAATATCCTATATTAGCAGTAACCCTTGAACAGGAGTCTATTTCGGTGAAGTTTTAGGCTATATAAGGACCTTAAACCCTCTCCCATTCCAGCCATACGAATTTGGATTTGAGAGAGGGAAAAGAGAGAGAAAGTGAGGGAGAAGTGGGAGAATCTCCCTGCCGTCCTTCCCTGCTGCTATCCATGCTCCACCGCATCCTTCTTGACGCTTTTCCGGCGATTCCGGCGTCATTTCTAGGTAATAAACCCTAACCCTAATCTGATTTGGGGCTTGGGTGGTTGTAGGTTGTGAAATAGCTAACCTATTTCGTTCTCTAGGTTGCCAAACTCCCGTATACGGAAGCTTAGCGAACCTATCAACTCCGTTACGATTCTACGACAAAGGGTGAGGACTTTAAGCGTATAAGTTACGTTTTTCAACGCTTTCAATGTCAGATAATGATAGATTCATGATCTGCATGCAAATGCACATGTACAAAGTGCTTTCCGTTTCCTGTTTCGATTAGCGATAAAGAATATGGATTTTCACATACTCTAGATATACGTAGAAATACCGTATACGTATTTTTCTTGGGAAAATGTTTGACATGTTTATTTAATGTTTGATTATATCATGTGTGGATAAAATGCTAGTTTGGCGAAAGGGATCGCAAAAATACATGTTCATGTGTAAATGTCATGTATGTTGAAATTGCGCATTCTAGAAATTCCGCATACGTGCGGATTTTGGAAATGTAATTGTCATGATTAATTGTTGTATGAATACGGTATACGCGGATAAAATAACCGCTTGGCGAAAGAGTTCGCCCTAACACATGTTTGCTAACATAAACTATGTATGTTGGAATAGTGTATTCCAAGTGTTTGTGGAAATGGCTGAATGAGTATAGAATTCTCATTCGTGCTCGCCATGACTAATTGTCATGGATATATGATTGTTGTAATGGCGATATCCCTTTGACGAAAGGATTTGCCCTAAATCACGCCACGGCCATTATACCCTATATATGCTAAAATGTGTGGCCCAAGTGTTTGTGGAAATGACTGAATGGATATGGAACTTGGATTCCTACTTGCCATGACTATCCGTCGTGGGTGTACGCGTGTTATGATTGGGGCAACTCCCTAGCGAAAGGATTTGGCCTAATGCCTATGTGATCGACATATGTCATGTATGTTGATGTATGTTTGTTTAAGTGTTTCTTGAAATGTCTGAATGTGTAGTAGTTGGCAAATTGTAATATATAAGGGTGTTGAGATATGATTCTCAACCTCTTTTCACTATGTGTATGATCTCCTTTAATAGTTGTGTGATTAGGGATTGAACATGTACAAACTCATGCTTGTGTTGTGATTCACAACATGCTCAACTGCTTTATGATTTTAACTATGCAATGCATATGTTTAAATTTATATTTACGTTGTATGATCCGTCATGGGTGATGGGGGAGCGGAGCAACGAGTGCGTGCAACAGCCCTGGCAGCCCTAAACGGATAATACCCGACTGATTGTATGATTTGAATCCTGATCTATTACTGCTTTATATCTCTGTAATTGATTGTGTTTGGGGCTATGATTATAGTCCAGGCAATCGGTAACGAGATTGAACTCGTGGCTGAGATTCATTTGCCACGTGGGATGTGTTCGACGAACTCGAGTCGTGCGTTGCCTGTCGGCAGTGGCTAGGCCACACGAAGTTGTTTATGCACTTCATGTCGTGCAGCTCAACGGGCGATCGTGCTAGTTGAGCTCATCAAGTAACCCGATCTGCCTTATGCATGTTCACCCTGTTTGGTCGCTACTGCTTGAACCTAGGGTACCAAACTTACCAGTGGCGATCCCCGTTTAACCATGGTACCTAGATCCGCTAAGTCGCATGAGCCGGGCATGGTGGTATGGGACACCGTGGTCGAGCTGTCGGCCTACGCTGGGGCCATGTGCCTCCCCGTAGTGACCATTGCGCAATCAACTCGTGAGCCGAATATGGTGGTATGGGACACTGTATTCGAGCTGTCGATACCTCGGCGAGAGCCGAGTACGGTGAGATCTGTGCTCGTGCTGACGGGCGACGAGTCCTCCGTAGTATCATCGAGTACACTCCAAGGGTCTGTGATTGGCCACGAGTCTTTCACAGCAACTAGAGTGTGAGTTGAGCCGAGTACGGTGAGACCTGTACTTAAGCTGACGGCTAGTGATTGAGCCGAGTACGGTGAGACCTGTACTCGAGCTGACGGCCAGCAATTGAGCCGCATACGGTGAGATCTGTATCCGCGCTGACGGGTGATGAGCCCTTTGCGATGCCTTCACTACGCTTCTCAAACCATAACATCGTATGAGAATAACTAGGATTGACGACCCTAGAATGGATCATGTTTGGGAATGATACAAGGGAGGTACCTTAGTTTCCCAATACTGCTGTTTGAAATGGACTAATAAAAACTTGGTAATCATGAGCATCATCGCACCGCATGTGCTTTGTAGATGTGGCGCACTGAGGGAGTAAGCATTCGCGAACGTAAGATGATGTCGCTTGAGGGTGGTTTGGCAAGGGCATACAGCATCATGTCATTTCATTCTTGCATTTAATAAGAGTAGTTAGAAATGCTTGATTTGTACTGCTTTATCATTACTGCTTGATTGATTTGATAACATGTTAACTTATGCTTTACTGTTCCACTGAGTTGATCACTCACTCCCACGTTATGGGACGGTGTTCCGAACACCCACCAGATTTGTTGAATTTCAGGTGATGGCGATGCTTGTGAAGCAGAGCCGGACTACTTCTGTGATGATAGGAGGAGTTCTCCTATCTGTATCTCTCTGGCAGGTCAATGAAGACCTGATATTGTATTGACGGGGCTATGGTACATGGGATAGGAGGCATTACACTTCCTCACATTTGGTATATTCTAGAACTGCACTTATATTTATTTAACCTGGTAATGTTATCACACTCTGGAGACCCATCATAGGTTATCTATTTTATCTATCTATCACAGTCTTCCGCTTGCAAATTTAACTGTCTCTGGAGTATGATATGCTGTTTTGGCTTAATCTCACTCATGTTCAACGCACGAATACTGTCAACATCCAATCATCATTCATTTTGTTGCATAAGTGATGTTCTGGAACTCGGGAGTTGAGTTTATGCTCGACCCCCGATTTTCAGGGCGTTACAGATCATTAGAACCTCTTATGGAGGACTATCATTCTTGGACGATCCAACAGTGTCCCTAAGGAAGGGATAAAGATTGTGCAGAAAGGAGAAGTGGGAGAATGAGTCAATCGCCTCCATAAAGATCTCCTTCATGATTTGGGTGGATAGAGAGAAGGCTGAAAGAGAGTCCATGGTGTCTAAGATACTGTTGACAGGACTTCTTGCTCATGGTGTATTGCAAATCAGAAGGAATGCTTTTATAGACCTGAGAATGTGTAGTTAATACGCACATCGGATAAAGTATGGCGGTTGGGAATTTGAAGCTAACGGCTGGGCAGCGAGTTGTTTCTGAGATAGTGGGAGAATGTGGCAAAATAAATGAGATTATCTCAAAAAATGTCCGTAGTGATTCCTGCTGAGTCGACACGTAATAAGGCATTCGGAAATAAAAAACAGCTAAGTGTTGGATGGCTAGTTGATAACACACGGGCTCGGTCGACTATGAAGACACCACCTGATATCTTTAGATATACCTAACTGTGATTAATCGCTGAAAAAGTACACGTCATGCAAAACATATCAATTTTATTGATTAGAGAAAAGTTTATTCAAAGTTTTACAGGTCATTGACCGCATTATGCTGGAAAGGAAACAAAGCATTAGAAGAAGAGATTGGTAGCGGTGGAGCAGCTCAGATCTTAATCCCCTCGAACTCCTCAAGGAGAGCTTGCATTTCTGCTTATTGTTTCTCTTGAGTTGACACCCAACTCGCCCCCTGTCACGCCCCGAACTCGGAGACCGAGCTCACAAAATTCCCGATCGCCGAATCCGGCGCCGACAGCCTTCGTAGAACCCCATTCTCGGCTCCCAGCGCCCATACACTAAGTTCCGATCCTGGGATGCTACAAGGAGGATTTCTAATAATCAATTTGATTCGTAATGAGCATAACCACAAGCATAACTAAGTCACAAAACAACAACACCACATATCCACTATATCAACAACCTTAAGGACAATGTGTATGAAAGGAAAATACATATATCAAAATCAAAGCTCCAGAGGACAGCTGCACGCTCCAAGCTCAACGCTGCTGCAACCTAACGCCACCTGTACGCATCTATCGTGCATAAGCTTACAAAAGCTTAGAGGGTGGTGGAAGTGTGTGCACCAGATAAGTGCCAAGTATACCATAAAACACATAAATCATACATCATCGGGATAAGCAGAAATACTAACAAGATCATGAATCATATGACATCAGAGTAAGCGGAAGTATACTGGTAAGTCCATGAATGTTATCAGCCGTACCAAGGCAATGCGATGCAAAACATAATAAGACAATAACAGATGCTAAGAATGCAATGTAATATACAAATCCTGATGAGTCATGAATACCATCAACCCCATCTAGGCCATATAAGTGTAAAAATATAGTAACCCAAAATGCTAAGTACTGCGGATGCAATGTAATATGCGGTGCGAATGAAATGACCATGCAGGAATGTGGAGTCGGGATGATAGTATGAAGTATCACAAGCTATGGGGTCCATCACAAGGGACTTCTATCCAAACCAGTCCCATACCTAAATTTGGATAGTCAGACACAATGTGGTAAACTCCTGATCTCAGGTTAGTCGCGCGCCCAACCGAAATCCTGGCCATGCGATGTTATACATAACAAATAGTTATGCACCACCAGCCCGAGTGGATAGTGAATGAATAAATGAATGAGTATGCAATTCCTGAAGCGGAGCAATGAGGAAGATCGAAGGTGAGAGAGAGAAGGCTAAGACGGTTTGCGCGGGTCCGCATAACTGACATCCGTTGCGCAGGTCCACGCAACTAGACTGCCCTGCAGTCTGTGAAGATGAAGGGCTGTTATGCTGTTGAAATGGTTGAAGTCTTCAAGTTCCTTCTGTTCAAGTCTAAAGGAGGATAGTCAGCGGAAGAACATATTCCTCCTAAGTCCTAGGATATGACTGAAATCACTGACAAAATGCTGCCGAATTTAATATTTGACTATGACAATTGCACTTATAATATTTCCTTTATTCTAAATAATCTATCTTAGAATCAAGGGATGCTAGAAGGACATAAATGAACTCAGTATTAATAAAGTATGATGATTGTCTTAAATACTCTTTCTCTGTTATGTTTGAATAAGATAATCTCCCAAATCAAATGCATTTGTTTCTTGTTGAAACAAAATGGCGACTCTGCTTGGGACTATTTATCTTATTTAACATTAGCAGTGAAATTGTTATGAAACTTTCATCATAGTTTGGCGTATTTCAGACGCCAAAATGGCGACTCTTAGCGGGAACATTCTCCCCTTCATCTCTAAGATAGACTATTTAATTCTTCAACCACTAACTACAATCATGTTTCGTGTTTGAAGGTTTCTGAATTTGATTACAAACTACTACTCATGGCAACTTTCGCAAGAAAAATGAACTTCCGATTTACTCCAACCGGTTTCATGATAAAATACACACCGGATTAAATCCCGAAGCATCTGACTCGAATCCCTACAACTGGAAACAACTGACTCGGGTAACAACTGGGGTTGTATCTGCTTCGCCTCAACCCTAAACTACTACTCATGGCAACTTCCGCAAGAAAAATGAACTTCCGATTTACTCCAACCAGTTTCATGATAAAATACACACCGGATTAAATCCCGAAGCATCTGACTCGAATCCCTACAACTGGAAACAGCATGACTCGGGTAACAACTGGGGTTGTATCTGCTTCGCCTCAACCATTGGGGAGCGATGAAGGCTGGATTATTGTAGCATCTCGTAAGACAAGAGCACGAAATGCAAGAAGCCCTAGAATGAATCAGCCTTCGCTAAGAGTCAGAGCGCCGATAACTCTAATGCAGTTAAAAGTAATCCCGAACTCGCTCCTCCGGCAATATATCCCGAACGAATAACCCCGCAATTGACAGCACATGACTTCCCAGCCTTGAGTGCCCTGAGAGTCAAATGGACGAGAGAGCAGAAAGGAAAAGCACTGGTAGTTAGTTCACCAATGTCCGTGTCACCCCAGACAAGTTCACCAGTATCAGTGTCGCCCCAATCGATTAATGATATTGGGAGCATAAAAAAGTCTAATGAAACCCCATTCTCTCCCCTTAAGTCCCATTACATCAGCATATTCTTGCTCTACTCCAACTACTGCTTTGTCAAAGAGTGGAGAAGCTGCAATATATATGGTCGGGACGAACCCAGAATGTAGAGCGACTACAGAGGATCGTATCAATGAAATACAGAAGCCCAAAGCGCATAATGGAAGAATGCAGAAACCTCAAAGAGGCCCTGGCGACCCTTGTATGTAATGTTGCCTTGATGGCAGTCCCCCATAGTACAATAAATGGACAAGAAAACCAGCCTGACGGCCTCCAACCACAGGGGGCAGGGTCACTGGGGTCCATTCTAGCAGCAAGAACTGTGACACAAGATGAGGTGAGACAAGTGGTTGAAGAAGCGGTCAGAGTAGAAAGAGAGCGCGAAAATACTGGTCGTTTTAAATATCGAACGCCGTATCTAAGGGAGGTAGAAGATATCCCCTTTCCAGCCAATTTCAAACATCCGTATTTTTAAAAGTTTAACGGGGAAGGATCCCCAGAGGAACATTTAATGCACTTCATCACCAGCATGGGAATTTTTCTACAATACCACAGTATTGTTTATGATTGTTCGGGTCGTTACTAACACACAAAGCATTTCGATGGTATTCTAGTTTGGCACCAGGATCGATATGTACTTGGGAACAAATGCAGGAGGTTTTTATGTCAAACTTTTTCTCTTCAGAGCGCGATGTCAGTATTACGGAGTTGGCTTCCGTACAACAGAGAGAAGGAGAACCGGTAGAAAAGTTTATAGACAGATGGAAAACATTGGGAGCCTCATGCAGACAGTTATCAAAAGAAAAATAGCAGGTCAAAATGTGTCTGAATTCTATGGGGACAGGAATCGCGTTTGGGCTCACTAGCGCGAATATTAGAACTTTTTGTGACCTGGCTACTAAAGCTCATGCTTTGGAATTAATGACTCGTAAGATGCCAACGTTCCACCATGAGACAGCTAGGAGTGTATCCTGCAGAATGGCCGTAAATGCTATCGATCGTGACAAAAGAGACAAAGATATAAGGGACTTGAGGGAAAAGAAGCCCTGATCGAAGAGAAGAATAGAGCCAGTCAAGGAATGGATAGAGTGGAAAAAGACCCAGGATGCTCAATTCTCATGAGGGATTCGTGTTTGATAAGGAAGATGTCGTCCCTATGATGAACTAACTGTTAAAATCCGGCACGATAGAATTACCAGAGCCCAAATGCCCTGAAGATGTGACAAGAACCAAGGAAAGAGATTTTTGTCGCTATCATCGCTTGGTGGGACATTCAACAGAGAACTGCTATACACTGAAATGTATAATACAGCGGATGATAGATAGGGGTGAAATAGTACTTGGTAAAGAAAAAGAAAGGGGTGCCATAGCGACAGTGAATGTGCTTACAATCCGAGGAAAAACTCCAGATGTGAATGAGATGGAAGATTGTAAAACGACAAAGAAGGTAGCAATGATCACATTATGATTAGGTAAGAAGATAACAAGTCCTGTGAAGTAGAAACCAGAAATTACTAGGAAAGAAGTCATTGAAAGGCAGAACAATAATGGTGAGAAAGAAATGAAGTGTGAGGTGGTGAAAGTGACTTATGATGTGGTAAGTCATTTGAAGGGTATACCGACTCGATTAAGTGTTTATGATGCACTTAAGCTATCAAAAGAATTTCGATAGAGCTTGGTTCAACGTTGTCTGATCACGACATTAGAGAAACTTTACTGGCAGAATTAGAGCATGAAGAACATGATGAATAAGAAAACTGTCTACCAGTCATTTCCTTCTCTGATGACGATTTGATCTGCGAAGCAAAGCATAACAGGCCGCTGATGATTTGATAGAAGGTCACATCCGTGGGAAGAAAGTCAAGCGGATCATGATAGACAATGGGTCTGCGGTGAACCTCTTGCCACTCTCAATGTTGAGTAAATTGAATTACCGTTGTTTAGATCTACGCCCTAGTGGAATGATGATATAGGGCTTTAATCAAGATGGGCAACGCGCGCTTGGTAAGATTACAGTAGCGTTGGATATAGGAGAATTGACTACTGATGTCGTGTGTCATGTTATAAATGCAGTAACAACATATAATCTTCTCTTAGGAAGGCCATGGATACATCAATATAGCATTATACCCTCTACTCTACACCAGTGCTTCAAATACTGTAAAGATAGAATACAGTATAACGTAATGGCCGATGCAAAGCTGTATATAGAGGCCAAGTCCTTTGCAGACGCCAGTTACTATAAAGGGTTTGCTACAGAGGAGAGAAAGAATGATGAAAGCAAGGTCCTAAAGGACATTCAAGTGAATGTGATTAAGGAAAAAACAGAAAGGGCAAAATCATTCGAAACTGCAAAAGCGAAGAAGAAATTCTACTTTGTATCGAAACATTCGAGGCAGCCATGACAACCGCCATTAACCTTGTTATCAGCCGGACAGTTGAAAATTTTACTGTCTAATTACACAATGCCACTACCGTATGTTGAAAGGAATAAACTATTTTCGGCCTCTCCGGGGAGGTTTCGGGTTAAAGCAAGCGTAAAATACCCTGAACCAATAGAATTTTATGTTTCAGAAGAAGCGAAATAGGAGAAGAGACCAAGAATAATGTGTACCATGGTAGGCTGACACTGCAAGATCTTTAAAAATATAGTCCGGTAAGTAAGAAATTATGAATAACATGGGTTTCGATTATGAAGAACCCACCAGTTTGAACCATGGGAAGGGAATTCAAATCCCTATTGGAATCGGTCAGGATAAGCGAAGAAAATTTCAAGGACTGGGAGTAGACTCATCAGTTAATATGATTACAGCTGTGCAGTCTTCTACGACAATGCACTGCTTCAATGTCTCCAAGGAGAAAGAGTTGATTAAACAAACGCAAAGGCGATTCCGTCCGGACTTGGTTCCCTGATAGAAGAAACAGTGAATAAGTTGATACAGGTCGAATTTATCTGGGGGATCAAATATACCGAGAGTGCTACATTGATCCTATGGTGCATAAGCATGGATCCTGATCGAAATAACGGTAACGTCAATACATCAGTTCGTAACAGATGATGAAAATGTGAAAATAAGCCTGAAAGAGTTGGATTTGCTTGATGAGAAATACTTGACCGCCTAACAGTAATTGCAATCATATCAGGGTGCAAATTCAAGTCTAAATAGGACAGGTTGTACATCATAAAAGAGGAATACTCCAATAGGGCAAACAGAATCGTATATCGATCAATGCTCGCTTTGTTAAAAGGATCATTCCTAGAGACACTACTGATTTTGATCCAGAATATCATCAGAATAATGATTCTGAATCAAAAGGGGGCAAGAATAGATCATGGCCATGTATCATCTGATGAATGAATAAAGAAGAAGTTCGCGAGCATATCAAGACTATGTAATAGCAAATGTTGCAAAAGGAAAGTGAACATCACCATCATCAAGTGAGCCCTACAAAATTCTGTCTGAAATTGATACCGTCACCAAGCTGGTATATTATGAACAACACATACGGACAAACAGGTATAATTGAAGATATTAACAGAAATGGTGATGTATCAATTTCAGTCAGAGATGTTTATCATTCTCACAACAACTGATCATACTTATCATTGTCTTCTAAGAAATTTTAACGCAGCCTAGTCATGCCAATGGCTAATCACACATAAGGCCTATTAAAATCGCCATTCGAGCAGTAGTGAGAAGCCAGTGGCCGTAAAAAGCCCGTGAAGGCCATCGTACGCATACCCATGCGGGTAGCTGACGGAGCCAGTGACCAAAAGTCTAAAAAGGCCAAAAGTCCTTAATGGCCAGTCACGTATAACCCCCATGCCGTCTGTATAGCTTTCTGGCAGCGTCACGGGGAATGGAGGAAAATGCCTACCCATGAATGGGCTCGACCTTGCAGACGAAGAAAATGAGGACCGCAGTGTGAGCTTTAGATAAGCCAACCGTGCGTAAGACCCCCCAGATTTACGGTTTGATTTCAGTACTAACTCATGAGGAAGGCCTTAAACCTGCTCATCGACGGACTGACGACCCTAGATTTAGTACCCCAAAGGTCACCTTGTGCACCCCGTGAACTTTAGAGAGTTACTGCGGCCAACCCTGTGCATAATTCCATCGAGTTCACGGCCCCGGTAGCTTCACTGGGCCCCTCTGATAGATCGCGGTTTGTGAACTCCCTAGGCTGTAAGAACTCCAGCGAACTCCTAAGAGTTACAGAGGCCATCACGTGAGACCTGACTCCACTACTCAAGAGCTTAAACTCTGTGTAACTAAATAAATTAAAATCTAGCGTCGCCAATAAAAAATATATAAATAAATGAAGTCACATAAGAAATCCCACACTAACAAGCATAAAATACTAGTGTTTATATTAATCCATCACTCAGTAATTATGTTAAGATTACTGCGTAGACAACATGTTCGGAATAATGTCTTATGTAGAAATGCATGAAAGAGATTACTAAAAATCATCACTGAAAATCAAAAGAGATTCTTTGTTCAAAAAGCATACACAAGAGAAATTACATGCTTAAAGTTCTTCTACAATTCCCGCTATCCCCATGTACTTTTGCAAGTCCTCCTTTAATTGCATCTGAGCTGCAACAAGCTTTGACTTTTTCTCGAGAATGATCTTTGCTTGGTCAGGAATATCAGCCAGCTTATCTTCCAACGATTTGATCATCTCTTCGCTCTTGAGCAGTTTGGACTTCTTAGCATTAGCAGACTGAATATTGGCTTGTATCCTTGCTTCGATCTCCTTCATGGATGATTCCTTCTCGCGACCCTTCAACTCTAGTTGGATATCTCCTCTTTCAGAGTGGCGATGCGGTCTTGAATGACTACCCTGTCATCAGTATGAGCCCTCAGCTGTTCTTGAAGAACCAATTGTTCCTGATTAAATTCAGAAATAGCGGAAGCAATAAGAGAAGCCTTTTCCTTGCATAGAGTCAGCTGCTTTCCATATTCTAGGATTTCAGGAGCAATTGTGATATTCTCCGCTGATGCTAAAGAGATTATTGAATCACGAAATTTGAGAAGAGAATCGCGCAAAGTGGAGATGTTAATCTTTGCCATTCTTGCTGAACTTTCTAGAATTTTAATAGCAATATCCAGGTCTGACCATTGTTCAGGTCTTTGAAGATGTGGATTATTGCTGACAAAGAAATCTTCATCAAAAGCATCTTATGGACGGGAACCTTCATAAAGATGACAGTTTGGATACAGTGGCCACAGACTCAGAACTTGCAGCCCCGCTGCAAGGAGGGGTCCCTATAGTATAAAGAGGGAAAGAAGTCAGAATGATGACAGAAAATTAGAAGATATATCGCTCTCGATAAAGCAATCAATATATATATATATATATATATATATATATATATATATATATATATATATATATATATATATACCTGTAGCAGAAGTATGAATAATGGGAAAAGGAATTTCTTGGGCCATGAGAGAGCCACCCCCTGCCATGTTAGCAAAGGAAGGCGCCTTGGCCTCTGTACTTGAGTCTCCGGTGGTCGGGGTGGGCAAATCAGTGGTCTCTACTGGAAATATAATTTCATGGGCTACCACTTTAGGTGCCACCAGTGAAACCAGAGGAGCTCTTGGCGAAGCCGCTGGTGCAGTTGTGGAAGGATTTAAAGGAGTATCACCCGTCTCGATATTAGCAACACAAGTGCCTGGAATAAAGACACGACAATGATAATGATACAATTATCACTAAATATGCATAAAAATATATATTAAATTAAATTACCCTACCAGGTGAATATCCGTACTCTCCATAATCTAAAGGTTCTTCTTCCTCCTCTATTGTCGCAGGAGACTTTGCAGGGATATTGGCACTAGGAAGAGTTTCAAAAGTCACAGGAGGGTGTTCTTTTTCAACATTTTCCACAACTACATCCTCCTGTCCGTCTACATCAACTTCTCCTTCCTCAAAATCATCATCTTTATCCTCGCCTCTTTCGTCGTCCTCATCATCGTCATATTCCATAAAAGCGGTACCCTCTGATGAAGAAGCCGAACTTTCACCTCCTAAGCTTTGTTCGTCTACTTCTTCAATCACGACTTGCTTTCCTTTAGAAGAAGTTGCTCGGCTACTTTCTGGTTGGGGCTCTCTATCAGCCGGGACTGAAGGGGACGTAGATGCATGTCTACCTCCTTATTGAGGGGCAAGTGACGACATTTGCAAGTGCGCTCGAGATCTAGTCATAGGAGACGGTGAACTGGGAGGAGTAGGCTGTGAAGGGAGAGTTGGTTCATCTGGAGCTGGCGGAAAAGGCCAAGCTATATGTCCTAGAGGGGGGGGGGGGTGAATAGGACTATGCCAAATTTAAAATAAAATCAGCGAAAATAAAGTAAACCAATAGCCTTACAATTATGAATCAATTCACAATGCTAAATTTAAATCACCTTGATAAATAAGTATTGAGAGATTGATACAAATTCAGTTCTAAGGACAACCTTACACCATAATAAACAAGGGCTTATGGTAGGACAACCTTATTTCTAGAACATCTTTTGAATCAAGGACTCAATTTTAATAGAAGTAAATGAAATAGCAAAGAATTGAAATTAAATGCAGAAGTATAGATCTAAATTATTATAACAATCCCCACACTTGCTTGAAATGTAAATAGTTACAACATTCACATCCACTTGTACATTCCACACAATTGAATGATAAAATATATGAAAATTAAGCAAGCATTCAATCCACAAGACAGAGTTATAGTGGTTCGCCTGTGTGCACACCAACTGTTTTTCAACAGCCACACAGAAAGCTACTCCACTCCTAATATCCTCACACAGGGGATATTAGCGTTCACTATCAAATAGGTTTTCACAGGTTCACCAAAAACCTTTACAATTGTGTCTTTTTCACTTGGGCTTACACAATTGAAAAACCCCTCTTTTCTGAGTTTTCTGGTTCTCCTCAGATAACCAATACAATGAGATTTTTTCTGGTTCAACCTCAAACAAAACCAATACAATGAGATTTTTCTGGCTTAACCTCAAACAAAACCAAAAGTAAATAAATTTTACGGAATTGTAAAATACCTGGATTTCTCCTTTTCGTAGCAGCCCGGTAGAACCAATCGGAGTAGATGATTGAATGTCAAAGTTCAATTTCCAATACTCACATTCATATGGTTCTAAATTCTAATTGATTTTAGATTTTAACTAGTTGGGCGTAGCTATATTTGATTTTGATTCCAAGAAGAAGGAATAAGATAATTCCTCTTTTCAAATAAAAGATTGGAATACAGAAACAAAATCAAATTAAATAAGCTAGCAAAAAGGAATATTAAATAAGCACAATGTAGCTTAAAATAAACACAGACTTATCTCAGAGTGATCACTTGAAATTTCTTGAATTGAATCGAGTTGAAGTGTGAAAACTCTGAATTTCGTGTTCAATTTATAGAAGCAAAAATCGTTCCTACGACTGGTCTTAGAAACCTTCGACTGGTCGTAGCTCTAACAGATATTTGAAATATTGAGCGCGATCTTTGAAAGTCGTTCCACGACTGGTCGTGAGTAGCCTACGACTGGTCGTGGGTCACCTACGACTGGTCGTAGATCTCTACGACTGGTCGTAGGACCATAGATTACGTTGCTGGACTTTGAGTCGTAGCTCTACGACTGGTCGTGGACGAGTCGAAGCCACACCTACGACCGGTCGAAGGACCTCCAGGACTGGTCGTGGGTGTACCAAAAAATTCCAAAAAATCTTCAACAACTTAGGACTGGTCGTGGAATTTCTTGGACTAGTCGAACCAATGCTAGGACTGGTCGAACAAGAGCTAGGACTGGTCGTAGAATAGACCAAACTTATGTAAAATAAACATTTGATTTATGTATCCAAAGTGACCTACTTAAAGGGTCAACCTAAGGTCATTCAAACCTGAACCATGTCGTATGGACATTGAACTTCAACCATTCAACGAATGTAGATATTTTGAACCATATCAGGCTTGAGATCTTGAACTTGTTGTAGCTTTAAACTTGAGATCTTCATCAGCATAAAACTACTTCATGCGTTGCTTATTAGTCTTGAAGTCATTTCTTGAGTTGTTTCTTAAGACTTGAACTTCAACATTGTAGCTTCTTGAACTTCAATAATGTAGTTTCTTGAGACTTCAACATTGTAGCTTCTTGAACTTCAAATGTCATGAAGTGTTTATGCAGTGTCTTGAATTCATATAAATCACCATACAAGCACAAGACACAGATAGATGTTTTGACACATCAAAATTTGACAACCAAAGAAGCATGAGACCATAGCACTTACAATCTCCCCCTTTGTCAAATTTGTGACAAAACACCCAAATAATAATACTTCCAATAGAAATAAGAGAAGTACAGGCACAACAGGTTCACAATAGAGAAGCATGCACAGTTATATAGATATGATAAGTAATAACTAGCTCCCAACTAGCTCCCCCTGAGTAATAGGAGCACATATTAATCAATAAAGCCAAAGCTAACAATAAAGCCAAAGCTAAAGCCAAAGCCTCCCAAAACTTCTCCCCCTTTTTGACACAAAATGACAAAGGAAGAAGAGCAACAATGATAATCAAAAATAGGAGTTGATTCAAGAGAGCATAGTGCATAATTCAAAAAGTCAGTAAGCATGTAAAGTTCAGACAAAAAAAAAATTTATTACAGACCCATCAAAAATTCAGTCAGAACCAGAAGAGGGAGCAGGATTAGATGGATCAATTTTGTGTAAACCCCTAGCAACCCGCCTCATATATTTGCGTAAATGAAAATTGCGTGTCTTGGGTAACACGAATTTGAGCCACCTGCTCTTGAAGGGAATTCAATCTCTCATCAAAATCAAAGGCTGAAAATCAGGATCATCAGCCGAGTCTGACTCAAGTTCTTCAAATAAATCATCCATATTCACGTCTTCAGGAAGATCACCAGCTTGATCTGCATTTCCTGCTTCAGCACCACTGCTACCAGCATCCACTTGGCCATCAGCCAATTCTAAATTCATCTTGTTAATATTGGAATTATTAAAAGGGAGATGATGGATGGGTTTTTCTCTAGCAGGCATAGCCACGAGCATATGATTTGCCAGCATAGTCAACAAATAACCAAAGGGTATATCACTATGTCCTGGATGGTGACGAGACAAAATAATGGAATGACAAATTAAAGAAGGTAGACATATTTTTGCACCAGAGATGACAGAATGCAAAACACGAACCATGAAAGCAGTGAGTTCGGTTTTATTACCAGAACGTGGATAAAGATTTGAGATGAAAATCCTATGAAGTACTCTGTGTCTGGGTAACAAGTACCTTGAGGGAAGTGCATGACCTTTATGAGTCCAGTGAACATCCATATTACATAAATCTCTAGTAAGCATTTTTCGTTCAGATTCTGAGAGTCTGTCATGTAAAATATGAATTGGAATGCCCTCATCATTGACAGGTATTTCCATAATGTGAGCAATCAAATGTCGATCCACTAAAAATACTCCTTCTTGAGTATCAATTTTAAAAGTTAAATTCTCAAGAGAAAAATCACAGATACATGGAAACATGGATTGGGCAATGGACTGGTATGCAGCTCCACCCCAATGCAAGATGTTATCCTATCCCATAGATTCCAACAGAGGAAGGATACCAAATGACGCAATGTGATTAACATTCACAGGACGCTCAACAATAATATTGCGCATACGCAAATCCCGAGCATTAGAAGGATCATTTTCGGGAGAGCGAAGATGACGTTGTGCAATAGAAGCTGATCTAGATGAAGAGGGACCTCGAGTAGTTTTCTTTTTACCTCTAGCATCCATTTTCAAAGGAGGATTTCAAGGAAACAAAAAAATGCAAGATAGAAGAAATGGGGTTTTGATAGAACAGATTTTTCAAGATAAAACCCCAAACTTGCAATGAACGACCAAATAGATTCTACAAGAATGAGATTTGAAACACCAATAACAAGAATCTACAAGAAAATTGCAAAAGAACCACTAACCTTGAAGTACCATGAAGGTGGGTTCGACCGGTCGAAGCTAGGACCGTTGGAGAGTAAAAAGGAAATGAAGAAGAAGAGTCAAATCCCCAAAATAAAGTGAAATCCCGAGTTTCACGACCGGTCGTGTAAGTGTTCGACCGGTCGTATCACGACCGGTCGTGTACACTCACGACTGGTCTAGTACCGACTAAAATTTGCAATTTTTTTTCAAATAATCTTCAAATTTAAGCAAATAAAACATCAAACTTATGTACATTATGATACACCAAATCATGCAAATTCAATTTAAATTGCACATACCGAGATCAAACTTTAATTTATTAAACCTGCTTTTGTCGAGCGGTTTAGTGAAAATGTCCGCAAGTTGAGTCTCAGTTGGAATGTAATCCAAATATATTAATTTTTCTTCCACTAATTCACGAATGTAATGAAATCTAATGTCAATATGCTTAGTACGTGAATGCTGAACTGGATTTTTAGAGATATTTATTGCACTGGAATTATCACAAAATAAAATCATAGAATCCTGAGTAATTCCATAATCGCTTAACATACGTTTCATCCAAACAAGTTGAGTACATGCATTTCCAGCAGCAATGTATTCAGCCTCAGCTGTTGATAGCGATATAGAACTTTGCTTCTTGCTAAACCAAGAAACAAGACAATTTTCAATGTAGAAACAACCACCACTGGTTGATTTCCTATCATCAATGTTTCCAGCCCAGTCAGCATCTGCGTACCCGGCTAATTGAACATTAGTCTCATGTGGATACCAGAGACCCAGTTTAGTAGAACTTGCGACATATCGCATAATCCGCTTAACAGCAGTTAAGTGAGATTCTTTAGGATTTGATTGATAACGAGCACAAATACCAACACTCAAAGCGATATCTGGTCTACTAGCAGTCAAATAAAGCAAACTACCAATCAAACTACGATACAATTTAGGATCCACATCATTACCTGTAGAGTCTTTTGAGAGTCTCAAAGTTGTACTCATAGGAGTATCAAAATTTTTACCTTTCTCAAATCCAAATTTCTTAATTAAATTCAGAGCATATTTGGTTTGAGAGATAAAAATTCCATCAGGTTGTTGTTTTACTTGCAACCCTAGGAAATAGTTTAATTCTCCAACCATGCTCATTTCGAATTTAGACTTCATCAAATCTGCAAACTCAACAGTCATGTTAGTACAGGTTGATCCATAAATAATATCGTCAACATATATTTGAACCATTAGAATATCATCGTTATGTTTCTTAACAAAGAGCGTCTTATCAACACATCCCATCTGAAAATTATGACTCAGTAAAAACTTAGTCAGTTTTTCGTACCATGCTCTGGGAGCTTGTTTCAGACCATAAAGAGCCTTCTTAAGACGATACACATGATCAGTAAATTTAGGATCTTCAAACCCTGTAGGTTGTTCAACATATACCTCTTCATGTAAATCACCATTCAGAAAGGCACTCTTTACATCCATTTGGTAAATTTTAATCTTCCTAAAACAAGCAATGGAGATAAAAAGTCTGATTGATTCAAGACGAGCTACAGGGGCAAATGTTTCATTATAGTCAATACCTTTAATTTGTGTATACCCCTGTACAACTAGTCTTGCTTTATTTCGAATAATATTTCCAAGTTCATCAGATTTGTTTTTGAAAATCCGTTTTGTTTCAATAATATGTTTATCTTTAGGTCTAGGAACAAGGTACCAGACATCATTTCTGACAAACTGATTAAGTTCTTCTTACATCGCAAGAATCCAGTTTTCATCCGAAAGTGCTTCTTTTACGTTAACTGGTTCAATCTGGGAAGTAAAGCATACGTAGTTACATATGTCCTCTAATTGTCTACGAGTGCGCACACCAGTGAGAGGGTTTCCAAGTATTTGAGAAGTTGGATGATCTTTAACAGTCCTTAATTCAGAATTAGTTTCACTTGATGAAGTTTCTTGTTTTTCAAGTATAAGAACTTCATCATTATCTGAACTAGGGACAGGTGTATTCAAAAGATCGTCAATCACAACATTTATTGACTCTTGAATCACACCGGTCCTGTTGTTCAGAACACGATATGCACGACTGTTTAAAGAATATCCTAAAAAGATCCCTTCATCACTTTTAGTGTCAAACTTTCCCAAATTTTCACGGTCACGCAAAATATAGCACTTGCTGCCAAAAACTCGAAAGTATTTGACAGAAGGCTTTTTCTCAAACCACATTTCATAAGCCGTTTTATTATTAGATTTACAAATATAAACACGGTTAATAATGTAGCAGGCTGTATTCACTGCTTCAGCCCAGAGATTCCTAGGGAGCTTCATGCTATTTAACATAACATTTCCCATTTCTTGAAGCACTCTATTTTTCCTCTCGACAATTCCATTTTGTTGAGGAGTTTAGGTGCAGAGAATTCATGCGATATTCCCTGATCGCTACAGAATTTCTCAAAACCGCTATTTTCGAATTCGGATCCATGATCACTACGGATCTTGTTGACTTGAGAACATTTTTCAGTTTGAATCCGTTTTATAATCTTTTTCACTTCATCAAGGGTTTCTGATTTGTCTCTCAAGAATGAAACCCAAGTGTATCTTGTATAATCATCTACAATAACTAAGATGTACTTTTTGCCACCTCGACTTTCCGTTCTTGTTGGTCCTATAAGATCCATGTGGAGAAGCTCGAGTGGTCTTGTGGTGGTATTGGAGTTCACCTTTTTGTGAGAGCTCCTAGTTTGTTTACCATACTGGCATTCACCACAAATCTTGTCTACTTTTTGCATCTTAGGTAGACCTCTAATTAGTTCACTTTTGCTCAATCTGTATAAATTTCGGTAGTGTACATGTCCAAGGCGTTTATGCCATAATTCTGTCTCATCGGTATGGACCATGTAGCACGTTTGTTTAGATGAGCTACCATTGCTTACTATATAGCAGTTTTCAGAAGTTCTGCGACCAGTTAATATTACAGAACCCTTTTCGTTTATAATTTCACAACCTTGATTAGAAAATTTAACATTATGGTTGTTATCGCATATTTGAGATATGCTCAACAGGTTGTGTTTTAAACCCTCAACATATAAAACATTTTTAAATAAGGGAAGGTTATAGAGTTGGACCGTACCTTTGCCAATTATCTTGCAGTTGCTACCATCACCAAATGTGACTGACCCATCAGTCATATCTTTAAGATCGGTGAATAGTGCCTTGTCGCCTGTCATATGTCTGGAGCATCCACTATCTAGGTACCATTTCGAATGGCTTGTAGCTTTGAAAGCAGTGTGAGCAACCAAACAGGCAACCTTAGGAACCCATTTCAGAACTGTTTTGGGTTTAGGAGAATAATTGGTCTTCTTTTGTTTATAGTTGTAAGAGTGACCTACTGAGTTAGATTTTAATAGCTCCTTAAGTAAATCAACAATTTTTTCAGCTAGTGGGTTTCGAATCTGATTTTTGAAATTTATATAGCTGCTTTTGGGTTTTTGAAAAGTTTTTGTATTTTTAGAAAAAACTTGACTAGTACCTTTTCCTTTTGAGTTAGAAGTCTCTCCTTTCACAAAATTGGAAGGAGTATTCTTCTGTTTAGGAGATGTGTTTTTATCATAGCCCAACCCGGATCGATCGCCACATTTTCTTGATCCGGATAATAATTTTTCTAATTTTGGATCACCTTGGGCATATCTCCATGTGTCCTTCAAACTCAGAAGAGAAGATACTTCATTTTTAAGTTTCTCATTTTCAGATTTCAAATTTTCAATCAGGGAGGTTTTGAATTCCAGATCACACTTTGATTTTTCAAAACAATCTGAAATTTGGGATTTTTCTAAAACAAGGGTTTCAAAACATTCTTTAAGTTTAAAAAACTTTTCTTTTTGAAGTTTAAGTTTGACAGCAATTTTACAACTTTCCTTATATAAGGCATTGTAAGCATCTTGAAGATCTTCATCATTTTCATGATCACTATCCAAATTTTCTTCACTTGTTGAATCATCGTGATCTGAAAAAGTAAACTTGGCTAGAGTCATAAGGGCCTTAAGTTCACTGCCCGACTCGGTTTCTGAATTTTCTGATTCAGAAGAGGCTTCAGAATCAGACGATTCATCCCAAGTAGCCAACATACCCTTCCTTTTGGATCTGTCCTTTTTAGGACATTTGTTTGCTAAATGCCCATATTCTTGACAGTTGTAACATTGACTATCTTTCAATGACTTCCAAGTTTTAGACTTAGGTTTAGAACGTTTCTTTTCATTTGCCTTTTGAAAGTCGACTCTTTTCTTACTTTTGAAAATCTTATAAAACTTTTTCGCCAAAAGGGCCATATCATCTTCAGACTTTTCTGAATCTGAATTTTCTTGAGTAATACTTTTAGATGACTTCAAAGCAATAGATTTACCTTTAGGAGCTTTAAAACTTAATTCATAGGTTTGTAAAGAACCAACTAATTCTTCTACCCTCATATTATCCGTATCACGAAGTTCCTGGATTGCGGTTACCTTAGAATTGAACCGTTCAGGAAGAGAGCGTAGTATTTTTGCACACACTTTACTTTCTGGGATCTTATCGCCAAGACCCCACATTGAGTTTACAATGTCATTCAATCTAGTGTAAAAGTCCATAAACATTTCATTTTCCTCCATATGAATTTCTTCAAATTTAGTTGTGAGGAGTTGGACTTTAGATTTCTTGACAATTGATGTACCTTCGTGTGTCATTTCTAAAATATCCCAGGCTTGCTTTGCAGTATCACAGGATATGATTCTTTTGAACTCATCCGGTGATAGTGCGCAAGTGATTGCATTTAGTGCTTTAGCATTAGCACTACTCTCATTTTTCTGAAGTGTGGTCCATTGGAAATACGGTGTAATTTTCATAGATTTTGAACCATCAACTCCAGTTACTTCCATGATAGGAGGATTCCATTCAGTCACTGTGGCTTGCCACACACTTTCATCCATTGATTTAAGGAAGATCCTCATTCTGGCTTTCCAATAGGCATAGTTGGAGCCATCAAAGGGTGGAGGCCTAGTAACTGAAAGGCTATCAAAATTTGACATCTTTTTATATAGCTTAGATCGTTAGCTTAGGAAATAAATCCAAATAAAAAGCAACAAAAATGAGCTATTAGGCTTTGATACCACATGAAAAGGCCAAGCTATATGTCCTAGAGGGGGGGGGGGTGAATAGGACTATGCCAAATTTAAAATAAAATCAGCGGAAATAAAGTAAACCCATAGCCTTACAATTATGAATCAATTCACAATGCTAAATTTAAATCACCTTGATAAATAAGTATTGAGAGATTGATACAAATTCAGTTCTAAGGACAATCTTACATCATAATAAACAAGGGCTTATGGTAGGACAACCTTATTTCTAGAACATCTTTTGGATCAAGGACTCAATTTTAATAGAAGTAAATGAAATAGCAAGGAATTGAAATTAAATGCAGAAGTATAGATCTAAATTATTACAACAATCCCCACACTTGCTTGAAATGTAAATAGTTACAACATTCACATCCACTTGTACATTCCACACAATTGAATGATAAAAGATATGAAAATTAAGCAAGCATTCAATCCACAAGACAAAGAGTTATAGTGGTTCGCCTGTGTGTACACCAACTGTTTTTCAACAGCCACACAGAAAGCTACTCCACTCCTAATATCCTCACACAGGGGATATTAGCGTTCACTATCAAATAGGTTTTCACAGGTTCACCAAAAACCTTTACAATTGTGTCTTTTTCACTTGGGCTTACACAATTCAAAAACCCTCTTTTCTGAGTTTTCTGGTTCTCCTCAGATAACCAATACAATGAGATTTTTTTCTGGTTCAACCTCAAACAAAACCAATACAATGAGATTTTTCTGGCTTAACCTCAAACAAAACCAAAAGTAAATAAATTTTACAGAATTGTAAAATACCTGGATTTCTCCTTTTCGTAGCAGCCCGGTAGAACCAATCGGAGTAGATGATTGAATGTCAAAGTTCAATTTCCAATACTCACATTCATATGGTTCTAAATTCTAATTGATTTTAGATTTTAACTAGTTGGGCGTAGCTATATTTGATTTTGATTCCAAGAAGAAGGAATAAGATAATTCCTCTTTTCAAATAAAAGATTGGAATACAGAAACAAAATCAAATTAAATAAGCTAGCAAAAAGGAATATTAAATAAGCACAATGTAGCTTAAAATAAACACAGACTTATCTCAGAGTGATCACTTGAAATTTCTTGAATTGAATCGAGTTGAAGTGTGAAAACTCTGAATTTCGTGTTCAATTTATAGAAGCAAAAATCGTTCCTACGACTGGTCTTAGAAACCTTCGACTGGTCGTAGCTCTAACAGATATTTGAAATATTGAGCGCGATCTTTGAAAGTCGTTCCACGACTGGTCGTGAGTAGCCTACGACTGGTCGTGGGTCACCTACGACTGGTCGTAGATCTCTACGACTGGTCGTAGGACCATAGATTACGTTGCTGGACTTTGAGTCGTAGCTCTTCGACTGGTCGTGGACGAGTCGAAGCCACACCTAGGACCGGTCGAAGGACTCCAGGACTGGTCGTGGGTGTACCAAAAAATTCTGAAAAATCTTCAACAACTTAAGACTGGTCGTGGAATTTCTTGGACTAGTCGAACCAATGCTAGGACTGGTCGAACAAGAGCTAGGACTGGTCGTAGAATAGACCAAACTTATGTAAAATAAACATTTGATTTATGTATCCAAAGTGACCTACTTAAAGGGTCAACCTAAGGTCATTCAAACCTGAACCATGTCGTATGGACATTGAACTTCAACCATTCAACGAATGTAGATATTTTGAATCATATCAGGCTTGAGATCTTGAACTTGTTGTAGCTTTAAACTTGAGATCTTCATCAGCATAAAACTACTTCATGCGTTGCTTATTAGTCTTGAAGTCATTTCTTGAGTTGTTTCTTAAGACTTGAACTTCAACATTGTAGCTTCTTGAACTTCAATAATGTAGCTTCTTGAGACTTCAACATTGTAGCTTCTTGAACTTCAAATGTCATGAAGTGTTTATGCAGTGTCTTGAATTCATATAAATCACCATACAAGCACAAGACACAGATAGATGTTTTGACACATCAAAATTTGACAACCAAAGAAGCATGAGACCATAGCACTTACACTGGCTCATTCTGAAATGCCACAGTTTCTACCGGAATAAGGGAAGACGTCCCTCCAACATCATCTGTGACTCGCCCACTGAAGTCACGAGGGACTTGATCAAATTCCGTCGAGACCCGATAAGCAAACCAACCATCCAAAGTATTGATGGGCTTTGTCTCACGGATTGGATTTTCTATCGATATCTTTCTGCAAATGTCGCCATGATGAGAGGCGCGGCTCTTCTCTGGAATAAAGACAATTCCACCTTCGAGTTTTTTGATCCTCAGTCTAGGCGAATGAAGAAAGATGGGTGAATCCACTGGCTTGTTGACCAAAAATGACTGGTGGTCCCACCACCGCGTCCAGCTATAAGAAGTGTGAACTATGCGGTCGCAACCAGGGATTATAAAGAACAAATCGACACGACCGCCCAACAATTGCTTCCATATCATGGCCCAATTAAGAGGACCAGTCCCATAGCAACGCATCCTCTTAGTGACCAATCCGCAGTCTTCTGGCACGGCTTGGTCATAACCAAATTGGTGAGCAAAGCGACTGGGATAATAGGGCTCTCGCTAGAATTCCGTTCCATCTCGAAGTGGTAGACTGCAGGAGTGAATAGAGAGAAAGAAAGCTCTTTCTACTATGGTGAGTGTAGCCTGGTCCACCATGTCTGTGTCTTCGATGTAGCGATGGAGACGAAATTGGAAGAAGTCCACTTGGTCAGTATCTTGGACTTTGTTGGCCACCCAATCATATGGCCTTTTGGCCATAGCCCTTTGTTGGAAGAACCAAAGCAGGAGATGCGTAGGATGAGCGTACGCCTTCTCTGGCGCTTCGAAAGTCCAGGGAAAGTACACTCCTAGCCAGCCTATGATGTAGTGCCACGCAGTATACGCTGACAAAGATCCTATAGTAGGGTTCTTAACATGAGTGGTTATTTCGCCAAGGGCTCTATAAATAGAGCACAGTACTGGAGGGGCGATAGAATATGTGTGTCCTTCTGCTAGAGCGCCGGCAACGACGAAGACAGTAGGGCGGATTACGTCTGCCCATTTGGAGCTTGGGAGTACCGCAATACTCAACCAATAAGCTGGTAAGGCTGCAAGTTCCTCGAATGAACTGTAATCTGCTCTCTCTTTCATATCGTCGTGAAGACTTGTTAGTTCCTTAGAACGACAATCACGAAATCTGTAGGGAAAAGTAAAAGATTGACGTGGAGAAATGTATAAAAAAGAGAAGGGAATTGATTCCTAGATTTGAAAATACCTGAGAGCCCTTGAGAAATGTGCCATCCACTACAGAGGAGAGAGCTTGTGGATGTTTAGAAATTTCCCCATCTCCCTGAAAAGTTCAATGGTGGTCTTAGTGACGGAAGGTTTGCGATCGGGAGAAGATATGAAGGCCAATTCTCTGTTGGATGGAATGAATTCATCATAGAATTTTCCCGTCAAGGGAAGACCCGTAATTCGGTGTAGATCCCAAAGTGTGATACTCATTTCACCGAATAGTAGATGGAAAGAGTTGGTGGTAGGCGACCAATACTCAAGGAAACCCTTCAGTACAATGGGTTCCTTATAGAAGTACTAAGATGTGACTTCTATAGCGTTATACAAGCCAATTTTGGCAAGTGTACCCGCGTGCTTGGACAAGATGGCTTCTGTCTAGTCGGAATAATAGCGTTGTGAAGTCAACAGACCCCTTGTTCGGAAATCTTCAGGTCCCCAGAGCTATTCGCGATCTCTGAAGCGTTGTCTGATGGTTTCATAAAAATATGTCGGGAAAAGATTGTGTGGACTATGAAAAGGGGTAAGAAAGATCACGGGATGGATTTCCCCGATGCTTTTCCGCGGCTTGTGCGCTTGTAATATCCCTTCAAGGATGCGCGGTTCTCTCATTGCCCATGAAGTAGTATACATCATCTTCTCTTCATCTATATAATCCTTTGGCTCGCAGTCGAGCATGGATTGATGGCGATGGACATTGATGGGAATCACCGTCATGCCTTTAGAATGAGGGTTATCAAATTTCATGATACCCTCAATAACTCGGACTGATTTCCACGAATTCTGGAGCTTCTTCTTATTGTGCTCCTTAATCTTCTCTTCGAACTCCTTCGGCTTGTTTTGACGAGCTTTCTTTGAGTGGGAAGCGGGAGGAGTGTCTTCTCGGAGAGGGGGTCTTTGACTGTTTGTGCGGATGTGGACAGTGGTTTTCAGCCATTCATCCCAATCATACTCTCTACCATGCTTCGAAGGGCATTTTAGGTCTCCCAATGCGATTGCTTGATGAATGGGGGACGGTAGTGATTCAATATGATCACTGAAGTCAAAGGTTGGAAGTACGGGTTCCTTGAAATATGCGGGATTACGGGTAGTGGTTTTGGTACGTTTGGCTAGCGGTTGATCTATAGAAGGAGAGGGGTGGAAAGAAAATGGGTCAAGAAGATTTGGATGAGAGGGTTACTCAGATGGTGGGTCCACAGGATGGAAAGTGCGCTTAGTACAAGCCATGATGGACAGAGAGTTAAGGGCCTGAAGGTATTTAAAGAAAAGGTTCAAAGAAAAGTTGAGAAATTGACTAAGTTTTAGAAAAAGAGACCGAGTGCAAAAAATTTGGCTAAGTCTAGGTTGCGCGGGACCATGCAACCAAAGTCTGTTGCGTAGAATAGCGCAACTCCCAGAAGGCTTGCGCGAACAACAAAGTTATTGCGCGAGATCGCGCAATCAATATTGGTTGCGCGAGGAAAAATCGTAGGAGAGCAAAATGTTCGCTACAGTACAAGGATATGAAGAGTGACTAAAGGATTGGAGTATTTATAGGGCGAGTAGCCGAGTACGGAACGTGGGTCTCGATTGCGCCGACCCATGCAAACGTCGTCAGGATAAATGTTTTTTATCCTTTTCTTTAATTTTGGGGAAATAAAGAAAGGATCAAGGGGGCATCTTGGAGGCATAAAAATGATGATGGAAGGATTGAAGCAAAAGAAGATTGGAAAGTAAGAAAGGGGAATGAAAGAAGAAAGAGAAATGTCTTTGAGGTTGTTTGCACGGGACCGCACAAATGATATCAGTTGCGCGGGTCCACGTAACCCAAAGATCAGTTGCGCGGATCTGTGCAGTTGGTTTCAGGAAAAGATTTCCTTAGACGGTTAAGATTGATGCAAGGTAGGTCCCATGACACCAAAATTGAGGTACTACACGTGCGAGGGCCTATAAATACCCTCTCCCCTCCTACATTTGGATGGATTGAAGATTTTCAAGAAGAAGCGGAGCAAGGAGGAAGATCGAAGGTGAGAGAGAGAAGGCTACGGCGGTTTGCGCGGGTCCACGTAACCGAATCCGTTGCGCGGGTTTGCACAACCAGACTATCCTGCAGTCTGTGAAGACAAAGGGCTGTTATGCTGCCGAAATGGTTGAAGTCTTCAAGTTCCATCTGTTCAAGTCTAAATGAGGATAATCAGCAGAAGAGCATATTCCTCCTAAGTCCTAGGAGATGACTGAAATCAATGACGAAATACTACCGAATTTAATATTTGACTATGACAATTGCACTTATAATATTTCCTTTATTCTAAATAATCTATATTAGAATCAAGGGATGCTAGAAGGATGTAAATGAACTCAGTATTAATAAAGCGTGATGATTGTTCTAAATACTCTTTCTCTGTTATGTTTGAATAAGATAATCTCCCAAATCAAATGTATTTGTTTCTTGTCGAAACAATAGTGTAGCCCATACACGTTCTGGATCATGTGAAGTGATCTCACTAATTTTTAGGCCGTCAATCAACAGGTTTGAACTATAAGTCGGTGAGTCCAAACCTAGAACAGACCCAAAAGGCTCGAATACGTTTGCGTACAACTAGGAAAACAGACCCTGCAGGCCTAAGGACCCAAACTGCAAAAACCAGTGGGGCCCAGGTGGTCCCAAGCACACCCACGACACCCCGGGAGGGGGTGGCCACCGTCGGCGACCCTAGAGGGGGCGGCGGCACCGCCCGGGTGGCAGCGTACTACCTGTCTTCCCTGCAGGGTGCGGCCGATCAGGTGGGGCCCTCCCACGTGTGGGCCACCTAATAAACCCCCCATCTTTGCTTTTTTGCTCATTTCACCCCTTTTCTAACCCTCCAAACACCTCTAAACCCTTTAAAACCCCATTTCTCTCTCAAATCTCTCCTTCAATACATTCAAATCCCCAATTTCTTATACATCCTCCACCCCTCCACCATTATGTCTCCAAAAACCATCTCTTGCAACTCTTTATTTTCCTTATTCACACACACTTGAGCACAAAGGCCCTCTTTTATGTCTCATAACCTTTAAAACCCACAAACTCATCTCATCCTTCAGGCTTTTCAACTCAATGGCTCTTTTTGAGCTAGTCATGACTATTTTCTCTATCTCCACACTCCTTTCCCTCATGGGAAAGAAGAGAGCGGCCCCGGATGAGGCCGGGCCTAGCCGTCCAAGCACGACAGGGAGACAAGCTATGCCTGCATACTCTCGCCTCGACTCAAATAATCAGCATTGCACAATCTATTAGGGAAGACTCCTCACTACCTTTCGGCCGACTCATTTGCAAGATCGCTCAAAATTTTGGCTTCACACTCCATATGGAAGACCACACCCCAATACATTTCATTAGCGAGACTACACTCAACAATATGGGGATTGGCCCTAGGCAACACCAAGCCCGGCTTGATGAGTATGCGGATGAAATAGAAGAAGAGATAGAAGAAGAAGAAGGCAGTGAGGAAGAGGAAGGAAGTGAAGAAGGGGAAGATAGTGAGGAAGTGGACCAAGAAGAAGAAGGGGAGGCCCAAGACTCAGATGGGGGACCTCCTACTGCTACACGTGAGGACCGCTGTGATCGGGCCGCCTTAGAAGCCCGCATTGCTAAGATTGAAGAGAACCAGGCCCAATTAAAACAAAAGCTCGAGGAGAACCAAGCCTACCTAAAAAAGAAGTTTAAGAAGATGTCGCGTACTCTAAAGGCCCTCCTGTGTTGTATGCAGGATAAGGGAGCGCCTCCACCTTCGCCAGAGTCAGAGGACTAGTCATGTGTTGTAGTTCTTTTCTTGTTTTCTTTGTAATAGCCTTGGTTGGCTTAGTTGGATATTAGAGTAGTTAGTGTTAAAGCTTTTTCTTTGTCATGATTCATGTAATGTTACATCATATGTATTGTGACAAAATTTGTTAAATGAAATGCATGAAGCTTTTTTTGTTTAGAAATGCGTAGAATGTTGAAGAAAGTGAATGGTGTTATCCTAATCCTGTAAATGCTGCACCCTATGTTGTATATAGGGAATGCCGCCAAAAACTACTTGGAACATGACACGTCTCCCACTTGGCGGAATGAATGACAGGGCCTCTCACCCGAGTGGTAGCCAATCGGACCCCAATTTGGGTCTAAGTAGTGACACAATGCCAGATTCACAGCCGGCCACTGGTCCCACAAATGGGCCAACACTAAGTGCACCACTGGTTCTGGGACAGAATCGTGCGTCTTCGTCGACACCAGACATGCCACAGGCGGCCTCTCCCCCTGATAGGTTGGAGCAGATGATGCTCTTAATGCAGCAACAACAACAAGTTCTGGCTACTATTGCAGGGGTCATTGCCCAAAACATGAATGTAGCTCCACCTGTGCCACCCGTGCAGCCTACCGGGACTATGACTACCAGTGGCTTTTTTGAGCACTTTCAGCTCCTCTGCCCTCCCACTTTTGTGGGCACTCACAAACTTAAGGAGGATGAGTATTGGTTGGATTGCATATCCAAAATCTTGAAGCCGCTGCATTGTACTAAGGCAGAGCAAGTTGAGCTAGTTACTTATATGTTTGAAAAGGAGGCTAGTCTTTGGTGGGATAGCATCTTATAAACCGTTCCCGCAGGATTTGCATGGACTTGGGATGAGTTCGAAAACCGTTTTTATGGATAGTATTTCCCTCTTACTTACCGTAATGAAAAGGAGGGCGAGTTCCTCCGCCTCCGACAGGGAGGAATGACTGTGGCTGAATACCAGAACCGCTTCACGGAGATGGCCAGATATGCTCCATTGATCCTAGTGAATGAGCCGATGAGAATGCGGTACTTTTCAGAGCATCCGCGGCCGGATATCCACACTAAGATGTGTTGCGCTAGCATTCTCAATTATGTTGAGCTAGTGAACATGTCCCTGCGAGCTGAGCAGGATGGTGAGAGAGTGTCTCGAACACGTATGCCAATGGGCCCGAGGCCTCGGCCTGAGTTGCCAAACCGACCGTTTCTCGACAAGAGGCCACGTGCAATTTCGCCTCCCCGACTACTGGCTCCTCAAGTCCAGCAGAGACGATTTGCGCTTTGGTGTGTCTACTGCAACAAGGCGGGTCATACAGAGTCATTTTGTTCTACCAAGATGAGGGACAACGGCTTTACGCTGCCTCAGAAGATCAATAGCCAGCCACGACAAGTTATTTCAGCTCCACCTCTGCGATCTATGCCACCAGCACAACCATTCAACCGACCTCCCGCACCTCAAAATAGGCCGCCTCAACGACCTATGGCAGCGCAACCCAAGCATCCACAATAAGCTCATGTACATGCACTTGCAACTGAAGCACCTGAAACTGCGGTTGCAGTACCGTTAGCTTTTGAAGTCACTAGTCACATCCAAGGTACACCTGTATTTCTATTGGTAGACACTGGGTCCACTGTTTCTGTGATAGCATACTCTACGGTCAAGCGATTAGGATTGGACGCTACCCCTATGGTTGGGGTGAGAGTCATCACCGCAGCAGGAGCCTTCACAGACGCCACTAAACTTTGCAAGAGTTGCCTGATAGACTTAGGAAGCAGAGTGGTGTGTATTGACCTGATTGTGACCAAGATATATCATTATGATGTCATCCTCGGCATGGATTGGCTCACCGAAATGAAGGCAGAGATCGACTATGAAACCAGATTGGTGACAACCCATGGGCCCGAGGGGACGACCTTCACTTTCCCAGTTTAGGTCAGTTGGCCCTACCGCATTAGTTGTTATGCTTCCTTGTTGGAAAATGCTGATGGTCTGTCTCTTGGGGACATGTTAGTATTCTGGGATTTCACAGACGTGTTCAGAACGATCGTTGGATTACCTCTTCAGCGCGAGATCGACTTTACCATCAATCTAGTGTCGTGTGCGACACCTATCTCTTTGCCGACGTATTGCATGCCTCCATGTGAAATGGAGGAATTGAGGAGGCAGATTGATGATCTGTTGAATTCAGGTTTCATACGACCGAGCATATCTCTTTGGGGAGCACCTGTACTGTTTGTGAAGAAGAAAGATGGATCGCTGCGGTTGTGTATTGATTATCGCAGGATAAACCATATCACAGTCAAGAAAAAATATCCTCTGCCGAGGATAGATGACCTGTTCGACCAGTTGAAGGGGGCACAATATTTCTCTAAAATCGATCTATAGTCTGGGTATCATCAGTTGTGCATTAGGAATGAAGACGTGCAGAAAACAGCATTCAGAACCAGTTTTGGGCACTACAAATTCCTCGTGATGTCATTTGGGCTTACAAATGCACCGGCTGTGTTCATGGACCTCATGAATTGGGTGTTTCGGCCGTATCTGTACCGATTCATCATCATGTTTATAGATGACATTTTGATATACTCTAAGAGTCGGAAGGATCACGAAAAATACCTACGAGTAGTCTTTGAAACTCTCAAGAAGAACCAGTTATTCGCACAGTATCGAAAATGCGACTTTTAGAAGGAAGAAGTCAAGTTCTTGGGGTATGTAGTGTCCAAGGAAGGAATCGTCATGGACCTTGCCAAGGTGACTGCGGTGTAAGACTGGGAGCAGCCCAGCTCAGTTACAGAAGTAAGGAGTTTCCTCGGACTTGCCGGCTACTATCGCTGATTTATTAAAGATTTTTCCAAAATAGCTCGACCGTTGTCTCAACTCACTCGAAAGGATCTCAAGTTTTCCTGGAACGAGAAGGCAGAAGTAGCCTTTTAGGAATTAAAGGACAAGCTGACGTCCGCACCCATGCTAGTACTTCTAGATCAAGGGGTTAAATATACTATATATACCGACGCATCTCGAGTTGGTTTGGGTGGTGTACTTATGCAGAGGTATAGGGTGATCGCCTATACCTCACGATAGTTGAGGAAATACGAAGAAAACTACCCCACTCACAACCTGGAATTGAGAGCACTCATCTTTGCATTAAAGCTTTGGAGACGTTACCTCTACAGAGAGGAGTTCGAGCTCTTCTACGACCACAAAAGCCTCAAATATATTTTTACACAGAGGGACCTGAACATGAGGTAATGACGTTGGATGGAGACGTTGAAAGACTTCAAGTTTGAGGTCTCCTACCATCCTGGTAAGGCCAACCTCGTGGCCGATGCATTGAGCCGCGAGAAGACCATAAAATTTGTAGCCCTATTGATGATAGAAGAGTGGAATATGGTGGAATCTGTGCTAGATTTAGAGCAGAAGTTGACAGTGGAGGAGCGATTCGAGACCGTAACACACATCCACGTGCAACCACTAATTGATGACTGAATTGTTGCAACTCAGAAAGAAGATGAACTGTTGGTGAAAATGAGAGAGCGAGCAAGTGAAAGTAAAGAATCCGAATGGAGAGTTGGCTCGGACGGAGGTTAATGATATCGTGGCCGCCTGTGTGTTCCGAATCTCCATGACTTAAGAAGGGAAGTCCTGGAAGCCACTAACAATTTAAGGATGGCGATACATCCGGGCAGTACGAAGATGTATCGAGACAAGAAGCGTTCTTACTGGTGGTACAACATGAAGGCCCAAATAACAGATTATGTATCCCGTTGTCTCACGTGCCAGTAAGTTAAGGCCGAACATCACCAACCCCCTAGTTTACTTTAGCCCATGCCGATAGCTAAATGGAAATGAGATTTCATATCTATGGATTTCATTTCCGGGTTACCAAAGACGAGGAAGAGGCATGACTCCATTTGGGTGATTGTGGACCGATTGACAAAATCGGCCCACTTCCTCCCGATTAGAGTTTCTAATTCAGCTGACAACCTGGCCAAGTTGTACATTAAAGAGATAGTGCGATTTTATGGATTTCCTATGGAAATTGTGTCGGACCAAGACACACGATTCACATCTATCTTTTGACTCGAATCCAAAACCAATGAGAGTAAAACTGAAATTCAGTACCGCGTTCCACCCACAGACTAATGGGCAGACGGAACGGGTAAATCAAATACTAGAGGACATATTACGAGCGAGCGTGCTCGATTTCAAGGACAATTGGGACGATTGTCTCCCCTATGCCGAGTTCGCATATAACAACAACTTCTAAGCGAGCATTGGCATGGCTCCCTACGAAGCTTTGTATGGACGCCCTTGCCGAGCTCCGAACTATTGGCCAGAAGTTAGCGAGAAGAGCTTGATTGGCCAAGATTTGGTTCAGGTGACCTCAGAGAAGATCGATATTAATAGGCGTCGACTTCTTACAGCCCAGAGTAGACAGAAGAGCTACGACGATACGAGACGAAGGCAGCTGAAATTTGAAGTTGGGGACCATGTATTCTTGAAGGTTTCCCCAATGAAGGGAGTCCTTCATTTTGAAAAGAAAGGGAAGCTTACGCCGAGATTCATTGGCCCATTTCAGATTCTATACTAAGTGGGTATGGTAGCATACCGTCTCGCCCTGCCCACACCACTCGCAAGCATGCACAATGTATTTCATGTATCGATGCTGAAGAAATATGTCCCTGACCCTACCCATATTATCAAATGGTGCAAGTGCGGCTAAGTGAAGATGCTACCTATGTGTTGCAACCAATACGAGTCCTGGATAGAAAGGAACAAGTGCTACGCAGCAAGGTTATCCCACTCGTGAAAGTGTTATGGACACACCACACTGAGGAAGAGGCTACTTGGGAAACGGAAGCCGAAGTCTGTAAGAACTACCCTTAGATCCTCAAGGAGTAGGAAAAGGTACTAATTTCGGGGACGAAATTTTTTCTTTAATGGGGGTAGATTGTAACGCCTCGAAAAAATCCGTACAAGACCCGAGTACCACCTCAGGCAGAAATCCCTAAGGACCGTATTCTGTAGAAATTTAGGCAAAAATTAATTAAGTGTTAAACTAATTAATCGGTAGATTTAGCTTGAACCACAATTTACGCAAATGGAAAGACCCAAAATCGTCAATATCGCTAACTCATCATTACTTAAAAACTTAGGTGAAATCTTAAGAGCCTGTTGCTCTCAGGAGCACTTTGAAACTCCGTATCGGACCTGGACCGCACGTCGAAAGTCCAATGACCGCGAAACTATAGGGTTATGACCGTCCTACTAGGCTTGACAATCATCGTAGGAATCGAGCCCAAATAGTATCCAGAAGCGCACAACTTGAGCCTTGAATAAAGTGTGTGAGAAACATGAATACCTTTAGAAAATGTATTGGAACTTAAGTGAATAGGGTCATTCGCTCATACACAAAATTGAGGATTTTGGACCGTCAGTTTCTGACCAAACTTCACCCATGGGAAGAGGAAATTTCCCTGCTCTAATCCGTATACTTGTGGCCCCAATAGAATAAGTATGATCGTTGAACTGACACAGGTCCCCTGCGATCGATCAGCTAATCCGACCGCACTGAAACCACATTCTAGCATAGATCCAGTGTCAGGGAACTTACCCTACGATGTAAGTGAATACTGGACCTCCAGATGAGCCCTATTTACCCAAAACAGGCACCCTTTGGTTATAACCTAAGTATACCATGGCCCTGGGGCCATTCGCATTAGTTCTAGGCCTATATATAGCTCTTAAACCACCCCATTTATATTCCATACGAATTTCTCTAACCCTAGGAGAGAAGAGAGAAAAGAAGAGAAAAGAGTAAGGAGAGAAGAGAGAAATAGGGAGATCGTTTCTAGGATTCTTTCCCACGACTCCATGCCACGGATTCACCTCTCCACTTCGCTACACAATCGTTTTCAGTTACGATTTTGGCAAGAAATCCTAACCCCAATCTTGATTTAGAGATCCGGATTGACTAATCGATAAAATAGCTAACCTATTTCATTGTTTAGGTGTCCGTCGTTCCGTTTTCGGGAACGTAGTGTTTGAACTGAGTCCGAATCGTGTATTCCGACGAAAGGTGTGGACTATAAACTTTAGGTTATGGTTTTCAATGCTTTCAATGTCAGCTAATGATATATGTCTAACTTGATTGCTACCATATCGTCTTAGACATGTCGATTTCGATGTATTATACATATATGAGTTATGTTAGACAAATATGCAGCCTATGTGTTTGTTAAAATGTTTGAATGAACATGTAAACATGATTTGTGTTTGCTATGCCTACTAATCTAGGATGCATTGTTGCCTTATGCATGCCGACCTCTTTGTATAAGGATTTGCTAAACTATATGTTATAACTAACCTAGTCTATATATTTAGTGAGGCGTACCCTAAGTGTTTGATAAATTGTCTGAATGAGACGATGTTAATGATTTGTATGTATTAAGAGTAATAAGATAGGATTCTTATTTACCTTGCTCATATGTATTGTTTCTTTCATGTAATCATATTTGCCCCAACGAAATCTATGGATAAAATGCAAGTGTTTGGTAACATGTTCAATGTGTTTGATAAAATGCTCAAATGAGGAATTCACCTGAATTGATCATTGAATGCTAAAGTAATTATATCATGTGCTTACTTACTGCATCTGAGTAAGATTGGGGCTACAGTGTGGCCCAGGCAATCGGTAATAGTCCATGTACAGGTGGCCGAATTAGTCTCGCCACAATTGGGTAACTCGACGAATCCGGGTCACACGATGGCTGTCGATAGTGGTTAGGCCACAAGGGGTGCTTATGCGCTCCATGTCGATTAAGTCAACGTGTGCTCGTACCAATCGAACTTGCCAAACAAACCGATTGGCCTATTGTGTGTTTACCATGTATGGACATCACTGCTTGAATCTAAGATACCACTTACCAATATAAAAGCCCGTTTCAACCATGGTACCACGATCCGCTAAGACTCATGAGCCGGGCATGATGGTATGGGACATCGTGCTCGAGTTGTCGGCCTATGCTGGGGTGACGAGCCTCCCCGTAGTGACCAGTGAGCAACCCAAACTCGTGAGGGAGCTTTGTACGAGGGCATGCATCACTACTGCACTCCATTCTTGCATTAACAAGAGTAGTTAAGAAGTGATTGTTTTATTGCTTTATCATCACTGCTTGATTGACTTGATAACATGTTAAGCTTTGCCTTATAGTACCACTGAGTTGATCACTCACTCCCACCATGGGACGGTGTTTTAAAACACCAACTAGACTATGGTTTAGGTGTAGGTGACGATGAAGTCTACGTGACAGAGCCGGACTTCATGGACGAAGAGGAGGAGTTCTCCTACTGCTAGCTCTCAGGCGAGTCTATGTAGACCTCGTGTTGATTTGACGGGATTACAAGGATATATGAATTAGTCGAACACTTTACATTTTGATATTTTATATATTTTGAAACAACACTTGTATATATTCGGCCTGATACATATTCATACTTCAGAGATTGTGAAACACTTTCATGTTTAAATACACCTACTTAAGACTTCCGCTTGCTTAATTTAATTAAACCTGGAGTATGATATGTTGTTTTGGTATAATCCCACTCATGTTTAACTCATTAATATGGATGAAATCTAAACATCATTATCCATGTTGCATAACTGATGTGCTGAATTTCAGGAGTAGAGCTTTTGCTCGACCCTCGAAATTAAGGGCGTTACAGCAGATAGAAATTTTGGGAGAAAATTTATTTTATATTGCCATTAGTGATCATAGTGAGCCCCAACAGATGGAGAGTGTGGATACAACACATAAAATGAGGTGGGCCTGCTACTGGACTACAAGTCCAGCAGCACCCAGAGAATTCTGACGTCCTAGGTGGGCTTGGGCATCCCTAGAGGGTTGGACGGCCAAGCCATCCAACATCAAGGTGGGGGTCCACGGGTGGACGTCCCATCAGAGGACGGTCCACACTTCAGTGGGCCACACCAGGGAGGACGGCCTGGATGAAAACATAGATCAAGGTGGGCTAGAGAGGGGACGATGGCCAGCCCATGGCTAGACGTCCAGCATGGTGCCATTGTCCCAGCCCCAGAAAACCTCAAAATTTGGTGATTTAGGTGGCTCACATGCACCTGAGATGGGTCCCCACTAAGTGGGCCACAAAATGGGTAAGGAGTAAGGCTAAAGACATTTAAATACATTTTATAAAAATGGACAGCAAGGTCCAGAAATAATTTACTGCAGGAAATACATTGCTCCTCCTAACTTGTGCACCTCATTAGAGTGGGCCCAGGTCCGCCAAAAATTGGAAAAATATGTGGCCAACATCCCTTTACAAGTATATAACAAGGTGGGGTCCAAAAAAGTGGCCCACTATCTCAGAAACAAGCTGATATTTAAGTTTTTACAACATGCAGAGTGGCTGGACGGTTCAGAAATTTGAACCGTCCATCCCTCTTGACCCACTCTTTTGGGTGATCAATTAAGGACGGATGGAGGTGGGATTTAACATACATCATGGTGGGGTCCACACCTCAAGGAATCATCTATTAATGGGGGTAAATCAAGCCTTTAATAGGTCCATAATCCATGCCAAAGACAATCCAAAAACAGTCCAGAAATTTTTTGAACAACAAGTTATATCAGAATATATCTGACCACAACTACTGAATAAAGGGGGATATCCTCCACAAAATTAGTGATATGGTCCACCTTAGTGGGCCCCACAAACATCCAGACTAAATCCCCTTCATGAAACTCATTGCATGCATCAAATATGTGGCAAATGGGATGTCAATGTCCATAAAATGGACAGCAAGGGGCGTCCACCTTGCTTGGATGGTCTGGACATTCCAGGGCCTCTAAGTGGGCCATACAACTCATAAATTAAATGATAACGAATGGAAAAGTAAGATCTGACCACAAGAAAGGGGGCTCTGCCATAATTGAGGCCCTCTCCCTCATCACACACATACACATCATCTACTATATCAATTACAATCTAGATCATAGACATGCATGGAACTAAGAATCTATCTAAGGTGGAGATGCCTTTCCCACCAAAATCTATGGTTTAGATGACCCCTAAAAGGTATGCATCAAAGGGAACATGACATGATGGGGTCCATGGAGAATGTCCCCATCCATGGAACATGCATGCAAAGGGGTGGGCCATTGGCCACACCCATGGAGACATGGGGGACCTCTACCATCATTTGATGGGACCCACAAGCTCCTAAGGATGAAATGAAAAAAATATCTAAACAAGAAAACTGAAAACCTATGCTAAATGCATACCCATCTCAAGGGATCTCCAAGATTCACCTATCAATAGACTCTTTAGGCTCCAAGGTTCATGGATCTATGGTTGAGATCACTTTTCAAAGGTTAGATTGGGAGGTTTTTGAGAGAAAATGGGCTGGAAATTGTTGGACTATGGGGGACGTCTAAGGGCTTCTAACAAGAGAGAAAGAGAGAAATGAGGAAGAGAAAGAAGGTATTTGACTCGTAGCATGGAGGGTAATGATTAGTTGCTAGAGAAGGCAACTAATGATAGTTTTTGAAAAGAGGAGGCTCATGATTTGTTTGGGAGAGAGCTCTCATGCTTCCTAGGGCCTAGGGCCTAGGCTAGATATAGGGCGGCTAGGTAATTATCGAATGGGTGATGTCATCATGCATAGGAAAATGTACCAGGCTAGGTTGGTCCCACCCAAACACAATCAATGGTCTAAATAAAGCACGACCTACAACTTTTGATGTACACATCGGATTCACGCATGAGACGTGGCATTGAAACCGTGGCGTTGATGCGGTCGCAATGGTATAGGTTTTGGGTCGATCCAGGTCGGGTTTATATGATGGGACTTAAGGATAATTGCAAACGAAATTTACAGGTCGCGGGTCACCGGAATTTGACCCGTAGGACTGCGGGATATAACGGAACAAAACTAACACTAAGGTTAAGGGTCTTACATCTCTCCCCTCCTACAAAGAAATTTCATCCTCGAAATTTACCACATCTAAGACAAAACGCGGAATAAGGCAAAACATCATCGTGTATATATATATATATATATATATATATATATATATATATATATATATATATATATATATATATGGAAACGCTCACCTGCAACCAGTTCGCACGGACTACCTACGAACTTTTTTGAGAACTCATCATACGTGATGAGTCTCGAAAATCTGAACGGTCCACATGAAGCAGAGCCTCATTAAACCCCCTGGTACCAATTTTTTACTTTGAACCAAAACTTCGGTGGGCCATGAAAAATGCAAACAGTTTCTTTCCTTAATTTGCATTTCTCATTGCTATGGCCTAACAGAATCTTAGATCAGGGTGAAAATTCACCCCCTGGGGTTTCATGAGATTCCTCACCTTATGGACCGTTCGGATTCAACTCCTATGACACGTGTGCAAACGTACGCATGTGCATAGGTGCGTAGGTGAGCATGCCTCTATATATATATATGCATATATATATATATATATATATATATATATATTATATTATATATATATATTATATATATATATATCAATCAACTTAAAGTAGTACATAATACAATATAATCAATTAATCAGCAAACAAATGAGGATAGCGCTCCTTGATCTCTGCCTCTCGCTCCCAAGATGCCTCTGCCTCCAAATGATGACCCCACTGAACCTTCACCAAAGGAATGACCTTGGTCCGGAGAACTTACTTCTTCCGATCAAGGATGCAAATCAGATGCTTAATATAAGAAGCATCCTCAAGGACCTCAAGGGGCTGCCAATCAATCACCGGAATAATGTCCAACCCACACTTTCGTAACATCGAAACATGGAACAGGTTATGGATACCGAACAACTCAGAAGGTAAGGCGAGCCTGTAGGCCACGGCTCTCATACGCCCTTCTCAAAAGGTCCAAATCAAACCACACCCTTCATGGGCGAGCCCTTGAGGTACACCTGATCCCCAACAGCAAACTCCAGGGGACAACGCCGATGATCTACAAAACTCTTCTGCTGGCTTCGAGTTGTGCGCATCCTCTGCCTAATGATGTCGATGACCTCTGATGACTGCTACACAAGCTCGAGACCTAGGAAACGACACTCTCCAACTTCGGTCCAACAACTCGGAGATCTACACGGCCTACCACATAAAGCTTCAAAATGAGTCATGTCAATGGTCGCCTGATAGCTGTTATTATATGCGAATTTAGCCAATCTCAGGTGCTTGTCCCAGATGCCCGCGAAGTCAATCACACAAGCTCTGAACATATCCACGAGGATCTGGTTGACCATTTCGTTCTGCTCATTTGTTTACAGATGATACGCGGTGCTGAGTTGCAAAATAGACCCCATCGCTGACTGAAAGCTCCTCCAAAACTGAGATGCGAACTGGGGTCTCGGTCTGAAATGGTCGAAACCGGAATGCCATGCAGTCTCACAATCTCCTCAATGAATATCCTCGCAAGCCGATCCAAAGGCCAAGACGCACGAATCGGAATGAAATGTGCCAACTTCGTCAGACAATCGACGACAACCTAGATGTCGTCATGACCGTACGGAGTCCTCAGCAAACCCATGATGAAATCAGTCTACACGTGCTCCCACTTCAACAGTGGAATGCTCAATGGCTGCAAGGGACCAGGGGGTTTCTTGTAACGACCTGTAAATTTCCGTACATTGGGTCGAGTACCACCTCGACCAGAAATCACGTAGGATTAAATCCCTTAGAAATTTAACAAAGTTAACTAAGTACTAAACTCGGTTAGCCATGAAATCCGTTGGGATCGCTTTAAATACGATCTGCAAGACCCAAAGCTTGCAGAATTTGTGACTCTAGGTTATCCTAAAGTCTAGAGCTAAACTCATTACCCGTCTGCTCTCGGGACTGAAACGAAACTTCGTATGAGGTCTAGATCGCACATCGGGAGTCCGATTAACACGAAGCTAAGGAACCAGGACCGCCCCACTGGGCTTGACAATCATCTCAAAAATCAGGTGATTCCGATGTCCCACGGCCATTCTTTTCACTCCAGAGCGAGGGAGTGTGAAAAACACTATTTCCATCCAACTAAAAATATCTGGAATAGTGATCTGGCATCTTTTGGTTGCGCGTCAGTATTAAGCAACCTGACCGTCGGAATCAGACCAAATTACACCCTCGGATTAAGAAAAATTTCAGGAACATTTACATGTACTCAGAATTTCTGATCGTGGCCCACTGACCGTTGAACTGAAAGTGTTCCGCCACGTGCGATCTGGGAATCCGATCGAGTCGAAAACGTAATCCCACGTAGATCCATAGATGGTGAGCTTAAGTCTGACGTTTGGCTCAAAGAGGGCCACCAGAACATACCTTTTGAGCTTGGAAAGTGGCGAACTGCCTACATATGCAGCCACCCTTGAACCTGAGTCTATTTTGGACATGATTTTGGCTATAAAATGGGCTTAGAACAGCCCCTCTCACAGCTATACGAATTTGGGAGCAAACCCTTAGAGAGAGAGAGAAAAGAGAGAGAAAGGCTTGGAGATCGAAGCCGATCTTCCTCCTGCTGCTTCCACTCATCCCACGACCTACACCATCTTATTCCAGGGGTTTTCCCGGCGGTGTCCATCCCATTTGAAGGTAAGAAACCCTAACCCTAGGTCTGATTTGAGGTTGGATAGTGGTAGGTTATGCAAAGGCTAATCAGTTCCGCTCTTTAGGCTAGGAAACTCCCGTATACGGAAGCTCCAAAACCCTTGCTGATTCGTTGGAATTCCAAGGGCTGAGGTGAGGACTTTAAGTGTATAAGTTACGGTTTTCAACGCTTTCAATGCTAGATAATGATAAATTCATGATCTGCATGCAAGTGCACATGTACAAAGTGCTTTCCGTTTCCTGTTTCGATTAGCGATAAAGAATATGGAATTTCACATACTCTAGATATACGTAGAAATACCGTATACGTATTTTTCTTGTGAAAATGTTTGACATGTTTATGTAATGTTTGATTATATGATATGTGGATAAAATGCTAGTTTGGCGAAAGGAATCGCAAAAATACATGTCCGTGTGTAAATGTCATGTATGTTGAAATTGCGTGTTCTAGAAATTCCGCATACGTGCAGATTTTGGAAATGTAATTGTAATGATTATTTGCTGTATGATTACGATATACACGGGAAAAATACTCTCGTGGCGAAGGGACAGCCCTAACACGAACTTGGCTAACATACGTCATGTATGTTGGAATAGTGTATTCTAAGTGTTTGTGCAAATGCTTGTATGTGTACATGTGTATGTACTAGTGCCTTAGATGGCGCTGATATGGGATTTCTGACTCCCTTAGAGATATGTAGGATCCCCTCCATGCGGTGGTTCACCGCAACCTCTCACTTGTAATGCGCACACAATTGTATCCCTATGGGGATAGTGCTTTATCACATGCCTTACGACATGCTTTGCAACATGCTTTACTTCATGTTTTACTTCATGCTTTTTAACATGCCTACTAACATGCTTGTATTGCTTGTTTATCATGCTTTACTTCACATGCTATCAATGAAAACTGTTTGAGTTTGGGACTATGTATATATTCCAAACATTCGGTACCAGACTTACGATTGTGGCTGAGATTCATGTCGCCACAAAGGACGTGTCTGGTGAACCCGAGTCGTACTTCGGTTGGCGATAGTGGTTGGCCACCCGGAGTGCTTTTGCGCTCTATATCGCTCAACTTGTGGTGCGCTCGAGCTAGTCAGGCTCGCCAACTAAACCGAAGTGTAATTGTGTGTTCACCCTGTTTGGTCGCTACTGCTCGAACCTAGGGTACCAAACTTACCAGTGGCGATCCCCGTTTAACCATGGTACCTAGATCCGCTAAGTCGCATGAGCCGGGCATGGTGGTATGAGACACCGTGGTCGAGCTGTCGGCCTACGCTGGGGCCATGTGCCTCCCCGTAGTGACCATTGCGCAACCAAACTCGTGAGCCGAATACGGTGGTATGGGACACTGTATTCGAGCTGTCGATACTTCGGCGAGAGCCGAGTACGGTGAGATCTGTACTCGTGCTGACGGGCGACGAGTCCTCAGTGATATCATCGAGTACACTCCAAGGGTCTGTGATTGGCGACGAGTCTTTCACAGCAACTAGAGTGTGAGTTGAGCCGAGTACGGTGAGACCTGTACTTGAGCTGACGGCTAGTGATTCAGCCGAGTACGGTGAGACCTGTACTCGAGCTGACGGCCAGCAATTAAACCGCATACGGTGAGATCTGTATCCGCGCTGACGGGTGACGAGCCCTTTGCGATGCCTTCACTAAGCTTATCAAACTATAATGTCGTATGAGATTATCTAGGATTGACGACCTTAGAATGGATCATGTTGGGAATGATACAAGGGAGGTACCTTAGTTTCCCAATACTGCTGTTTGAAATGGACTAATAAAAACTTGGTAATCATGAGCATCATCACACCGCATGTGCTTTGTAGATGTGGCGCACTGAGGGAGTAAGCATTCGCAAACGTAAGATGATGTCGCTTGAGGGTGGTTTGGCAAGGGCATACAGCATCATGTCATATCATTTTTGCACTTAACAAGAGTAGTTAGAAATGTTTGATTTGCACTGCTTTATCATTACTGCTTGATTGATTTGATAACATGTTAACTTATTCTTTATTGTTCCACTGAGTTAGCTACTCACTCCCACGTTACGGGACGGTGTTTGCAACACCCACCAGACTCTGTCGCAGGTATAGAGGGCGCCTTGGTTCAGGAGCCAGAGCCCGACATTGATGAGGACCAGGAGGAGTTCTCCTTCACGCAGTACTCTGACGGATTCGCTTAGGCCGGCTGCATCGCGGGATTCTCAGGGCCTCTTTTGAGGATTGTATTTTGGGTTTTGACTTAAAAACAATACATATATATTGGTGCTCAGCTAGTACTCATACTTTGGAGTTCAGAAAAATTTTGTTACTTTATATACTTGAATATAAAATTTCAGTCTTCCACTTGCTTTTATACAATTGAACTGGAGTATGAATTACTGTTTTGGTATAATCTCATTCATGTTTATTGCGCTAACTCAGACAACATTTAACCAGCATTGTGTATGTTGCATAAGTGATGCGTTGGAACTCGGGAGTTGAGTTCATACTCGACCCCCGAATTTCAGGGCGTTACATTTCTGGTGGTTGGCCTTGACACGCTGTCAAGTGTCACACTTGGCCATAAAACTCTCAATCTGACGCTTCATCCCCAGCCAAAAATACTGCCTCTTCATATCTTGATACATCTTCATGGAACCCGGGTGGATAGTAAGTCGCGATCGGTGTACCTCGGTCCTCAAATCTCTATGCAACTCTTGCACGTCTGGAACACACAATCGGCCTCTAAAGCGAAGTCCTCCATCGGAACCAATCTGCTAGTCTGATTGCTCCACGGATGCTCCCTCTGCTCGGTATCCCTGCAATAACTAGTCTGTCTGTTGAGCCTCTATCACCCTTGCGACAAGAGAGGGTTGAATCAATAGGCTCGAAAGCTGAACAATAAAGGACTGCATACCAAACTTAAAGTCAAACTACGATACATCCTCGAGCATCTTCCATTCACGAACCATCATCTGCGCCACAAGCCTCGTGGCTGACGGCTGAGCGCGTCCGCCACCACGTTTGCCTTGCCTGGGTGGTATTGAAGGTCGAAATTATAATCCTTCAGGAACTTCATCCATCACCTCTGTCGCATATTTAACTTTGACCATGAAAACAAATACTTTAGGCTCTTATGGTCCGAGAAGAGCTCGAACCTAACCCCATAAAGATAATGCCTCCACACCTTCAGTGCGAAGACAACTGCTGCTAACTCCAAATCATGCGTGGGGTAGTTCAGCTCATGGACCTTGAGCTGGCGTGAGGCATACACCACTGGCTTCCCGTGCTGCATTAGGATAGCACGCAAACCAACTCTCGAGGCATCGGTAAATACAATGAACCCATCACTCCCCGAGGGAAGAGTGAGGACAGGAGTGGACGTGAGGTGGTCCTTCAACTGCACAAATGCTTTCTCACAGGTCTCACTCTAGACGAGCTCGGCGCCCTTCCATGTTAACCGGGTCAGCAGTGCTGCAATGTGGGAGAATTCCTCAAGGAGTCACCGATAATATCCCACTAGACTAAGGAAACTACGGATCTCAGACACGTTTGTGGGCTGGTCTCATTGACGCACTACATCAATCTTCAAGGGGTCCACAGCGACAACCTCCCTCGTCACCACGTGACAAAGGAACTTCACCTCCTCCTGTTAGAACTCGAACTTCTCCAGCATCGCATAGAGCTGGTGGGCACGGAGGGTCTCCAACACAATCTGCAAATGCTCCTCATAGTCCTCCCTGGTCCTCAAATAGACCAGAATGTCATCGATGAAGACTACAACAAACTGGTCGAGGTAGGGCCGGAAGACCTCGTTCATCAGCTGCACAAAGACGGTAAGCACATTGGTCAGCCTAAAAGACATGACCAAAAACTCGAAATAACCATAGCGCATCAGGAAAGCTGTCTTCGGAATGTCCACCTCTTGAACCCGAATCTGATGATAGCCAGACTGTAGGTCAATCTTAGAGAAGAACTGTGCACCCTGCAGCTGGTCGAAAAAATCATCAATCCTTGGGAGCGGGTATCTGTTCTTGGTAGTGACTTTGTTGAGCTTGCGGTAATCCACGCAGAGCGTCAACGAGTTATCCTTCTTCTTCACGAACAATACCGAGGTTTCCCACAGCGAACTACTAGGACAAATATAACCTAACTCCCGTAACTTGTCCAATTGCACCTGAAGTTCCGGTAACTCCATCGGTGTCATATGATACGGGGCCTTTCAGATAGGCGCAGTATCGGGTACAAGATCTATCTGAAACTCTATCTGCCGACGGGCGGCAACCCCAGAATCTCCTGAAACACATCTGGGAACTCACAAATAACTGACAACTGCTCAAAACACCCAGCCACTCACTCCTCTACTGCACAGGCCAACAAACTAGACAACGGCTCTCCTCTAGGCTCGACAACTAACTAGAATAACTACAAACCGGGTATGCAGAACGTCACTGTCCTAGCAGAACAGTCTAACACTGCATGGTACTTAGTAAGCCAATCCATACCCAGGATAACATCATACTCGATCATCGACAACACGAACAAATCCGCGGACAGAAACATATCCCCAACCAGAACGGGGTAAGATGAACAAAAATGAACCAAAACTTCAGACTCCGCAAGGGAGTCGATACTGATAAAGCCTTACAAGCGGACTCCGATGGTAAACCAGTCGATCGGCAGAACTCCTCGGCTATGAACGAATGAGATAATCTAGAATCAAATAGCATACGAGAAATACAAGCGGAGACGAGAAGAATACCCTCAACTACTCCTCCCGATGACTGAGGGTCCTGCTGAGCGGCGTAGAATCTATCCTGAGCTGGCAAGGGAAGCAAGCCTGACGACTAAGGATCCTGACCCTGCACTTGTTGTGCTGCATAGAATTTTCCCTGGGCCTGCGGGGGAGGTGTCTGTCCCCTCTGCATCTGTGGTCTCTTCTGCTGTTGCGGTCGCTACGGCAGCCTACCCTGTGCCACTGCTGCTGCGGAGGAGGCTTAGGAGGCTGGTGCTGGGGTCGCTGCTACTGCTTTTACTGTGGAGGCTAGTGCGGGGGCTGCTGTGATGCCCTCGGCTGCTGCTGTTGCTACTGGGGATGGGGACACTAGTGCCTACGATGCCCCGTATGCCCACAACCGAAATAAACTCCTATGAATGGTCCAGAAGAAGAAGCTGGCTGTGAAGAAGATGACGCTGACTGCGCCGCTGGTGGTCGAAACCCTGAACAACCCATACGTCGACGATGCTAACGCTGGTGGGAGCTACCGGAGTGTGCCTTCCTCTTCCGGTCTCCTCCCTGATCTCTGGTCCTCTGAAAGGTAGCACAATCATCCTCATAAACTAAACCCTCTGTACAACCTCAGAAAATGTCGTAAGAAGATGCCCAACCACTTGACTGCTGAGAGCGGGACACAAGACATTCACAAAACAGCGGGCCTTCCGCCTCTTATCATCCACTAAGTAGGTTGCGAATCGGGACAAGGCAACAAAACGGGCCTTGTACTGCGATACTGTCATATCTCCCTGAACAAGAGTCTCAAACTTCAAAGCTCTTTGCTGCTGAACCTGCTCATGGAAGAACTTCTGGTCGAAACGATCCATGAAGTCCTCCCAGGTCCATATAAAATCTCTCCCAGCTGATCTAGAAACAGAAGCCCACCAGTGTCGGGCCTCGCCCTGAAGAAGAAAAATTGCCAATTAAACTCGCTGTTGTGACGTGCATCTCATGGTGTCGAAGATCTTCTCCAACTCGGTACGCCACAACTCGGTTGCTATAGGATCAGGATCACCCCTGAAACATGGGGGATCATGCTGACGAAAATCTCGAAGAAGAACACTCGCACGAATCTACTCCCACTGCTCTGGAGTCTCCTCTGACTGTCTGCTCTGCCCTTGAAGGGTAGCTGTAACTGCCTGGAGCATCTGCTTCAACTGCTCAGCTCCGACTGAAATAGTATGGACTGGAAGGGCTGCACTGGCCTCGGGTGGAGGCGTAGTAACTGCGGGTGCCTCCGGCATAGGCACCTCCAGTAGAGGAATAGGATCAACTGGAGGCGGAACAAGAACCTCTGTAATAGGATTGGGACTAGGATCCGCAATAGATGAAGCGAGATGTGCTCGGGTCGATCGGGCACCGCGGGTGCCTCTTGTGCCTTGTTTATAGAAAGAACAAAGGTGTCCAAGGCTGATGGACGTTAGAAACTAAATTAGAAGAGTACATACTCGAGACACTACTTGTCCTAAGCTCGAAGCAGATATGTGATGTTGTCCTAGTTATTCCTGGGTTATTTGTTACGCTCTGATAACAATAACTGTTGCACCCCAGACTCGGAAACTAGGCTCACAAAATTCCCGATTGCCGAATCCGGTGCCGACAGCCTTGTAGTACCCCATTCTCAGCTCATGGCGCCCATTCACCAGGTTCCAATCCGAGGATCCCACCAGGAGGATTTCTATAACATAAGTCTGTTCCTTGTACAACATAACCAAGATCATAACTACAAAAAATAACTACAGGAACACCATTACAAAATCCACTAGGAAAAAATTTGCAATACAAGGTTCAAAAGGAAAGATACAATGGCTATAAAGCAAAGCTCCAAAAGATCCGCGAAAACTCCTGCCCTTACTCCTACTCCTGCTCACTGCCTAGAATTACCTACACGCATCAATTGTGCATAAGCTTATAGAAAGCTTAGAGGGCGGTGTAAGTGTGTGTAGGATAAGTGTCATGAATGCAATATCAGAGTATGTAGAATGTGCGGCAAGATCATGAATACCAACAGCTGTAACAAGCCTATGCAAATGCAAGGCAGGAATACCATCTGCCAACCAAAGGCTATGTAACTCAATGCAAAATACCATCAGCCATCCTAAGGCTAAGCAATGTGGGCCTATATAGCCAAGTGCCATTGTAATATGCAATGAAATCATGCCAATCCTCATATCAAGTCCACATATCAGTACAGTTCCTCTCTGAAAAATCACCAGGGTCAAGTACACTCCACATAAACTGCCGCTTCCCTAACCGTGCAACCCAACGAGCATAAGAGACCTCACTACCCGCCTGTGAACAACTAATCACCAACAAGACTCGACGGTAGCCGACCCATTTACGAGCTGGTCAAACTGATCCTAGCTTAAATGCCCCCTCACTCAGGTAGATAAGGCCACACCCCTTTCCAACCGACCACGATACAGTGAGAGACACGGCCTAATGGTAAAGGTACCGACGCTCATGTTTTCCACTCAGTCTCGATGTTAGAGTAACTCCTGGTGCCATGAATGTTCTGAGACTTTCACCCAAGGACATCCTACGTGCCCATAATGCTCAAACTAATATTTACGGTGTCTAAATCTGGCCATCCACGATATGTCTATGGAGGCTACGTCGTTGATGAAGCTAGGGCGAATGTTAACCATGTTATGCAATGTCAGATGCATCAATCACACAAATTAACCATGCATCAGTCCAGCGCACACAGCATGCTCAAGAGGGCCAACTCCATCACTCAGGGAATCCCATAACAGCTTGCCTAATGGCATAAACCATGACCAATCACATCTCAACCAAGCACACATATTATGCACATGGGAATGGGTCATGAAGATAACTAAGTATGTCATGCGATGATGTTGTACTCTCCTCATAATAAGATCGGGTCTAAGTACACATGGGGATGACTCATGAAAACTAACTAAGTACATCATGCGGTGAAGTTGTACTCTCCTCATAACAAGGTAGGGTTTAGGCACTTAGACAATTTTACATGAAATGGAAATAGCACAACTACTAGTGGGGGCCCAACAATTTGGGGGTAGCCCACAAAAAAAAACTAAGTAAGAAATACTATGGGCTTAATAAGTGAGAATGGACCTACCAAGGGTCTAAGGTGGACATTCAACCACCAATAGATAAGAATGGACCTGTTAAATGGACCTAGAGGGGTCCACAATGGGGACATTTAACCACCATTGTCCCTAAGAAGGCGGCCCAACAAAAATTCTACCTAAAGCAAGGCCCAAGGCCGAAGTACTACCAAAAAAATAAAATGGGCAGCAATACATACATATCATAACACATAATGGGCACCAAGAAAATGGCCTAAAGCCCTCATACAACATCATGGGCCCAAAATGACAAACTATGGCCCAAGAACAAAAGCCATTGAATTCATGCATTATGTTGGACCTAGTGGGAAGCCTATAAGCCCAAGCACATAGGCAAAAACATACCCAAGTTGGGTCAAATGGGCCCTTCAATATCAGCCCATATCTGGCTAAAATAGGTGGCCAATCAAGGGCCCAATCACACATACAAGTCAGCCCACAAGTCCAAAATGATGATGAAAACAGCCCATATACACAACTGGGCCAAGGATGGACGTCCCAGCCCATCTGGGCCTGCTGGACATCCCAAAAAAAATCTAGTCTATTTATTTGGGCCCAAATAATAAACTAAAAGGTGGGTCTTACCATGCACTAATTAAGCCTAAAAATCTCATAAATAAACTAATAGTGTGTGTACACAATACTCTCCATTTGGTGAGCCTCATATCCTTAAAATATTCAGCAACATGTACCATTCATTCCTTAGTAACTTGCTGGACTTTCAGCCCACCCAGCTTCATGGGCCTACAGAGGTCCAACAGATAGAAATTTTGGGAGAAAATTTATTTTATATTATTCATTAGTGATCATAGTGGGCCCCAACAGATGGAGAGTGTGGATACAACACATAAACTACAAGTCCAGCAACACAGAGAATTCTAGCCCACCCTCCCTTTACAAGTATACAACAAGGTGGGGTCCACAAAAGTGGACCACCATCTCAGAAACAAGCTGATAGTTATGTTTTTATAACATGCAAAGTGGTTGGACGGTCCAAAAATTTGGACCGTCCATCCCTCTTAGCCCACTCTTTTGGGTGATCAATCAAGGGCGGATGGAGGTGGGATTTAACATACATCAAGGTGGGGTCCACACCTCTAGGAATCATCTATTAATAGGGGGTAAATCAAGCCTTTAATAGGTCTATAATCCATACTAAAGACAATCCAAAAACAGTCCAGAATTTTCTAGACAACAAGGTATATCAGAATATATCTGACCACAACTACTGAATAAAGGGGAAAATCCTCCATAAAATTAGTGATATGGTCCACCTTAGTGGGCCCCACAAACATACAGACCAAATCCCCTTCATGAAACTCATTGCATGCATCAAATACGTGGCAAATGGGACGCCAATGTCCATAAAATGGACAGCAAGGGGCATCTACCTTGCTTGGACGTCTAGACATTCCAGGGCCTCTAAGTGGGCCATACACCTCATAAATTAAATGATAAGGAATGGAAAGGTAAGATCCGGCCACAAGAAAGGGGCTCCGCCATAATTGAGGCCCTCTCCCTCATCACACACATACACATCATCTACTATATCGATTACAATCTAGATCATAGACATGCATGGAACTAAGAATCAATCTAAGGTGGAGATGCCTTCCCCACCAAAATCTATGGTCTAGATGACCCCTAAAAGACATGCATTAAAGGGGAAATGCCATGATAGGGTCCATGGAGAATGGCCCCATCCATGGAACATGCATGCAAAGGGGTGGGCCATTGGCCACACCCATGGAGACATGGGGGACCTCCACCATCATTTGATGGGCCCCATAAGCTCCCAAAGATGAAATGAAAAAAATATTTAAATAAGAAAACTGAAAACCTATGCTAAATGCACACCCACCTCAAGGGATCTCCAAGATTCACCTATCAATGGACTCCTTAGGCTCCAAGGTTCATGGATCTATGGTTGATATCACTTTTCAAAGGTTAGATTGGGAGGTTTTTGAGAGAAAATGGGCTGGAAATTGTTGGACTATGGGGGACGTCCAAGGGCTTCTAACAAGAGAGAAAGAGAGAAATGAGGAAGAAAAAGAGGGTATTTGACTCGTAGCATGGAAGGTAATGATTAGTTTCTAGAGAAGGCAACTAATGATAGTTTTTGAAAAGAGGAGGCTCATGATTTGTTTGGGAGAGAGCTCCCATGCTTCATAGGGGCTAGGGCCTAAGCTAGCTATAGGGTGGCTAGGTAATTATGGATTGGGTGATGTCATCATGCATAGGAAAATGTGTCAAGCTAGGTGGGTCCCACCAAAATACAATCAATGGTCCAAATAAAGTGCGACCTACAACTTTTGATGTATACATCGGATTCACGCACGAGACGCGGCGTTGGAACCGCGGCATCGATGCGGTCACAACGGTATAGGTTTCGGGTCAATCTGGATCAGGTTTACATGATGGGACTTAAGGATGATCGTAAACGAAATTTACAGGTCGCGAGTCACCAGAATTTGACTGGTAAGACCACGGGACCTAAAAGAACAAAACAGACACTAAGGTTAAGGGTCTTACAGTGTGAATGGTGTAATTTATTTTATGCAGTTATGAGAATGTTGTAATAACTTAGTTTATTTTATTTGCTATTTCCTTTGCCTCTTTCATTGGTTTGGGTTTTTAATACTTGCAAATGTTCTAGTAAGGTTGTCCTACCATAAGCCTTTGGTTTTTGGTGTTAGGTTATCCTTGGAACTAAGTTTGTATCAACCGCTTAAGACCAGTACATTTGAGGTTGCTATTTACTTGTGCTTCTTTATTATTTGATTGTGCTATCTTTCTTTCAATTCCTCATTTATTTTTTAATTTGACATGGTCCTATTCACCCTCCCTCTAGGACGTATAGCTCGGCTTTTTCAAACTCCTCCTGCTGAATTTCCTTATTTAGAAGAGCAATCTGATTCTAAATATTTGTTATATTATTAGTAGAGGCTTTTAGTTGATCTTAGAGGGATAACTGTTCTTGATCATATCTGGAAACTATAGAAGCAATGTGGGAAGCTTTCTCTTTGGAAGATGCCAGCTATCTTCCATATTCCAGAATCTTCGAAGCAACAACTATACCTTCTGCTAATTTTAACACGATAATCGAATTATGAAATCTTAAGAGAGAATCGCGTAAAGGAGAAACATTAAGTTTGGCCATCCTTGCGGCGCTATTCAAGACCTCTATAGCAATGTTTAGATCCGACCATTGATCGGGATCTTTAAACATGTGGACAGCTGCCGACATGGAATTCCTCATTAATGTTAACTTATATGGTGGGATTTTCTCAAAAGACAACAGATCAGAAACTGTGGCTACAGAATCAGAACTATCTGTGCCACTCCAAGGAGGGTTTCCTATAAAATAGTAAAGGGGAGAAATTATAATAAAGCTATGAAAGTAAAGGACAAATAATCATAAAATGAAGAAGGAAACGAATTATACCTTCTGCGGGAACTTAAGCAACGGGATATTGTGTCTCTTTGATAGAAGAAGGACCGGGTTCCCTCATATCCGCGAAAGAAGGGGCTCTAGCTTCGGTGTTTGAATCAATAGTTGTTGGAGTTAGTAAGTCAGTGGGTTCCACTGGAAAAATGATCTTACGGGCTACCACCTTTAGTGCTACAAGGGGAACCAAGCAAATTCTCATCGGAGCCAATGGTACTTCAGGAGTATCGCTTGTTTTGCCATCAGTAGCATGAATACCTAAAAAAAAAAAAAACAATAATGATAAAGTAGTAATAGAAAGTGGAAGATTAGATGATAAAATTGCAGGAAAATTTTTACCTGGTGAATATCCATATTCACCATAATCCAATGGTTCCTCATCTTCCTCTTCTATTGTTGGAATTTTTGTAGGAACATCAACAGTAGAAGGACCTTCAGTTTTAACATTTTGAGGAATCAATGAGGGATGTCCTTCATCAGCAGGAACACCTTCCATAACAACATCAGCATCATCCTCATCATCGATATTAACTTCTCCTTCAAAATCGTCATCATCATCATCAGCTTCTTCATCATCTTCCTCAGTGTCATATTCAACAGAAGTAGTATCTTCAGACAACGAGGCTAAGCTTTCTTCCTCTAGTTCTTCTTCCTCTACTTCTTTAATTATGACCTATTTTCCTTTAGAAGGAGAAATTTTACTGCTTCTTGGTCGAGGGTCTTTATCGATTAGGATTGGAGAGGCCGAGGCAACAACTCCTTCTTGAGGAGAAGGAAGAGAAGCTTGAGAGCATGTTCAAGACCTCATTGTAAGACCCGTATCCTAGTTCGTACTGTTCTGATGAATCCTGCGATCATTTCCGTCGAAGTCCGGCAATCTGCGACTGATAATCGACGTTGCGATCGATCGTAAGTCGTATCCTTCAGATTCGAGTCTGTTTAATCCGAGACCTATATCATTACGACCGCACCGTCGCCGCGGTTCCAACGCCGCGACTCACGCACCGACCCGATACCCAGGCTAGAAGATGTCGGCCTGCGTTCAATTTGAATAAAACACCGCACGTTGCGAACTTCGAGGGAATCTCTACGAGATGTCCCATCAATCAAATCAATCACTCATGTCAAGTACAAGTCAAGTCACACCTACCCAAGTACAACAACCCATGCCTCTCTCTTACACAAGCAAGCCCAAGTCAACTCTCTCTCTCTCTTTTTCAACTCTACCCATGCCCATGACATCATCCCTCCATCCCTCCCTCTCCTTTTATTTTATTTCTTTTTTTCTCTCTCTCTCATTCTCCCATTTTCTCCCTCTCACACGTCCAAACTCTTCTCTCCCTCCTAAACAACAAGTGTGGCCCACTTTCCCCTACACTCTCACATCTTTCATCTCAACCGTTGGATCGTCATCAACCACCATTGAAAGTGGAGGCTAGGAGCTAAGGAGGCTAAGGGAGCAAGGAGGAGTACAAGAGGTGGGTGATCCACCGTTGATTTCCATTTAAAGGTCCACTTGTAGGTGGGACCCATTTTGATCTATGTATTGTATCAATGGAGGACCCATAGTGGCGGGGTCCCTCCCCTCTATTACCGTCTCTCTCTCTATCTCTCTCTCTCTCCTCTTTCCTCTCCCTTGAATGTAGTGGGCCCCACCAAATTTATGTTAAATCTTCTACATCCATTAGATGGTGTGGCCCACCACATTTTAGGAAGGATCCGCCGTTTATATAGCATATATAGTATATTATAATCAATATTGTATTAATATTATATTTATATTATATTTATATATGTATATATATGTAAGGATAGTGGGCCACGTCCATGTGGAATCCACCAAGGGGGACCCACCATGATGACTGTGTTGTATACACGCAGTCCAGCGTCCCTGGACGCTGGACATGAAGTCACTGGAGTGGCTAATGGCTAATATGGAGGTGTGTACAGGCATGGGGCGTGTACTGACAAGCCTTTAAAAAAAAAGAGTTATATATTTTTTTTATATATGCTTTTGGGCCCCACATTGATGTATCTTGATGATCCACGCTGTCCATTCTATTCTCTAGCCTATTTCAGGCGTTGAACCAAATTTTTAAGGTGATCTGATCACCAGGTGGGCCATACCTTCTAAAACTAGGTGAATACCTGCCAGAACATATAAAACTACTTGGTGGGACCCACCTGGAGTTTGGATGCAACTGAAACTCGGTCTGAACGGCCAAATAAGTGGGACACACATAATGGATGGGCTGGATTTTTATCACATCTCGGTGGGCCCCAAAAAAAAAATAATAAAAATAAAAATAAAAATCACAGCAGCTGCTGCTGCTGTGTCAGAGACGGGCGGGCGGACGCCAACGTCCCACGGCCCTCAGCCGTGGGCCCCACCATGATGTATATTTTGTATCCACACCGTCCATGAGGTGGGCCACCCCCTGACGTGGGTCCCCTCCAAATTTCAGGCCTATCCTGATCTCCGGTGGCCCACACCAGAAGAAACAGCGGTGATTGAACTCTACCATTGAAACCCATTTGGGGTCCACAGAAGTTTCTGATCAAGGTGAAATTTGTTTTCACCCTTCACCCAGGTCCACGTGACCTTATGAACGGGTTGGATGGATGATAAACATTTTGGTGGGCCCCACATGAGACCCACACTGATGTATGTGTTGCATGCCCACCGTCCAGACGGACGGTGGGGCCTACCTTATGTATGTGTCGTCTGCACCGTCCACCCTGGATGGTGGGACCCCCCTGCTGTGAGTGGATGTGCGTGAGTGTGTGCACGTGTGTGCATGCATGTGTGAGTGTGCACGTGTGTATGCATGTGTGTGTGCGTGTGTGAGTGCATGTGTGAGCATGTGTGCCTGTGTGAGGTAGTTGTGTGTGTGTATATATATATTTACATATATATATATATATATATATATATTGTGTATATATATATATATATTATATTTTATATAATATTCCTGTTAGTGGGCCTCTATGGGCCTCACCATGATGCTTGTATTGCATCCAAACCATCCACCCATTTTTGTAGCTTTCGATTAAGCTAATGTTTGTTCCACTTCATGTATCCCTATGTTAACTTAGGTACAAGTTGGATGAGAAATACACATTATGGTGGGCCTTAAGAATTTTAATGATGGGACTCATTATACTTGTGTTTGGGTATGGTCCGTTGTTGTGGCCCATTGTTATGGTCTATTTGACATATATAAGGCTCATGTAATGTGGGTCCATCTTAATGTATTTGTGGCCATTGTTGAGGCCCATCTGTGAAGCCCACCTTGATGTATACAAGGCCCATATGAGACGGCTGGCCCATCTGTGAAGCCCACCTTGATGTATACAAGGCCCTTATGAGACGGCCCATTTGATGTATCTGAGGACTATGGGTCGAGGCCTAATGAGATGTATATTGGTCCATTGCAATATGTGATTCCCTATGGTTTGTGTAATGATACTCTATGGTGGGCTATGCCTTGGGAGCAATGTTGGTTTGACGTCCACATTGTAAGTACAGTGTTGGTTAAATGTCCGCATTGTGACTCTCCTTAGGGCCCATTAATAGGCCCGTATTTGTTGTGTATAAGCCGTCTATGCCCATTTGCGTTGAAAAGATAGTTCATTACTTTATAAAATGCTTAGTATAATCTCATCATTCATGATCATACGCATCATATGCATGCTTGAGATGAGGGGTGACTGATCATAGCATATGCCTTCGGGTAGACTGTTACGGGCTCCCTGATAGGCGGAGTTACCCTACATGAGCGCGTACTTCACGAAGGATGATTGCATGACTGGTAGTGTGATACATGCACTTGCATTTATATGATTGTGATATGCCCTAGCGACATCAGGGCCATAGCCTCCACAGACACATCGTGGGTGGCTGGATTGGATACCGGAAATGTTTGGTTCTAGCATACGGGCGCCATAGATGTCCCTGGGTGAAAATCCCTAAACCCGATGGTACCAGAGGATGACTCCAACGTCGAGACCGAGTGGATGTACGAGCGCATGAGGGCCGAATACCAGGAGGTCGCGTCTCCCACTGTGTCGTGGTCGATTGGAAAGGGGTGTGACCTTACCCGCCTGAGTGAGGGGGCAATTTCTAGGTTGAGTTTGACCAGCTTGAGGAATCGGTCCGCTATCGACGAGCCGGGCCCGATATTGGCAGGCGGATAGTGAGGTCTCTTTCACTCTCCCAGTTGTGCGTTCGGATAGGGGCGGCAAGCTGGTTTGAGTGTACTAGACCCCGGTGATTATCCAGACTGATAACTATATTGACTGAGGATTGGCATACTTGAGCTGCATTATGCATCGCATGGATATGTGTACTTATGGGTACTGGCACGCTTGCTTTGCATCTCGCATATGACATTTGGCTACATAGGCCTCGCATCGCATGGTCTTGGTATGACCGACAGCATTCATGCCTTGCATTACATAGCTTTAGTATAAGCTGATAGCATTCATGGACTTACCGCATATTTTCGCATTACTCTGATATTGTACACTTGGCACTCGCCTTACACACACTTTCACCACCCTCTAAGCTTTTGTAAGCTTATGCACGATAGATGCGTGCAGGTGGCGTTAGGTTGCACCAGCGTTTAGCTCGGAGCGTGCAGCAGTCTTCTGGAGCTTTTGTTATTTTCAGTATATTGTATTTCCCTTTTATACACCTTGTACTCAAAGTTTTTGTTCATAGTGGATTTTGTGATGGTGTTCTTGTGGTTATTGTTCGTGGGTTATGCTTGTGGTTATGCTCATTACAAATCAAATTGATTATTAGAAATCCTCCTTGTAGCATCCCAGGATCGGAACCTGGCGTATGGACGCTGGGAGCCGAGAATGGGGTTCTACGGAGGCTGTCGGCGCCGGATTCGGCGATCGGGAATTTTGTGAGCCCGGTCTCCGAGTTTGGGGCGTGACACTCATCATCGGAGAAGATGGACTAGGATGAACGAGTCGAGGAGAAGGAGCAAGAACCGAATTATATTATGATGCAGCAACATTCCCTTGAGCAAGAGAAGGAATTTCTGCTACCTCTTTAACTACTCTCAAAACAATCTCGTGGGACTTTCTCAAAGTCCATAACAACCCCATGAGCTATCCATCCTTCTAGGGTATTAATTGGTTTTTGCTCACGAATCGGGTCATCCACAGATATCTTCATGCAGAGGTGATCGGGAAAGCGGGCATGGCTTGTTTCTGGCATAAGCCTATTCCTTCTTCAAGTCTGCAACCTTTAAGCTTTGGCGGTGAAATCCAGTTCGGCTCAGTCACAGGTAAGCATTTATTAACAAGATATGATTGATGCACATACCACCTCATGTGACCATATGAAGCACGAGTGATGCGATTACTACCCGAAATTATGAAAGTAGATCTGACTCGACCACCCAATAGTTGCTTCCATATCATCGCCAAGTTATATGGGCCAGTTCCATAGCTACGCATTCTCCTTGTTACTAATCCATAGTCTTCTGGCATGGCTTGATCAAAACTAAACTAGCGAGTGAATTGGCTTGTATAATAAGGCTCTCTCTAAAGCTCGACTCCCTCTCTTAACGGGAGGCTACAGGATCGAATCGAAAAGGAAAAATGCTCTCTCTCTCCTGAAGTAAACGATCCAGTGTCTACCTTATTGTATCCTCTATGTAGCGATACAGGTAAAACTGGAAGAAATCAATTTTACCAATGTCTAAGATGGTGTTGATAACCCAATCGTATGATCTTCTAGCCATGGTTCTCTTTTGAAAGAACCATAGTGGGAGATGTGAAGGGCGAATGTATGCCTTTTACGAAGCATCGAAAGTCCACGGAAAGTAGACACCTAGTCAGCTCGTGACATAGTGCCAGGTAGTATAAATGAAAGAAGTACCAACAACAGGATTCTTTACATGAGACGTTATTTCTCCGAGGGCCCTATAAATCGAGCACAAGACTAAAGTGGCAATAGAATGTTTGTGGCCTTCCACCATGGCACCAGTAACAATAAATAGGGCAAATAACATCTGTCCATTTTGAACTCAGAAGAACCTCCGCGCTCAACCAATAAATGAGGAAAGCTGTGAGTTGTCCATCGATGCTATACTTTGGACGCTCTGTTATCTTCTCATGGAGATTTGTCAGCTCTTGTGAATGGCAACCGCTGAATCAAAGAAAAGGGAGAGAAAGATAACATATAGTGAGAAGTATGGAAATGAAGATGCAATGAAAACAATTGGTTCTATGAAGAAGAAGATTACCGAAGTGCCCTAGTGAAATGGGCAAGCCATTGCAGTGGTGAGATCTTGTGAATGTTGGGAAACTTAGACATCTCTTTGAAGAGTTATATGGTTTTTTTCGAAATCGACGCCTCTCGGCCGGGTGAAGAAATGAACACCAATTCTGTGTTCGTGGGTACAAATTCGTCGTAGAATTTTCTAGTCAGTGCAATTCGATGTAGATCCCAGAGGCTAATGCTCATCTTGCCTGCTGGAAGATGGAAGGAGTTGGTTGTGGGACACCAATAATTAAGGAAGCCTGTCAAGACGGAGGTCTCCCTATAGAAATGCTGAGAAGTGACCTCTATTGCATTATATAGGTCAATCTTGTTAACACTTTGGAATGTTTGGCCAAAATTGTTGTCACCCAGTTAGAGTAGTAATCATGAGATGTTAAGAGGCCTCTGGTTCTGAACTTTTCATTGCCCCAAAGAAATTTACAATCCCTAAAACGTTGTTGGAGTGTTTCATAGAAATGGGTCAGAAATAGGGCGTGAGGACTATGAGAGGGAGTAAGGAAGATCATCGGATGAACGTTGCCAATTTGTTGTCGGGGCTTCTTCGCTAGAAAGACCCCTTCCAGGATTCTTAGTTCCCTTGATGACCAGGATTTTGTGTAGGCTAATTTTTCCCTGTCCATTTGGTCTGAAGGCTCACAATTCAGGATGGACTGGTGGTGGTGAAGGCTTAGAGGGATTATCATCATACCTTGTCTATGAGGGTTATCAAATTTCATAATACCCTCGATGACTCGGATTCCTTCCCAGGAGTTCTGAAGTCTCCTTTTATTATGCTCTTTGATCTTCTCCTGAAACTCTTAAGCCTTGTTACGGCGAGTCTTCTTTGATCTGGATGGTGGAGGAGTGTCTTCTCTCATTGGTGATTTCTAACTCATCGTCGGTAAATGAGTCGTCATCTTCAGCCATTCATCCCAGTCAAAATCTCGGCCATGTCTTGGCGGCCGTTCAATCTCACCCAAAGATATAGCCCTATGGATGGGAGAAGGCAGTGTGGTGATCCGGTATGCAAAATTGAAAGTAGGGAGTACGGGCTCCTTTATATAAACAGGACGCTTGCTAGTAGTCTTGAAGCGCTTTTTGGACGGTTGGTCAAGAGATTGTGATGATTCAGTGGCATGGGTAGATGAAGGATTGACAAATCCTGGTGAGAGGGTTGTGTTGTGGAAGGCTCAATAAGGTGAAAAGTCCTCTTAGTATGGGCTATGGTAAAAGGTTGAAGTTCTGAAAAAATGTCTGAAAAATCTAAGTCTAAAAATTATGCAAGAAGTTCTTCGCACAGGGTCGCGCAAACGAAGTTAGTTGCGCGGAGCAGCGCAACTCCTTAGTGCCTTGTACGAACAGAAGATTTGTTGAGCAGGGTCGCGTAAACGAAGTCGATTACAGATCTTCTATTGCGCAAGGAGCAACGAAGAGGCAGAGCTTCGATAGAAGAAAATAGAGAATGGGAAATGAAGGCTGGCTACTGGTATTTATAGAGAGCACGACTCGAGTACGGTACTCGAGCGCCCTTTGCACAAGTACGCACAAATGACTACAAGAATTGAAAAATGTTTGATTGAATCTGATTCTTTGACTCTGAAGAACAAAGAAAGGATCAAGGGGGCATCTATTGAGGCATAAAAATAAGATAGAAAAGATCAAAAGACAAGAAAATGAAGAAAGTATGCAAGTAAAAGATGAGATAGGGTGCAGAATCATCCGATTGCGCGGGTCCGTGCAAACGATTACATTGATTGCGCGAAATGAGCAAAGTGTTGCGAATGGTGTTTTACATGGATGGTTAAATCTGATGGAAGGTGGGCCCCATAGCACAAAGATCAAGGATTCGCACATGTGAAGGTCTATAAATATCCCACTCCCCCTCTCATTTGGGTGGTTAAAAAAAGATTTTGAAGAAGGTCATAGCTCCAGAGAAGACTGACGGTATCAAAAGAGAAGGATGCAAGGGTTTGCATGGGTCCGTGCAAACCATATCAGTTGCGTAGGTCCTCGCAATAGTGCTGTTACGCGGCCAGTAATGGTTAAGAGCTGACATGCTATCAGAATTGTTGATCTTGGTCTTCATAATCTCAAGTTCTCCTTTTGCGTAGGGATATGAGCTCAAGAAAGGGAGATCAGATGATCAAACCTGCACAATATTCAAATCTTGTCAATTTCTGTATTTTAGATAATCTATCTCAAAATCAAGGGACACTTGAGGATGTAAATGAACTCAATAATAATAATATGATGATTGTTTTTTATACACTCTCTTTATTACATTTGAATAAGATAATATCCCAAATCAAATGCATTTGTTTCTTGTTCGAAACAATTGCTCCCTTTGGAATTAAATGTATTTTTATGCTATATTTTTTTTTATTTACCTATGTAAAGATTATTTGTCGGATATTAGCTACTTATGTTACTTTAATGACCAAAGACATTCTAGCAAAGTTGAGAGATTTGGGTAAGTCTTGGTCTATATGTCGTGTCATTTGGATGGACTAGAGGAAGGGTTCTGATTTCATTGTGTTGCCATTTTCAAGTGGTGACACAATGATGGTTGCATTGTGAGGTTTAGAAAATAGTGACGGCTGACAACCATTTGTAACTTGTAAATTTGGCATCATACATGCACATCAATCTAGGTTGTCAAAATCTTTGGCACTATTTTGGATGGAGCATGGCTCCAAATTTGCATTGATCAAACATCTTAATATGATTTTACTGAAATTGGAACACTGTCCATTCTACCTTTAAACATTTATTTAAGCACCCAATGTGGCAGTCAAAATTGTTTCTTAGGATTGACTCATGTATATGCTTGTAGATAAGATAACGTGGTGGTGAACTATCACTATCGTCTTGCCCTTTGTCATCCACATTATATTTGTTACTTTCCAACTTCATATCATATGTTGAGCAGGCATATTGCTTCTCATAGTTGGGTATCATCTTCTTGTGAAGGGCACATCAGTTACCCTCTTATGCATTTGGAATTTAGCTGATAGTCTATGGTTCCTGTATATTCTAGTGTTAAGCCATTCCTAATAAAACTTGCATCACACACTGTATTCCCAGATATTTGCTCACGCTTAGGCTATTGTTCTGATACTTAAAGAAATGATTTGTTTTTGGTAACAAAAAATTCAGAGAAAAATTACATTTATGAAACTGAATTTCTAATTTCTAGTTTCTCTTTGTTGGATATCGGAGAGTGGACGGTCGAATGGGCATTCACTTCTGAGTCACTAGATTTTGAATTTGACTCTTCTGTATCATCCCATGTGGCAGACATCGCCTTGTCCTTAGTTTTTCTGTCCTCATTCCGATGGAATCGATTTATCATCGATGACATCGACAACGCAGGTCGATCATATCGAGATGTGTTTCGATAAAATCAACAAAGCAAGAAAACTTAGAGATTTTCTGTTTTTGAAAAAGTTTTCTTACTCAAAAATCCTATGATATTCTAACTTGTTTTAAGGGTCTTATTTACCTGGTGTTTTGGGACATGGGATGTGAGCCTTTAAATTTACTTGTAGTGCGCTTGCACACATCCGGTTGAGGCAGACGCTTTGAATTGATCTTCCTATGAGGCTCTGTAGTCTAGCTGACTCAATACTCACGCTAATTGACAAACCAGGATACTTTTAATCTTGAAAAATTTTCTGCATTGCCCTTTGATATGTTGCCCCGAAATTTTTAAGACCGAACGGCATCACCTTGTAACAATAAATTCCTAGCTAAGTCCTAAATGTCGTTGCTTCTTCATCTTCGGGTGCCATCTTGATCTGATTATAACCAGCATAGTTGTCCATGAAAGACATTACAGCATATTGTGTCATACTATCGATCAACAGTTTCGTTATTGGGAGGGGAAAATCATCTTTCGGGCAAGCTTCATTCAGATCTCTAAAATTTATGCACACCCTGATTTGTTTGTTTTTCTTTTTTACTGGGACAATATTTGATATCCACTTGGGATATTTCACCTCTCTGATAAATCTAACTTTAATCAGTTTATTTACTTCTTCCTCTACCAGAGGGACCAGATCTTGATGAAATCGCCTTTGCGCTTGCTTAATCGGTTTCTTGTCCTTAGAAATATTTAATCAATGCACCGCTACTAAAGGCTCCAAACCTGCCATTTCCACATATGTCCAAGCAAAGACATCTTTATTTTCTTTCAACAATTGGATATACTTTCAGCTTCCTTTTCAGGAAGACCAACACTTATGAATGTATTTCTCGGCTCTTCATTTGTGCCCAAATTTACCTCTCGCAAACTATTGATTGTTGGCTGCCCCCCATCTTCTATTTGTTTTGGAGCTATCTCAAGATGTTTAACTATTTCAGTATCTGCCTCTGATATCTGATCAACTGTGACCATATGTACTGAAGACTCTGCCCCCAGTCCTCGAAACCTTTCTCTCGTCTTCTAGCCAACTCCAATAGGTACTTGAATTCCTTTCCCATTATGTAAACCAGTCAGTTTTGCATCATCAAAACCCATCCTTTTCATCATTCTCCTACTTGTTGAACTGTATTTCTTGAAATCACAGGATGTTAGCTCTTCGTGATACACATTTTCTTCAGTTTTCATTCCTGTCGTTTCTTCCGAAGAGGCGTAGAATTCAATCGGCTCCAGGTATTTTGCATTGGATTCCACACGAAACTTTCCTGTGACGGCCGGGAATGGCTTATTCCTCTCAGCATATGGTAATGGTACTGTATAATTTGATTGCAAGATTTTCAACTGTTCAAGTGATAATAACGTTAATGGGGGTTGCCCTGGTTGCCTCAGATGTTTTGGTATGAAATAGAATTTCTTCCTTGCTTCTATAATTTCAGATGATCCTGCCTTTTCCAATTCTCCTTTTATCGTTTTCTTATGAACATTTTTCAGAGTTTTGCTTTCGTCACTCCTTTCCTCTTTTTGCTGGTAAATCCATCATAATAACTGGCATCTATGAAGAAAGCTTCGGCTTCTGTGTATGGTCTTGCATCGGCCATTACCTTATACTGTATTCCATTCCTACAGTATTTGAAGCATTGATGAAGAGTGGAAGGTATAATACTGTACTGATGCATCCACGGCCTTCCCAGGAGAAGATTATATGTCGTGACCACACTGATCACGTGGCAAACAACATCAATGGTTAAGTCTCCTATTTCCAATGTTACAGTAATTTTGCCGAGTGCATGCTGCCCATCTTAATTAAAGCCCTGTATCATCATTCCACTAGGGCGTAGTTCAAAACATCGGTAACCTAATTTTTTCAACATTGTTAACGTTAACAGGTTCACTGCTAATCCATTGTCGAGCATAATCCTTTTTACTTCCTTGCCGCAAACGTGGCCTATTATCATCAACGGCCTATTATGCCCTACATCATAAGCTAGATCGTCATCAGAGAAGGAGACTACTGGCATACAGTCTTCCCATCCTTTGCTTCTTTCATGTTCCATTTCCACTAGCAATGTTTCTCTGACATTGTGGTCGAATAACGCTTGAATTAAACTTTTCCGAAAGTCTTCTAATAACTTTAATGCATCGTAAACACTTAACCCAGCCGGTATACTAGAAATGATTCACGACATCGTAAGTCACTTTCACTGTTTCATTCTTCTCTTCTCCCTTGTCACAATCACGTTGATCCTTGATGATCTCAGTTCTTGTCGTCCTGACCTTTTGCTTTAGGGGACTTGCCATTCTTTTTCCCGATCGTAGTGTAATCACCGCGGCTTTTCCTGTCATCTCACAAATTTCTTTCTCTCCTCTTTCATGAACACTGTCCCAAACTGTCAGCACATTCACCGTTGCCTTTGCATCCCTTTCTTTTTCTTTTCCGATCATTATTTCGCCCCTATTTATCATTCTTTGTATTATGCACTTTAATGTATAGCAATTTTCTATCGGATGCCCTATCAGACGATGATAGCGGCAAAAATCTTTTTCTCTTGATTTTCCTGCATCTTCAGGGCGCTTAGACACGAGTAATTCTATTGTCTCGGCTTTCAACAACCGGTTCATCATAGGAAGAACGTCTTCTTTATCAAATGTAAATCCTTCATGAGAATTAAGTGATCTGGGCCTTTTTCCTGTGAATCTGCTTCTAGGGTGACTTGATTCTTCCTTTTGTTCTATCCCTTTTTCTCTTAAATCTCTTGTTTCTTGACTTCTTTTATCGTGGTCCACAATATTTGCGATTAACCCAGTGGATCCCCTTCTGGCCGTTTCCTAGTGAAATGCTAACATTTTTCGGGTCATTAGTTCTAGAGCATGAGCCTTAGTGGCTAAGTTATGGAAAGTCTTAATATCGGCACTAGTAAGATCGAATGCAATTTCCGTTTTCATGGAATTTAAATCTTGACCTTTTCTTTTTCTTCCGATAACTGCCTGCACGAGGCCCCCAATGTCTTCCATCTGTCTATAAACTTCTCCATTGATTCACCCTCTCTTTGTCATATTAAAGACAACTCTATGATGCTAACATCATGCTCTAAAGAGAAGAAGTTCGACATAAAGGCATCCTGCATTTGTTCCCACGTGCATATCGATCCCGGAGCCAGACTAGTATACCATCGAAATGATTTGCTTGTCAGAGATGATCCGAAAAAACGTAGGTAGTATTGCGGTATCGTGGAGAAATTCCCCATACTGGTAATAAAGTGCATCAAATGCTCTTCAGGCGACCCTTCTCCATTAAACTTTTGAAAATCTGGATGTTTGAAGTTGGTCGGGAACGGGATATCTTCTACTTCTCGTGGATATGGTGTTTGATAAATGAATCGACCAACATTTTTGTGCTCTCTTTCCATCCCAACGACTTCCTCAACAACTTGTCGTACTTCCTCTTGAGTTATAGTCCATACTGCTGGAGCAGATCCGAGCGACCCTACTCCCTGTGGTTGGAAACCTTCAGGTCGATGTTCTTGCCCATGCATTGTACCCATCATCGGAGGAGCCACTATCTAGGCTACATTGTGCGCAAGAGTTGTTAAGGCCTCTCTGAGGTTTCTACATTCTTCCATCAATGTTCTCTGTGCCTGCGCCATTTCATTCATACGGTCTTCTGTAGTTAGCATAGTCCTCTGATCTACTTCGGCCATATGTATTGTGGCTTCCCCACTTTTTGATGAAGCTGTAACTGGAACGGGAAAAGAGTACGTCGATGAAATGTGGCTTACCAGGAGGGGAGCCCCGTTTGATTTTCCCATACTTTCACTGTAGATGATTGATCGCGATGATACAAGAGCAGGTGATCCTATGAGTAACACTTTTCCCTTTTGTTCTTTTGTCCATCGAGCTCTTAAAGCAATTAGAGTCGGGAAATCACGTGATGCTGATTGCAGTACCATATGCCTAGGATATATGGCAGGAGGAGCCAATTCAGGATTTTTTCTAGCAGCGCTCCGTGTTATCGGTCCCCTGGTTCGTGGTGAAGGCAAACTAGTTCTAAAGCTCCGTGTTATCGGTCCCCTGGGAGACATTACGACAGTCCAATTCTTATCATCTTCTACTACTTGGGGTGAAGCAGATATGACTCCAACCATTGTTCGAGCTGAGTCATTTTTGTCTATGGGAGACTGAGTCTTGCACTTCGGTGGCTGGTTCAGCGCATATTCCACCATAAATCCAGTCGCGTTGAGATAAAAGTTTGTCTTCGTCACCGAGTTTGCCATCTGATCGTAGCTCGCAACTTTATCTTTTTACCTTCAAAATGAGACACAAAATTGTAATCATTATTAGGATAACAATATAATCTATCTAAGAGATGAAGGGGAGGATGTTTCCACTGAGAGTCGCCATTTTGGCGTCAGAAAGATGCCAAACTACAATGAAAGTTCTATACTATCTCGATGTTAACATTAAATAAGATAAAAATTCCCCGGCAGAGTCGCCATTTCGTTTCGAATAAGAAACAAATGCATTTTATTTGGGAAATTATCTTATTCAAATGTAACAGAGAAAGAATTCATCAAGAATAATCATCATATTATTAATACTGAGTTCATTTACATCCTCAAACATCTCTTGATTCTAAGATAGATTATTTAGAATGTAGAAATTGATAAAGTTCAAATGTCCAAGTCAGATGTCAAATTTGGTAGCACTTCGACTTGTGATTTGATCATCTCTTTAAGAGGAATATGATATAGATCTCTTCAACTGATTTCTCTTCTTGAAGCTTGGACAGAAGAAAATCTGAAGAATTGGTCATTTCAGCAGCATGTTAGCTTCTTAATATCATAGACTGCAGGGCAGTCTGGTTGCGCAGACCCACGCAACTGATATCGTTTGCGCGGGTCCGTGCAACCCGCGGACTTCTCTCCAGACCTACCTTCGGTCTTCTTTGCTCTTTCTGCACTCTTCTCAAAATCTTCGATCCCCCCAAATGAGGGAAAGAGGGGGTATTTATAGGCCTCCGCACGTGTGAAACATCGATTTTGGTGCCATGGGACACACCTTCCATCAATTCTGACCGTTCATGGACAACATGTCCTGAAATTAGTTGTGCGAACCCGTGCAACTGGTATTTTGGTTGTGCAAACCCGCGCAACAAATATCATTTGCGCGGATCCGCGTAAACCACCCAAAAGACACTTATTGTTCCTTCTTTCTTTATTTCCTTCCATCTTTTCAACCTTCTTTTCTTTAATCCTTTCTTCTCATTTTTTATGCCTCAACAAGTCCCATGAGGTATGTGTTATATCCAAACCGTCCATCCATTTGGTGGGCTCGTCTTAAGGCTTGAGCTGAAAAATAAGACAAATCTAAAGATCAAGTGGACCACACTGCAAAAACTAGTGGGGGGTTGAACATATACCATTGAAACTCTTTAAGGGGTCATAGAAGTTTCGGATCAATATGAAATTTGTTTTTCCTCTTCATCCATGTAGTTGTGACCTATTAACAGATTGGATGGAAAATAAACATTATGGTGGGCCCTACGAATTTTTTAATGGTAAAAATCATATTCTTTTATTTTTTAAAAAATTTAAAAAAAAATAAAAAGTTGGAGGCAAAAGGGCTACACCAGGCGGGAACATTTTCACACGAAATCGTTAAACCGCTCAATCGCTCACACATGTTTGGAATTCAACTGTTCTAAGCCTCTCTAGCCCCACGAGTCCATTTATGTCAATCCGATGCAGAGAAAACTGCTCGAAGTTTAAACCCACTTGCAATATCAAGAGATCTCGTTCCGACCAAGGGTAGAGAGCGAAATATCTCCAAATGATGAGAAAGGGATTTGAATCTCATCACACTTTCCGATTGCAAAATCTCACCAATCGATGGCTTGGATCTCACGGTAACGCTTTAAATCCCGCCATCTCTCTAATCTTTATTGGTTCAAATCGCGGCAATACATGTGTTCCTTTGTGGATTTTGAGCAGAAATGTGATGATTTCTGCTATCAGAAACCCTGGATTTGGGCCTAAGAAGCTTTGATTCTTGGATTTATGCTTTGGATTCATGTCTTATGGGATGTTTTCTTCAATTTTGACTAAAACAAAGGACTCGATCTGAACCGTACCCAACCCGATTTGACTCAGTTTCTCTGACCGAATTGGACTTAGATCGGATCAGGCCAACACTTGATTGGATTGGATCGAGTCAGGCGACCCGAACTCGGTCCCAGATTGGATCGAGTTCGGGTCAGGCCATGGAAATTTCAAACCGAGTCAAGTTGGACCCAATCCGATCCGACTCAACTCGATGCCCAGCTCTAATTATGGGTATTACGTTACTCACTCACCACACCTCTAAGATGATTGATAGCTTTGACAAATTGCCCGTGCAGTTCTCTAGTCCATCTAATTCTCTGTTTGCTAGACACAGCCACTGTGGACATCATCAAAGTATGAGCAATAGAGGTACCTACTAAAGGATTAGAACACTGATACATTACCTGTGAGTAATCATCATCTATTTCTAAGGCATCAAAATGGAAAACTGGGAAGTACCCTATAGCCCAAAAACAAAAATCTAATAAAGAAGACTAACTAAAGATAGGGACGCTCACCCCAAAATCTGAGAAAGCACAAATGTGTGCTCCATACATTGAAATAGGAAGCATAAAAGAGATACTACCAATGAATGTGTTATTATTGTCGAAGGGTGTAACTTTTAGTAGAACATGCACTTACCATTCACATATAGAGTACAAAATGGGTCGGCCAACCTTTCATAATGTAGAACTCATCCTTGCATACCTACAAGACATGATGGATATGCATGGCAATGTGGCATTTGCCAATTGAAATGGAATAATTCAATCAAACCCATTTCTTTAAAAATGAATTTAAATTGTTTTAGACATCCCAATGAACTTCACTTGTTTGACTTCTTGTTTTGTTCATACAACAATGAAGCACTTTGGCCTCTGCAAAAAACAAAATGACAAGTGGAATTCTGCATTGGAACAAATAACCAACCAATTAAAAGGACAAAATTCTTGTCAATTACAAGAGATGAACTGATAATTTGAAGATATACCATCCAACGGGTATTTAACGATATTCAGCTTAAAGTACACTTCCATTTACCAACAATTTCTGCAAGTGAGAGAAAAGGACTAAGAAAAATACAAAAGAACTCAACTAAGAAAAAGACTTGGACTTAGTTGCTAATCTGGTTCAGTGCCATAGGCCCACGAGTCATCCACGGTACTCGACTCAAGATTCAACAAATTGGTCTGAGTAGAAAAACAAAATCAACAACAAAAATCAGGTGGGCACAGTCCAAAAAATGGCCAGTCTGACCCGCTTCCCATCAGTAAATTCTCCCATCTGCACTTTGTGCCTCATGCCAAATGGCTCTGCTTCCACAAAATGCAGATCAGGTTCTAATACAACATTAGCTTTCCTTTGGAACTACAAAACCACAATACCTAATTTTCATTTTTTATTTTATGAATAACATGTTACCTACAAGTTCTGGACAAGCACATCAATTACAGCCAAATAGGGAGCTACAGTCAGGGATTTATTGATGAAGTGCACTCGATCATGAGTCTTCTTCTCTAACACAAAGTTCCGCAGCTCCGTTTCAAAATTGGGAGTGGCAAAAAGATACAAACTTTTTGTGGGAAAGGGAAAGTAAAACCATGGTTATTAAGGGTTTGGTCCAACTGTAGTTCAACAGGAGTTCTGATGCTGTGGAGTTGTGACAATTGCACTGAGGCATGTTTAGATGCACAATTGATGTAAATGCCGACATTCAGCTTAATCAAGAAGAGATGAGAAAAATTACAGTGGTTATTCAATTCCTCAGTCTCACCGCAACTAAACAAACTAAATCGTCTTCCCTTTTGAGGCCAACCACCTTCCACATCCTTCCACATCTGGGTAGTTCTAGGAAACCTCTCCTTTAGCTTCCCAACAATCTCTCGTGCCTCCTCCATCTTCGAGTCCTTATTTGAAAATGTCCATTGCATCCCTGTACCTCCCATGAATGTTGTAATGCCAAAAGACAAATGGAATTCTTCAGAACATGAGTCAAAAAATGATTTTATTCATGACCATGACAACTTACGTCCTACATTTCATATGCACACATACATACATATATATAATAGGTAAACTGCATTCAAACCAAGAAAGGAACTCATATCCAATTTCAAATTAGAATTTCCATTTTAGAATTGAAGAGAACTAACCTATGTAGAAGAGAGTCAAGAAATTGAACCAACTACCAATTATAGAAACAACCCACAAGCCCATAATCACCTGCACAGATTTTTTTCCCAACATCATTTTATGTCCAAATAACAAGAGCATTAAGATATCTTTGTATGAGAAAAATTACCATCAGATATTTTCCAAAGTCCCAATGATAAAAGCATTGTTCATTTCTTGTATAAATGACAAAGCGATGCTGACAAAAAGGTCTTCAAGTAAGATAACCTTGGGAAGTTTTGGCGGAGACCTGATTTTTGGAAAGAAAATAATCCAATCAATAATTCATAAAAATAGATAACTAGACTAACTGAATATTTTCATGGCAACAAAACAATAAAGGGAATGTTGGGTCTTTGATATTGTCGGAGCCGGTTGCTTCCTTGCAAACCCATGTTGCAATTCTAATTAAAGTTTAAGGAAAATACCACAGAAGAAATGTTTTGGCCACAGCAGTCATGTACATAATTCTTCCAGAAAATACAGATCATTGACAAGTAGAGGACTGATTTCCACAATCATCACTTGGTTTGCCAAAAGAATAAAAAATTCTGATTGATTACTGCAGACTGAGGCTTTCTAATCCCACCTATGCATTACCCGGCCCATCTCTATGCAGGCATGTGCGGTGAGCATCCAAGCCATCAGCAAGTGGACCCCGCTATGTACATTCCCTTGCCCACAAGTCATGACAGTCTGCTCCTCATTGGGGCATGTATAAAAAACAAGGTTTCTTTGACAGTGATAGCCATTTGTAACGTGCTCTGGCCCACATGATGAGTGGACTGGCCTGATTTTTGGAGCAGGGCATCTATGACATGGTAAACATGTCAGGTGTGCTTGGATCTTGAGTAGTGCACATGACATCTTTGCATGTAAATGGGCTAGGGAATCATACTTGTGGCATTAGGAAATTGTACGATATGTGAAATTCCTATATTTGAGTTCATTACAAGTCAAGGTTGCATTTGGACTATAGTTCAAAAACAATAATGTAACTTAAACCAACTCAACCCAGATACTTCACTGACTAAGGGAAGCAACACCCTGAGTTAGTGACGAAAACCCAAATACTTCACTAACTAAGGGTGTTGAATCTATAACCCATTTGCTCTCAATCACAGTTTCCTACCTATAAAGAAACAAACATAACAAGAAACCCCAACAATGAAAGAATCAAACCAGTCCGTAAAGGACCAGAATTTTGCCGAAAAAATTGAACGATGAAAATGATTTTTGATAAATCATCCAAGAACTGGGTTTTACCTTATATCTCCACAATTTTGCCGAAAAAATTGATATGGGTAATTTCAAAACTATGCAATAAACTAAAAGAAAAATTAGAAGCAGGTCAATTAGATATCGATAATCGGCCCACAGATTGATCTAATTTTAGATGAATTCATATAGGAACATGTTCCGATTGCATACCGACAAATATTTTGATAAAGAGGGTTTTGATGAACTAATCCAAGCTTCAAATTTCGATTGTTTTCACCGTTGCTGCAAACTAAATTTGCCCATACTCAGTTTAGAAAGAAGGAGAATAAGAGGTGAGGTGACTAGTATAGGGACCGTTGTTAAAGTAAATCTATAAATCTGGCTGGTCATACCAATGAAATAGATGTTAGCCAGAAATGTAACTTACCAGGAGAGTACTGCTCGAACTAAGCACTACACTTGCCATCTTCAGAAACAACCATCCATCCATCAGTCTATAACCAGTCACGCCAAACTCCTACAAAATAAGCTTTTATCAGAATGAATTTAACAAATGTACTGAAATGCTAGACATTTGCTAAAATCTCAAAAGGATACCTACATTGATCATGGGTTCAATTGTAAAGGTCTACCCTACTTTCATCACACAGACTGCCTTATTTCCTGCTATGGTCAAGGAAATAGCTACCACAGCTAACAACAAAAGTTGACAAGTGAGAGAAGTAGATATTAAGTAAACTACATAACCCACACACATATGATCGTGCCTAAGCTGAATTTGGCACTGCTCATGGGCTGATTGGTCAGTAACAAAATGAAATACAAAGTCACATCTCCAAAATTTTGTTCATTACCGATGAATTTACATGTTCAAGTTGAAATCATATGTAAAAATAATAATAATAATAATAATAATAATAACTAATTTTAAGCTTGCATGCAATGGCCAATATCTCCAGACCAAATTCATATGTAATGTGCCAATATCTCTGAAACCACTTTTTTCCACCCAATCAATAACACTGCATAATTCCCCTGCTACAACTTTCCCATTCAAACTACTACTGAAAAAACAAAGTGCTCTACTGAGACAGAGAGAGAGTACCTCTGCACATGAACCTCATTAATGAATAAGAGGACATTGTATACTTGTGTTGGAATAGTTGTACATGCACAACCAAGCATTCACATGTAAAGCATTTACATATGCAAGTAGTATGTGGACAATAGAACCATGTGGGCTGAGAGTTTGACCTCCAGCAGCAAAGGTTTGATACAAAGCCCCCTACTAATTCGTTACATTTAAGTTGGGACGACAACAGTTGAACCATTGATCATGGTTCCTTGACACAATAGTTGATGTTAATTGTGGTTTGGTCTAAGCAGCATGCGACAAATCATACAACAAAGTGCTCTTCTTAGAGAGAGTACCTGCAAATTTGATTGCTCCAGAGGATGCGAATAACTTCTCAGTTGATTTTTGGAGTGGTACTCAATATAGTGTTCTGCAGTCCACGAGAAAAACCAGAATGCATGACAAACTAAAACAAGATTTAAGACCACCAAGAAGAATAAGTAACTCAATTAAGGTTACCATGAAAAGATTACAAGCTAATAAAGATTGAGGTAGAGAATCGCTGCATAACTCTGCAAAGATTGAGATGATGGAAGGATTAAAATCAGAACGAGGAACAACATTTAACTGCCAAAACTTATTAAGACGCACAAGAAAACTCTAAGGTCGCAGAACTCATTCCCTTAGAATTCTTTAGGCATATAGACAGCAAGGAAATTATAGAAGTCACACTATTAGAAGCATGAAAAATGCATGACCATACACATGTGTGCTTACATCACAAGCAGCTATCTTCCTTGCTGCAGCCAATTCTCACGCACCAAATGGAAGAGGAATCATCATCATCACCTAAGCCTTATCCCAACTAATTGGGGTCAGCTACATAAATCAGATGAACAACGCAGGTCTTGACTGTCATGAATTGTAGAAATGCTGATGATGAGCATGTCATAATGCAACAAAGAAGTTAAGTTATTATATAAATTCTTATTAATGAGCATTCCTACCTACAGTATTGGTTGTCTTAAATTTTAGTTGTTGCCTTTTGTAAGGAAACTAAAGTAAATATATGCTATAACGTATATGAATGATTTCCATTTTTTGGTATGCATGTGTGCCATATGTGTCAGTACATTGTAATCAAAACCATCCATCTTCACGTACCTCAAGTGTGTTAGATTATACTCACAAGCATCTCACATGAACCGCATAAGACAATCTGTGCATGAACACATATACCACACAGCCACATGTGATAGCATCAATCTACAAGGGTCTCCACAACATGTGCACATGTTTCAGATGTTTATGGAATCCATGAAGGCTATCTATATACATTCTACTAATTGACAAACAATGGTCAGTACAATAGAATAGTACATCAAGCATTTATTAGTTGGACGGAAAAGCCTATAATAGCTGTTCTGAGATAGGACTTTGATAGCACCAAATGGGTGCTAAATGCCTGACGATCAATTGGATATAATCGAATCAATGGAATTTCAGTTTCCATGCCATTTTTGGGACCCATGATTTGAAATTTTTAGTTAACCTATATGCTATGCATGCAATTTTTTAATGCTAGTGTATTAACCACCACATTTTATCAGAGTATTTCTCCATAAAACTAGCTATGATATCCCGTCCTTAGCAACATCTTAATATCAGGTTCAAAGTAAAAGGATGAAATATGATCGGATGTTTGCTAGCTCTACGCGTACAATTGCACCACACCTTACTGAATCGACCTAAGTCTATAAGACATCTCAGTGGACCTTATCCATCCAAAAGGTGTACTCAAGAGTTACGCAATGAGATGAGCCACATGCATATGGGGACTGTAGACCAATGTGAAGTTTTTCACTTTCATTCATTTTTTCCTATAGGGACAAGCCACTACCAAATCTGGATGGCGATGAACGTGCAAATGCATGCTCTCTGAAAACTGTTTATTCACATCCAGCCATTTCATCAAACAGTTAGCATGCATGAAATCTAAAAGACAAAAAAAGAGACACAAAGAGAGGAAGATATCAAACCTATGGAGAGGAGCCTCAAATTCCTTCGGTTTTAAAACATGCCTCAACGATATAAGAAGGGTTTCGAATGATGTGTGTTTCTAGTTGTGTTTTTTAGAATAAAAATAAATTTCAAAAATAAAAGCTATTTTTAGAAAGTAAATAAATATATTAATTATTTATACTTTTCATAAATAGTGTATAGTAAGTCGATAAGAGAAAGGGTTTTTGCATATACAACCAAGGTTCAAATCTCCTCAAGGACGGTGCTTTGCACTGTTCGTGCGTGCAGCGAGGGCTGCTTGGGCGCTTTTTGGTGCTTTATTAGGCGCACTTAGCACTTTGCACGTGCGCATCGTCGCAAGGAGCAAAATGAGCCTTAGTCTTTTTTGTACATGGTTCAAACTTTTTGGGTCATGGTACAACTGAAATTGAACTAGGGTATACCCTGATATTTTATTACATTTTTATTGATTAAGAGTAATTGTGACATGATTGTACATGTGGCACCTATGCCACGTGTCGCTTATGTGGATACAGTTTTTACTGTTGGATAACTATTTTTGTCTCAATGGGTACAAAAATAACCGCCATAAGACAAAGAGTCATGTTCTTTCATGAAAGGTTATTATTTGTTGTGAATGTGTATGGATTTTTTGAAGAGGCACATTAGCATCTCTTCAGGAAGAAATCCATAACCTTTCAATTAATATAAATCCTGGATACTATAATCCAAAAGTTAACACTCTTAATTCTTAAAATTATATCATCTTCTGTGTAATTACTCTCGATCTAACCTCTTGCTAAGTTTTTTCTGAACGTCTTAAAGGCATATTACTATCAAAACTAGAGATCTCTTCAATACTTAAATGTACAAATTTTCGTATTGAAATTCGGATTGAGAGTTCATTGTATCTTGAAGACAATTTGCAGATTTCCTTCATTTACACTTGCTGGAACTTCCAGAAAAAGGGCATCAAATTTGTCTTGAGAAATTGACTATTCAAGTCGAGCCTTGAACCCGATAGATTTGATTGTCTCGTTATTTTTTTCTTCTATCCTCCGTTGTGTACAAGAAACACTTAATTTTTAACATTCAAGATAGATTTTTATTATCTTTTCACAATGTAGGCAATTCATTCTATTCAAGTTATGAACGAAGACTTTGTACGACTGGATCGTTTCGACGGTCAATTCTTCTCAAGATGGCAGCAAAAGACGTTTTTCTTTCTGACTACTCTCGAGTTATCCTACATTCTAGATGATGATTTGTCTTCTCTACCCGAGTCAAAAGAAGACAAATCAGATCAAATGAAGGCAAAATGGAAGAAAAGGAAGGAGGATGATTTTTTATGCAAAGGTCATATCATAAACTCCCTCTCTAATTTTATTTATAATTTGCATTGTAAAATATCCCCTGCTAAAGATCTGCGGACAAAATTAGATCAAAAATATAAAACTAAAGATATCAGTACTCAGAAATTTTTGATCGACAATTATGTCCACTTCAAGCTTAAAAATGATCAGCCAATTCTCTCCCAAGTAACCGAACTACAGAACTTGGTTGATGAATTGAAGATTGGTAGTATAGATCTTCCTGAAGAATTCTCGGTCGGTGTAGTAATTGTAAAATTACCCTCATCATGTGTCACGCCCCAAACTCGGAAACCGGGCTCACAAAATTCTCGATCGCCGAACCCGGCGCCGACAGCCTCCGTAGAACCCCATTCTCGTCTCCCAGCGCCCATTCACCAGGTTCCGATCCTAGGATACTACAATGAGAATTTTTTAATATCAGTTTGATTCGTTATAAGCATAACTAAAGACATAACCTACAAACAACAACCAAAAACTCCATTACATTTTCACTATGATAAAAAACTTTACAAGTACAATGAGCATAAAGGGAAATACAATAATGATAGACCAAAAGCTCCAAAATAATCTACCACATGCTCAAGCCTCAGCGCTGCTGCGATCCAACGTCACCTGCATGCAACGATCGTGCATAAGCTTATAGAAAGCTTAGAGGGCGGTGAAAGTGTGTGCGCAAGGTAGTAATATAATTATGCAGTATCAGATTAATGCGGAACATGCTGATGAATCCATAAATACCACTAGCCGTACCAAGGCTATGCGATGCAAGGCATGAATGATGTCAGCCATACCAAGGCCATGCGATGCGAAATGCAACTCAAGCATACAAATCCTCATCTAAGTCCACATATCAATACCGCTCAAATCTGGAATATCACCGGGATCTAGTACACTCTAAACCAGATTGCCACCTCATCGCACGCAATAAGGTAAGTGGAAGAGACCTCACTATCTGCCTGTCAATATCGGGCTCGGCTCGTCGATAGCAGACACATTCCTCGAGCTGGTCAAACTCAGCCTAGTTTTGCCCTTCCACTCGGACAGGTAAGGCCGCACCCCCTTCCAACCGACCACGACACAGTGAAAAGCGCGGCCTCTGGTAATCGGCACTCGGCGCTCATGCACCCACTCGGTCTAGACATTAAAACAACCTCTTGGTACCATAAGGGTTTAGGCCACCCAGGGATATCTATAGCACCCCATGTAAAACAAGATTTTTGGTATCCAATCCTACCAACCACGATACGCCTGTGGAGGCTACGGCCCTAATGTCGCTAGGGCGTATAGTAACCATGTCACACAATGCGAAATGCATGAATCACACTACCCAGTCATGCAGCAATCCTGCGTGTATCGTGCGCTCATGTGAAGCAATACCGCCTAACTGGGAGCCCCTAAACAATCTGTCCAAAGGCATATGCTATGATCAGTCACTTCTCATATCAAGCATACATATGATGTGTATAATCATGAATCATGGAGCTATACTAAACATGTTATATGGTGATGGATGTTGTTCATAATGAAGATGGGCCTAGATGTTCTACGGTATGGGCCTAACAATGGGCCCTAGGGAGAATTATAATGCGGAAATTTAACCAACATTATTCGTACAATGTGGACATCAAACCAACATTGCTCCCAAGGCACGACTTACATAAGGAATCCATACATAATGTAACGGCCACACATACATCACACTGGGCCTTGCTCATGGGCCTCATATACATCGTATCAGGTCTCGAATACACATCAGGTGGGCCTCGTACTTGGGCCTCACATACATCGCATCAGGTCGATTGAATGGGCCGATCAAATGGGCCAATGACCAAGTAGGCCAAATCAATGGGCCGATTCAATTGGGCTGAATTAAATGGGCCGAACGTATATCAGATCGGGCCCACCCTTACGCATTTGAGATCCGACCTAATCATAAGTTATCATAGAGGTAAATGAAGTGAAAACAACATCAGCTAAATTGGAAACTGCCACGGCCTTTAGAAGTTTGAACGGTGGATGTTACAATCCACTATTTAAATGGTGGGGTCCACTTGAACTTTAGATCTGACTCATCCTTACACTCATGTCATAAAATGATATTTCAAAACGTTTGGATGGTATGGATATAACGTGTGCATCATAGCGGGCCCCACCGTCCAAACAGTGGACGGTATAGCCAAAATATACACATCAGTACGGGGCCTGCGGTCTCTCTGGCGTCCAAAGGACAGCCATAAAGTAGCAGCACATGCAGCTCTACTACTTAACAAAGGCAAGGGTGGGTTCCACGTAGGGCCCACCAGAACTTTAGAAATGATTTATATATATATATATATATATATATATATATATATATATATATATATATATATATATATATATAATATAGACATAAGCTGACGTCCAGGCCTTTGGACCGCCTGGACAATCCCATGCATCAAGGAGGGCCCCACACGTGGGGTGTGTCTCACCGTCCTAAGACAGTGGACGGTTTGGATTAAACACATGCACAGTGTGTGGCCCACCAAAGTGGATGGATGACGTGGGTGGGTCCCATGTACCCACTGACCTCAGTGTTGAAACATGATATCTCTCACACAGTCTACCACGCAAGCTAGGGAGCTGGGTCCCACGTCAAGTGGTAGCCACCCGTACTAGGGATGCCAAGACCCCAGCATTGAAATGAGGTATTTTCCACTCCATCTGCCACATGAGTTGAGGCCCACCATTGAAACCAGGGACCCCCACTCAGTCCGTCAGCGAGCTATGGATCAGGGTGTAGAAGTGGGCCCCACAGGGACATGGCGCACCGTCGAGAATGGTGGACAGTTTGGATAAGGCACATACATCATGGTGTAGCCCACCAAACTGGACGGATGGTCGTGGATGGGTCCCATGGACCCCATGACCTCAGTGTTGAAAGGAGGTATCTCCACTCAGACTGCCAATTTGAGCTATGGATTTGGGTGTACGTTAGCACCCCTGCTAGGGATCGAAACCAAGACCTCAAGTGTTGCAACGAGGTATCTCCACCCTGTCTACCAGTTGAACTGGGGATCTGGGTGTGGGTGTGGGTCCCACGTGCCAAGGAGGGCCCCACATGAACATGGTCCCACCGTCCAGGTGGTGGACGGTTCGGATACAACACATACCTCATTGGTGTGGCCCTTTGGAGGGGTGGAGGACGAAGGTGGGTCCTATTGACCCCACCGTCAGTTCACACACTCCATGTCAGTCCACACTCCATGTTAGCCACCCTCACTAGTGAGGGGTACCTCACGTTGAAACAAGGTATCCTTCACTCAGCCCACCACGTGACCTATGGACGTGGGTGTGCACACGCACCATGGTGGGTCCCACAGGGACGTGGCTCACCTGACTTTTAGATCAAGCTGTTATTTGTGTTTCCCCTACATCCAGGCCCACCCAAAGGTGGTCAGCAAGGTGGGCCCTACGAATAAGATGGTGTGGATCATACGACATAGTGGGGTCCATAATACATGACAGATAGAGAGAGAAAGAGAGAGAGAGAGAGAGAGAGAGAGAGAGAGAGAGATCGGGTGGAGGAGAGGCTCCGCCACTATAGGCCTGTCAATACAAAGCATTCATCAAGATGGGCCCCACCAAATGTGGGCCCTTAAATCACAAAACAAAAAAAATAAAGATCACCCACCGCTCCTTGCACCCTAGGCTTCCTTAACTCCTTAGTTTCGATTCCAACGGAGGAGATGAGGTTTGGATGGTTGAGATGGGTGATGAAAGGGTAAGAAAGATGAGCCACACACAGTTTTCTTGGAGAGGTTTAGGAGAGCTTGGACGTATGGTACCTTCTCTTGCTTGGGAGAGTGCTTTAAAAATGAAGGAGAGAGAGGGTTGTAAAGGGAGAGAGAGAGTGATGGGTGATGGAGTGATGGATGTGGTGAGTGATGGGTGTAAGAGCTTTTTGACATTTGTGGTTGCTTGGTGAAAGAAAGGCATGGGTGTGTAAGAGACCTTTTGACTTTGGGGGTTGCTTGGGGAAGGGTGAGAGGTGATGTGTACTTAACATGATGGGATTGATTGATTGATGGATTGATGTGACATCTCGTAGAGATTCTCTCGAAATTCGCACGCACGGTGTTTTCCTCACACCGAACGTGGACCAACATCTCCTGGCCAGAGTATCGGATCGGCGCGCAAGACGCGGCATCGAAACCGCGGTGACAACACGGTCGCTAAGGTACTAGTCTTAGGTTGAATCGATTCAGGTTGACGGCCTGTGAATCAGGGTTGCGCGCAAATATCGGTTAAGGGTCGAAGGTTGCTGGAATTCGACCGGGAAGATCGCGGGAACCTACGGATCGGTACGGTCTAGGATACGGGTCTTACATCATGGTTTGATTATAAAAAGAAACTGAAACATGATGAGAGGAAGTACACTCTTGAAGGGCTTCAACGACATCTTCATATAGAAGAAGAGTCCAGAAACCGAAATAAAAAAGAAAATGCTTTGAAAAATCATTCCAAAGAACATATAGTAGAAGAGACAAGCCAAAATTTTAGAACTCCAAATCTATTCCCTCAAAGAAAGATACATAGTTTAAGAAAAATGAAAAGAAAAAGGGTAAGTGTCACTTCTACAATAAGCTAAGACACTACATAAAGGAATGTAGACACTGGAAGAAGCAACTGAAAGCTCAAGCTAATATTCGATGGTGGATGGTGGCTAGATACTAGTGCAACCATTCACATATCAAAAGACTGAAACATCTTTAAGACCTATGAAGGTATTACAACTAGACAAGAAGTGAAGATGGTAATAGCGTTCATGCGAACGTTATTGGAAAAGAAACAGTCGAGCTTTAGTTCAAATCAGGTAAAAGATTGACACTAACAAATGAATTGCATGTACCTAACATGTCTAAAAATCTAGTGTCAGGCGATCTTCTCAATATGAGAGGATTCAAAATAGTGATTGAGTCTGATAAATTGGTTATCACTAAGAATGGTTTGTTTGTAGGCAAAGGATATTCATGTAATGGTATGATTAAACTGAATATTAATAATAATAATAATATTTTATTTATATAGTGGATTCTTTATCCTTACGGCATGCTAGACTAGGTCATGTTAATTAGCATTCAATTAAAAGAATGATGATCCTAGACTTATACCAAAATATGAAATACAACAAGAAGGGAAATGTGATGTGTGTGCCCACTCTAAAATAACCAGAAAACCATTTGGGACCAGCATGAGAAAATCACAACCCTTGGAGTTAATTCATTCTGATATCTATGATTTAAATAATACCTTAACTCATAGAGGAAAAAAGTATTTTATTACATTTATCGATGAATTCACTACATTTTCTTATGTATACTTGATAAAATCTAAAGATGAAGCCTTTGAAAAGTTTAAGCTTTATAAGGCCAAAGTGGAAAATTAGTTGAATGTAAAGATTAAAGCCCTTAGAAGTGATAGAGGGGGTGAGTACTTTTCTAATGAATTCAATGGCTTCTGTGAATCAAATGGTATAATTTATGAATTTACGACACCTTACACACCTCAACGAAATGGCTCAGTAGAACGTAAAAAAAGGACATTAGTTGAAATGATCAACTGTATGATATTAAATTCTGGATTACCACTGAATTTGTAGGGGGGAAGCTTTATTAACAGCAAACCTTATTTTAAATGTTATCCCACAAAAAAAATTGGATATCTCCCCATATGAATTGTGAAAAAAGAAGAAACCATATCTTCATTACTACAAAGTGTGGGGAAGTATAGCAGAATTCAGGATTATTGATTCTAAGAGAGTAAATTTAGGTCCTAGAAGAATCAAGTGTGCTTTTGTGGGTTATGAGATTCATAGTACTGTATATAGATTCATGGTTCTAGAACAAACTACTTTTGCCGACAAAAACATGATTATAGAGTCTAGGGATGTTATATTTTTTTAAAAATATGGTATACAAATACTATATGAATGATCATAAAAAAAGACATGTTGATGAAAATAAAGTAGAACCAACGAATGAAAAATCTAGCAGCATTTATGATAAAACTCACACTCATCCAGAAAGAAATGAACCAAGAAGATCAAAAAGGGCAAGAAAAGAAATATCTTTTAGTTCAGATTTTTATATGTTCCTTATAAAAAGGGATAGAAATGAAATAAGAAAGGAGATTACTACTAAGTATTGAAAGTGATCCATCAACACTTAGTAAAGCACTCTCATCTCCTGATGTACAGTTTTGGAGGGAAGTCATCGATGATGAAATGGATTCCATAGTCTCTAATAAAATATGGTGTTTTGCCGATCTTCCACCAGGTTCAAAGCCTAAAGGATGTAAGTGGATTTTTAAAAGAAAGTTCAATCCTGATGGAACCATAAATAAATTTAAAGCTCGATTAATAGACAGGTTTTAAACAAAAGGAAGGTATCGATTTTTTTTCGATACATATGCTCATGTTGCTCGTATATCTACCATTAGGACTTTAATTGCTCTTACAGTAATTCACCACCTAGTAATCAATTAAATGGATGTCAAAACAGCATTCTTAAATGGTGATCGAGATGAGAAAGTCAATATGGAACAACCTGAAGGGTTTGTTCAACCTGGGCAAGAGAAGAAAGTGTGTAAACTGGTCAAATCTCTCTATGGGCTCAAGCGAGCTCTTAAGCAATGGCATGAGAAGTTTGATCAAGTAATACAATCTAATGATTTTAGAGTAAACCAAGTAGATAAATGCATATATATTAAAGGTCAAATCATTATTTACCTATATGTAGATGATATGCTAATAATTGGACCAAATGAGGCTTATGTGAAAGAAACTAAAAAGTTTCTAAGTACCAAATTCGACATGAAGGATATGGGTAAAGCCGATGTAATATTAGGTATCAAGATTTATAATTTTAGTGATGGAATAGCCTTAGTAAAATCTCATCACCTAGAGAAAGTGTTAGAGAAGTTTAATCATTATGAAGGTAAACAGCTTTCAACCCCATTTGATCCAAGTATTAAATTGGTTAAAAATACTGATAGATATAAAGCGCAAAATGAATATGCGAGTGTTATTGGGAGTTTAATATATACAATGAATTGCACTAGACCCGATATAGCATTCACAGTAGGAATGCTAAGCAGGTATACCAGTAATCCTAGACAAGTACACTAGAATGCAATTTTGAAAGTTTTAAAGTATCTAAGAGGAACTATAGACTATGGACTGCATTATAAATCATATCCCGCTGTACTTAAAAGGTACAGTGATGTAAGCTAAAATGCAGATAACATAGAATCTAAATCTACAAGTGAATGAATATTCACTCTTGGAGGATGAGTAATATCATGGGCATTTAAGAAACAAACGTGTATATCTCACTCTACAATGGAAAGTGAGTTTATTGCACATGGCGCTGCTTGTAAAGAAGGTGAATGACTAAGATACCTGCTAATGGAAATCCCGTATTGGCCAAAACCTACTCCTGCCATATCTATCTTTTATGATAATCAGGCTACTTTTTGTCATGTTATGAGAAAGACTTATAATGCTAAGTCTAGAAATGTATATCTAAGGCATAACTTTGTTAAAGGATTGCTCAGAGATGGAGTAATCACAGTGAAAAATGTTAAGTCCATCTTGAACTTAGCAGATCCCTTGACAGAGGGTTTATCAAGAGATCAAATAAGGAGAACCATTAAAGGAATGAGACTAAGATCTATAAAGATAAAACTTTTACTCTTGATGGCAACCCTACATATGTTTTGAAATATAAACTAGGTTCAAAGGGGCAAACAAGTCAAGTATGTGACTGAAACATACACTAGAAAAAAAAAAATCTGAGTCTCATTCCTAAAAATTCAGTGTTTGGTTTCTACATTTCATAAGAAGTTAAGTATTAACTCTTAAGAAATCTATGAGCAGACTTTACTGAGATGAAGCAGAATCATCTTTGATAGATCTACCTATATGAGTAGAGAAGTGAGGCCACTTTTGAAGAGATTGGGATCGTCTCTACAATACTCATGAAATAAGGATACGCACAAGGCCAGAAATGTGCAAACTTTTAGATATCCAGTTATATATGAATATACGTGTGTTATGTGTCTGGTGAGTCATATAAGGTCCTTAGTTCAAGACTAACGGGTCACTAAGTACCTGGCATAACTTTGATACGTATACACTAAAGTAAACGTTCAAATCCAAAAGATACCTTTACTTATGCACCTATTTATATGGATATGTCATTCATTCTAGAATCTGATTTTATTTTTGAAATTGTGAGGGATTGTTGTGTTTTTAGAATAAAAATAAATTTCAAAAATAAAAGTTATTTTTAGAAAATAAATAAATATATTTATTATTTAAACTTTCTATAAATAGTGTGTATAGTCAGTCGGTAAGAGAAGGGGTTTTCACTTATGCAACCAGGGTTCAAATCTCCTCGAGGACTTTGCACCATCCGTGTGGGCAGCGAGGGCTGCTTAGGCGCTTTATTAGGTACACTTAGCACTTCGTACGTGCGCATCATCGCAAGGAGCAAAAAGAGCCTTAGTCTTTTTTGTACACGGTTCAAACTTTTTGGGTCATGGTATAACTGGAATTAAGCTAGGGTCTACCCTGATGTTTTATTACCTTTTTGTTGATTAAGATTAATTGTGACATGATTGTACAAGTTGCACCTATGCCACGTGTCGCTTATGTGGATACATTTTTTACTATTGAATAACTGTTTCTGTCTGAATGGGTATAGAAATAACTGTCATAGGACAGAGTCATTTCCTTTCATGAAAGGCTATTGTTTGTTGTGAATGGGTATGGATTTCTTGAAGAGGCACATTGGCATCTCTTTAGGAAGAAATCCATAACTTTTTAATTAATATAAATCCTGGATACTAATCTAGAAGTTAACACTCTTAATTCTTAAGATTATATCATCTTTTGTGCAATTACTCTCGATTTGACCTCTTGCTAAGTTTTTTCTGAACATCTTAAAGGCATATCTGTGTTAAAACTAGAGATCTGTTCAACACTTAAATGTGCAAATTTTTGTGCTGAAATTCGGATTGAGAGTTCATTGTATCCTGAAGACAATTTGCAGATTTCCTTCGTTTGCACTTACAAGAACTTCCAGAAAAAGAGCAGCAAATATGTCTTGAGAAATTGACTATTCAAGTCGAGCCTTAAACCCGATAGATCTGATCATCTCGTTATCTTTTTCTTCTATCCTCCGTTGTGTACAAGAAACACTTAATTTCTAACATTTCTTCAGGTAGGAGCTTCATGGCTATTGTAATGGAGAGAGATAAAAGAGACGGCAGAGATGCATTGGAGAGAGAGGGAGGAGAATGAGAAAGATGGAGCAGAGATCAGGAGACAGAGAGGGTTAGGGAGTGGAGAGGGAGAGAGGATTAGGGAACAGAGAGAGAGAGAGAAGAAGTTTTGGGCACGGCTCTATTTTTAGCGCGCGCCCAATTTTTGGGTGTCAATTCGTGAGACAGACCATGGACGGTCCTGTCAGGGGCTCCGTGGGGCCCACCATGATGTATTTGGTTTATCCATTCCAACCATTAATTTTAAAAAATAATTTAAGTCCATGATCCCAAACTTAAAGTATATTGAAGGCCTAAGTGGACCAAACCATAGGAAGCACATGTGATTTAATCTCCATGTTTCCTACCGTGTGGTCCACTTGAGTCTTCGATATAGCTGATTTTTTTATTTCATATCCTAAAATAATATTTCAAAATAGATGGATGGCTTAGATAGAACACGTATATTTCTTTAGGGCCTGTTTGGACGGGCACGCTGGATGGGATTGGGTTGTATTAGGGTGGATTGCACGTCATCCAATGCAGTGTCAGTGGATTCCATGCAATCCCACTAGATTGTTGTATCCAGCGTCCCAGCTATGGCCTGTTTGGATGGGCGGCCTAGATGGGATTGGGTTCAGTGAGTGCATGTTTGGACAGGCGTGGGATTGGAAGCTGGATACAGGCGCTCTCACTGTAGACAGGTGCAAAGGACGGTGATAACTGTCTCCCGCCAATCCAGGGGCTGCTTACACCAGGGAAACGGATTGGGTACTCCCCTGACAGCAGCCTTTGGCTGGTGGTCGCTGCTCCGTGGGACCCACCATGATGTACAGGTCTCATCCATGCCATCCATCTAATTTGGAACAGATCATTTTAAGATTGTCTGAAGTCAAATATTCCTATATCCCACTTTTAAATGGACCAGATTATAGGAAACAATTTTGAGAGAGCGTCGACCGTTAAAATACAATTTCAACCGATAATAGTTTTGGATCAAGCTCATTTTTTATTTTATTTTTTCCATTCATCTGGGGCTGTACGACCTAATCAATCTATTGGACGTCAAATAAACAGTACAGTGGGCCTTACGAGGACTTAAGAGTTGAATGTCCAATCAAATTTGTTTTCATGTGGTGTGGTCCACTTGAAATCAATCCACCTCTCATTTCTAGGATCAAGCCATAAAATGATCGGTAAAAATGTATGAACGGAAAGGATGAAACACATACATCATGGTTTCCAAAGAGCACCGACCACTAGTATTGAAACTGGTGTTAGGGAAATTAGCCAATCCGTTCCCTTGCAGTGGTGTCAAATGAATCAACTCCATGGCAGGGGAGGCCATGCCATCTGCCTATTTACATCATTAAAATGTTTCATCCACTTTGACATGACATCTTACACCGTTGTCCCAAAAATCAGAGCGCTATATATCTCAAGTGAACCACAACACCTCAACATATAGCGGCTCAGCCTTTTATTTTACCAGTTACTCCCAGATCAAATCTGTTCATACCTGCCATACAAGCCTAGATGGAGATATAAAATAGATATCAATATATATTGAACTGCTATATGTGGACCATACTGGTATTTACAAAGGTCATAAAATCGTGTGGGGCCCACTGATTTATGTCTCATGAAATTGGAAAATAAAAGTGAATTCAATCAACATTATTATCAGTATGGGACATGTCTATAAATCCGCATAGACCACATCATGTGGCAGTGGTGTGATAGAGATAGATCCCAAAAAATATCAACAGCAGGCTAGAATAACGATGTATGAAAACATGAGAACCAGTGTTGTGTGGCAAAAAGAGAGAAAAAGTATCAAGTGACACAATAAGAATGACAGTCATCCGAATAGGGTTAGAATTTAAAAATCACAAGGAAGGCAAGAAACAGGACTACGACGTCAACTAGAAGAGCACAAAATATCTCCCCATCTGACCGGGGTGATGGGGGAAGATCATCAGTTGACACGACCCTATAAACCATGGCTGTCGACGCCTGTACCTCAGGCGTCGTCTGTCGGCTGGAGTGTGACGAAGAATGGCGGATGTAGAGGTCATCAGAAAATGCAGCGACCTGAACTGCCTGAGATGTCATGCAAGGTCTTGACGGTGCACATGCAATGCTGAAGTGCTCGTCCCAACATGCCATTGCCTCTTTCCAATTCCTGAATGCGCAGTGTCTCGCTCCACTATACCCCTCCACCTCCACCCGAGCATCGTCCCAAGAAATGTATATGCCAGGCCTACGCCCCACAAGACGACGTAATATTTATCCTTTCTTATCTGCAATGACATGGACGTAATTGGCATGAGATACGTGTGTTGGAATAAAAATTCGCTAACTAAGTGGACATGCAGTATTCTCCTATTGAATAGCATCGGAAAGTACAAAAAAAAAATTACACAAGTGAAAACAAAAAGTTGTTGTATATACGTACCCTTCCAAGCAAGCGGATGCATCCGATACCTCGATCACCAAAGTAAATAAACTAACCAATGGATGCATATGAAACCATAAAAGTATAATTGATTACATAAAAGTCATGGTCATAGCATAATTGTCATATTCGTATATACTACCATGTGTCTGTCCCAAAAAGATTAGCAAGTTATCAAATCATCCAAGAAAATCATGTAATTCAAAGTTATTACAGACCAATAACTAACAGCCAAAACAACAAACTCAGAAATGCAGATCCTCAGATGGATCCGACACCTCGATCACCAAAGTGGTCATGAAGTGTTTTCTTCAAGCAGTCAATGCGACGCTCAAGTCGCAGACTCACAAAAAATGATGCCAGATCCTTATCCTTACTCAAGATCTAACCAACCTCAAAGAACTCTGAGTTGGTCAGGCCCTAGACCTCTTATAGTATATCAAGCACTTTAGAAGTGCGATTCACCGACTTGCCGAAGCCAATTTTAAGTATTGAATCGACAACAGTCTATAGAGAGGCCCCGAGTACTTCAAAAAGACGAGCAAGGTGCGATCGTTTCCTGCCTGCGCTCCCACTTTGAGTGACATTAGAATTAGACGTGTGAGTAAAAGTGCTACTTGAGCCATGTTGTCCAATCAAAGGCTGTCTGGCGAAAATGGGATGGTCATTGCGGAGTCAATGGCAAAATCATCCCACAAGTCAATTGTATCATCGAGGTCATCATCCAGTCTCTCCATGCATCATTGAGTTCTTGTTGAAGATGAGATGATGATGCTGATGTGGCTATAGTCCTACTACCTTGGACAAAACATCCCGATGCCTGGTCCGAACCGACAATAGTTGCAAGATCATTCATTCTCTCAATCCGTTTACCACGGAGTTTCTCTGCACGCGGGTGAGACTGCAGCCATACATTAATTAGTAGTAAGTACAGTAAGAAGTGTATACTGATGCGAATATTTCTACTCTATATTGAAAAAATTATACCTTGAGATATTCCTCCCAGATTTTATCAGGAGCCGTCACCACCATCCGCTCGTTGTCCCATCCGAACCCGCTCGCCGCCAGCATATCCTTCACTGCAGTGTACTCTCTCTTGTAATACCTTAGTCGGTTAGATACATTTTGCCACTTGAGGACTATATTGGTATGCTTTGTAATGGTATCGGCGGTAATTTGGTACGCCTCATGTTTGAAACCATTATCGCCATTGCGTCCCAATGCCACTTGTTTCAAAAATATGTCAATCATAACCTAATCCATATCGGGAGTCCATTTTATTTTTAAGGCTTAGGACGCAGACTCGGCCAGGGATTTCACCATCCTCGTGCATGGGGAGGATCATGTTGGCACCACTGGTGTCTTGGCCGGTGAATGTGTTGGTGTCGATGGATCACTAGACATCATGTCTGCCATACCACCTGAATATCAAGTACATATGATGATTTGCATAAAGTCAGCCATAATCATAAGAATATGATCCATATTTTAAAAGATCGATTATCAAAAATATCGTCTTCTATCTCCATATGATGACTCTACCATCTCAGAGATTGGAAGATTGAAATTCCATTGATAGGTACATAACATGATTTAGAAAGTAAATAATAGCAAGTCATGGAAATTGTTCCAAAAATAGCGATAAATTATCTAGCCGTACTATTTTGTTGCGCATCTGCCCATAATCTGATTGCTATAACATTGCGCACAAAATTCCAATCATCTTTTTCATGCTGAGATACTCGCAGTAACCATTGTTGCTCGTCGTTCGTTAAAACCTAGTGAGGCGTTGGGTTACTCTCCCCATCAATGGCAGATACTCCAGCATAGTCCATCTCTTCTTGAGATTCTGGTCTAGTACGTATGAAATTGTGTAAGACACAGGATGCTATCACAATTTGGATCTGTGTGTGGAATTCATACTGCATGGCGGTCTTCAGGATGGGGAATCTGCCTTTCATAACACCAAAACAACACTTAATTGCATTGTACAATTGTGCATGCCGATAATTAAATAGCTCCTTCGTGTTGGCAGGTGCTCTCCCGGTTCAATACTCCTATAAGTGGTATCGAACACTCCGGTATGGAGCCATAAAACCGAGTGAATGTGCATAACCGGCATCGACAACGTAATATTTTCCTACACATTTGAATAAAAGTCCCATTGAATTTACAATAACATAAGTTAACGTGATGAAATTGACTGGCAATCTCTTAAAAGATAACCAAATACCATGTGGGACAAGCAAGGGATCATCTGATCGACTCAGAGTGTTGTGTAAGACCCTCGCATTCGAAGCAGAACCCTCCCAACCGGCCAATATGTAAATGAAGTTCATATCAAATGAACACGCCGCCAATACGTTTTGGGAGAGGACCCCCTTCCAATTGCGGAAGCTCGCATGGTCACGACAGGCACATGAGTAGGAATGTGTGTACCATCAATTGCCCCAACGCAATCCTAGATACATTGGATAAAGGTGTGAATGAAGGGTAGTATAAAATACGTATATGGAAATATGACTCGCCATAATTAATACCTGAAAGTAAGCAGCCATAATTAATACCTGAAAGTAAGCAGCCCAATTTGTGTTTGTCTGAATCTCAGATGGAGTCGCTGGTCCAGCCTGTTTAACGAAAATTGGGTACAGCGACACAATTGCACTAATACACTATGAAAGTGGCGACTTACAGTTTGACCCGATCGAATGAATCTATGACCAATTACGCGAATCCGAATATTGTGCCCCAATGTGTGTAGGAACATTACTAACTATTCTTCAAGACTCACACGCCGAGTATCACGCAGCACGGTCTTATCGCGTAGCTGGGTACATAGATCGAACAACGTCGCTCGATTCATCCTAAGTTGCGTGACACAATCCCGGTCACTGGCCCTAATGATAGAGTGGATGAACTTGGCGCGCTCATCCTCTCCATGATGAGAGGGCTGTTTGAACATGTATTCACGACAATATTCCCCGACAGCCGCCACACAAGTCATCATCGCCCTTGCAACCATAACACTATCTGTATCTTCTCTCAATTCTTCACACTCCATCACCAACTGATAACCAACACCATCAGGTTTGTATACTCAGAAGTCCTTCCATCTACTCTTCAAGAAAAGGTTGAATAATTTATATGGTGGGATAAGTTCACATATGATTACATGTTAAGAAGTTCACATTTCACAACCCATTATTTTCTGACAAATTCTGAAGAGATGGATTCCAATTCCAAATCCTGACCCATGTCTAGAATCTGGTTCGAGGGTTAAAATAATTAAGATTATACGACAGAATTCTGAAAAACCAGTTAAATAGGAGGCAGAGAGTTAAATTAAAATGATATAATATGCAGTGAATAACGCAAATGTCAATTTTCTAAAATGATACAATGGTGTAGAAATGTACCTCCTAAACGTCAGTGTAATGAACAAGAACGGTGTACTCGACACTGTTTCTTGAAAAATAGAACAACAAGTAATGGAAATATTCCTTCAGTTAAGACATCACATGACTATAATAAGGAAGTCCCGTCATACACCATTGCATATACAACAAATACAATTGTGTGGATAAAGGTCATTGGCTTTTCAAAGATGAATGGATTGTGCAATATTAACTACTAGATAAAGAGCCAAAAATATCTACAATTAAGAACAAACACAACCCACTGTCCAAATTAAATCTTTTGGGTTTTGTGAGATGAGAGTAAATGAACAAACACAACCCACTGCCCAAATTGCAATCTTTTTTAGTTTCTGTAAGAGAAAATTTAAGAAGATAAACACATACCCCACCCAAAAATGCAATCATTAACCATCTGAAAAATAGAAAATCAAGTGGAAAAAAGAAAAGAAAAAGAAAAAGATAGAAAGAAAACAACCCACCACTCAGAATAAAATCTTTTTGTTCTGTAAGAGAAAAATTAAGGGGGAAAAAAATACTCACTACCAATAAAAATGCAATTTTATTTTTTATTTTTTTGGTTCTGTAAGAAGAAAATCAAGTGAACAAGAATAACCCACCATTCCAAGTTCCATCTTATTTCCTATGTGAGAAAATTCAAGGGAAAATAAAAAATGCCCCTCTAATCAAAATGCAACTTTTTGCTTTTATAAGAAGAATAGCAAGTGAACAAACATAACACACCACTCAAAATGCAATCTTTTTTGTTAAGAGAAAATCAAGAAAAAACAAAGCAACCCGCCAATCAAAATCCAATCTTTTAGTTCTGTAAGAGTAAAAAATCAAGAGAACAAGCAAAATCCATCATTCCAAATTCCATCTTTTTGGTAGTGTGAGAGAAAATTCAAGAAAAAAAAAACACCCTACTTATCAAAATGCAATCTTTTGGCTTTTGTAAGAAGAATAGCAAGTGAACAAACACAACACCCCAGTCAATATGCAAACTTTTCTATTCTGTAAGAATGGAAAAAATCAAGTGAAAAAGAACAATCCACATTCCAAATTCCATCTTCTATAAGAAGAATAGCAAGTGAACAAACACACGATACGAATTGCAGGGGTTGTTTCTTTTTTCTTTTTTTCCTGTAAGAGAAAAATCATGAAAGTATCCCACCAATCAAAATGTAATCTTTTGACTTCTACAAGAAGAGAATGAAGTGAACAACACCACCCACAACAAAAATGCAATATTTCCAGTTCTGCAAGAGAAAACTCGATAAAGCAAACACAACCCACGACTCAAAAAGTGCAGTCTTGTGGATCCCACAAGTGAAAAAAATTATACCCTGTATGCGCATTTTGCAAGGAGTTAGATATCCAGATATGAAAATTACATAAGTGAGGAGGGTTCACAGAATGTCACAATTGTCTTGTCAAACAGTCTAAAAATATACACTGTATGTAACCCAAACAGACACCACTGAAAGAGGGTTCACAGAATAATTCCACAAACTTTGGATTTCCAAGCATTTGTTTGGCCAAGAAAGGAAGCCATAAAAATTCATAACTGCCCTATGAAACAGATATCAACAGTTCAAATATAAATGTACTTTATACAGGAAAATGTATATTTCACAATCGTTATATTAACAAGATTTAAGGAAGCATTTCTATTCTTTATAGACAGTAAGAAACACAATTGCAAATACATACATGTGCAAAAGGGGCTGCTGTGCAAATGCTCCAAAAGAAAATATATACTTCAAGGACAATTCTCCCCTAGCTTTTGCAGCCAAAGTATGATACACATAATCTTCCGTTGAAGCACATTAAGTCAGGATTCATAAAACACATTAAGTTGTAGTCTCTCACTGTACATCGAGTACATGTTCATCCAATGGGCTGATGTACTGCAGAGAACCACAACTAATTCATGAGCTGAAGATTAGACAGTGGGCCACACAACTGCTAGATATTAGTTTATGATTCAAAATATAATAATAGAAGCCAACCAACAAAAGCAGGTGGACCAGGTGGTCCGCATGGACGATAGGTTTGCTAGCTATAACCGCCAGAAAGAGGCGAAGGCCTTACAGTGTTCTGAGCAAAGAAAGTTATTAGAACTGGCAAAATGAAATATAAGTGCAAATCTTCTTCCAAAATAATTAGATGGGAAAGATGCTGATGAATGTGGAACGGCTAATCAACATTAACAGCAGGTCTATGCGAAAAATATATGTTGAATACACCCTTCTCACATATCAAGAGAAGTTGTAATTGAAGGACATGATAGAGAGAATGGGACAAGTAAATGAAATAATATTGAGGCACTGACAACAGTAATAAACACTTAATCAATTGCCTACATTTTGGTCATTATCCAAGGTACATAGAAAAAGTATATTTCACAATCGTTATAGCTAAAACAATCTCATTTCAGTAATGCTACATGAGGAATACCAAATACAACACTGGTTTTAGAAGAGAAAAATAAAGAACAGTTAATGTGTATACATGTATACATTGATAGAAGTATCATGTATACATGTATTTTAAAAGCTTGAAAAATTCATCACTGGAATCCAAGGAGAAAGTGCATTAACAGATGAATAGTGTCAAATTAAACAGCTTGCATGTATGCATTGATAGAACTGTCATTTAATCCATGTAGAAAGATCCACAAAAAATCAATCCACTAGATCACAAGGCATACAGTCCATTCCCTAAACAAGCCATGAAAATCTATATGACTCATTTATACACTGATGAGACTATCATACATGTACAATTGGAAAGAAGAACCTGATTATTCAAAACAGGATTATGATGTCCATGTGAAAAATCCAGCAACAGCAAATCCAGATGAGATATAGCAACAACTCTTAAATCATGTGATTGATATACGAACAGAACAAACCATCTGATGTTATCCTAGGAATTCCATGTGACATTGAGTATATATGGTATATATCAGGAAATTCAGTACTTAGAAGAAGAAAATACATATATACTCAATCAAAAAGAAAAGAAGGAAAAGATTGAAAGGAAATGATAAAAACCAACAGTCAACAATAACACCAACATAAGGACTTCTAACATATATTTTTCATGGCAGATATAGAAGATCGAAAAATGGCTAAAAATTGCACATTTTGCAAGGAGTTAGCCATCCAGATATGGAAATTACATAAATGAGGAGGCTTCAACTACAGTCATAAGTGACTTGTCAAAGAGTCTAAAAATATACACTGTATGCAACCCAAACAGACGGGATTGGAAGAGGGTTCACAGAATAATTCCATTGTAACACTAAAAGTGATCCCAGAAATTCAACAGATCATGATTTGCAGCCATTTGTTTAGCCGAGAAAGGAAGCCAAAAAAATTTATAATTGCCTTATAAAACAGATATCAACAGTTCATATATAAATGTACTTTATATGGGAAAAATTCATCTGCAGAACATGATTATAAATAGCAGGTATATAATGTGCAAGTGTAAAATCCTCCAATGGAAAATCCATCTCATATATAGCAACAACAGAGAAATCTCGTGGTTGATCTACCAACATAGCAAACGATCTAAGATAATCCTGGTAAACTCAAGGAGACGAATACCAGAAAACCATCTCATAGATCCCAGATCACCATCTCATTATGAAAGTAGAAAATACCATAGACTCAATTCAAAAAAATAACAGGAAAAGCATGACAGGAATTACGTTTGAAAACAGAATACGAAAATCCACCCCCGTATAAATCGGTATGTGAAACAATGTCGTCGGAGCGGACGACACAGGCCGACTCCATATTGGAGGGCCTGTCTCGCCTGTGATGAAGCCTCATACAAGACAAGCATGAAAAACCACCTCATCCCACATCTCATCCGCAACACGGATCAGGCCAAGATCCAACATGCAATTCAAATGGGGGTTTACTCATAGCATTTAGGCGAGGAAGAGGACCTACCTTCGCCGGAGAAGACTGTCAGTTCGCAATGGCAGCACCGGCTCGACTGGTGACAACCATCGCAACCTGATACGGCTTCTTATAAACCCATTTTCGCGCCATACCTCATCATCTCCCGCCACCTATCTCTTCCTGACCCTCCCGCCAAATCCCAGCCCAAGAAACCCCGTAGATGAGATTTCAACGGAAAGGATTGACATCGGGAAGGAGGAAGGCAGGGAGAATGAAAATAGAAAAATCCAGCATCGAATCCCGCAGGATTGTGCCATACGGGCGATAACCCTTCGAATCGAGCAACGAAATCCGCCCCAATCTAGCGAATTTTCTCTCCAAGATCGAATCCAGTGCCCGTCCAAACTGGCGGCTGCTCTGACCACATAGGATTGGAGTACCCTATCCAACCTAATACAAGCTACTCTAACGCAGCATGCCCGTCCAAACACGCCCTTAAACCCTATATAGCCCCTTTCACCACCGTTAATTATTAATGGTATGGTATCTTTTTAGCTACTCCAAACCGTAGTATATATAACTACGGTTTATATCCGTGGCGAAAAAGTAACGTGGTCTGTATATCCTTTGCCCCTTTTTTTGGTAGTGACTCACCAGTGGGCTCCAACCAAATGCTCCAATGGCAAACCAAACCATCGATCATGTGGGGACACGTAATAGGAATCTTACAACATCTGCATCAAATTCCAAACTTGAAATGGCAAGCAAGCTCGTTCTCATGTTCTAATATCATTAACAGAAACGAGCCCAAACAGGCAGTTGAGCCAATCACGGTTCGGCTCTATTGGAACTAAGTAGCATCCAAACTCTCACACCTATAATAAAAATTTCAAGAAAACACAAACTTTATTCAATAACAGAAATGAGCCATTTCTTTTGTAATTCCATGTAAAATCACATAAATCTCCTCTGTTTGTGGATGTGTTGTGTCTGATACAAGGAACATGTGCACCCTCCCATTTACCTCAACCAAGCTATGGCCATGATCCTTCCTTAACCCTTTCTCAATCATCATCTCCCTCATTCTCTTAACTTCTTCCCATTTCTCAACCTTTGCATATACATTGGACATAACTACATAAAAAGCCCCACTTAGGCCTTGTAATCCTAACCCCAAAATATGATTACCGATCCGCTCCGCTGCTCCAAATTCCCCGTTGATCACACACGCATTCAAAAGAGAGACCCAAACGACCCCATTTGGTTGGATAGGCATCAAATTTACCAACTGCTCGGCTTCTTCCAGGTACCCAGCACGACCCAGGAGGTCCACCATGGTCCCAAAATGTTCGATCCGACCGTAGAACCCATAAACATCCTTCATGCTGTTAAAGATCCTGAGGCCATCTCTAACCATGCCTGAGTGAGTACAAGCATGCAAAACACTAGTGAAAGTTACACTATCAGGTTTCAACCCTCGTTGCATCATTTTATCAAACAAAGAGACTGCCTCCTTCCCATGACCATACATGGCCAGCCCACCAATCATCGCCGTCCAAGCAGGCACATCTGGGGCATCCATCTCATCAAACACTCGAATCCCACCATCCAAATTTCCGCACTTTGCATACATATGCACCAAACTCGTGCCCAGCTCGGCTCCCATCGATAAACTGGCACGCCTACGTATCACGAATCCATGCACGCATTTACCCCACACCAATGCTCCCAAGTTCGCACATGAACACATCACGCTTACTAACGTGTCATCGTTCATATCCATCTGCTCCATCACCATCTCCCCGAACAAAATCAAGCTGTCTACCTCACGGTTCGACTTCAAATAACATGAAATGATCGCGTTCCATGCCACAGTGCTCTTCTGAGGCATTTCGTCGAACACCCTTTGAGAAGATTCGATATGACCGAACGCCGTGTACATGTGTAACAAAGATGTTTGTATGTGTAAATCGGTCCTGAAACCGCATTTTAGCGTAAGGGCGTGCAGTTTCCATGCCTGTGGAAAATGGGTGGTGCGCGCACTCGCCTTAAGTACGAAGGTGAACGTGTACTTGTCGGCGTAAATTCCATTTTTGCGCATGGCGTAGAAGAAATGAAGAGATTGAATTGGGGTGTTACTGTCAGAGTAGCCTCGGATCATGGTGTTGTAGGAAAATGCGGTTGGGTTCGCCGAATGGTCGAAAATGAGGCGTGCGTAGTGGAGATCGCCGGAGTTTGACGTGGCGCAACAGGCCAGTAGGCGGGCCACGACGAAGTTATCGTGCCAAAGGCCTAGGACGAGGACTTGGGTTAGGATCTGTTTGAAATGGACCATGTCGAGGCATATTTCAAGGGCCGATACGACCTGGTGCTTTGTAACGGTGAGGGGTAGAATGGGAAATCTCGGCATTGTTTTTCCTTTTTTCTGACGTGGGCATGTGGTGTGAAGGCAAATGGGACCGCTACAATGTGTTTAACAGTGTCCTTGATATGTACCATAAACAGGGGGTAGTCGTACATTTTACGTGTGGGCCCACCATGACCGAGAATCAGGCTTCATGAAAAGGAACTAGGAACCACCTGATGGTGGTGGTGGGCGGCCAGGATGAATCTAGGTAACACGGTAGTGCCCTCCTGGTCGGTCTGGCAATTGGGTGGGGCCCGCCCGGGCTTGACATTATAAGTTCCCAAGCCATGCCTGAAAAAATAAAAATTTGATTGGGCGCAAAATTAAACACCATAGTGAGCCCAGCCAAGCTATGGAACCCTTTCCCGCATATTTATTAATTGTTGGTGCAAAAAATTAGTGAACCCTCCTTTGATCTATCTCCTGTACAAAGATGAAACAAAGGAAACCCTAGCTAGAGCTAGGGACCCTTCGATGCTAAAGTCAGTAACTGGACCATATAGGAAGGGTTTTGAGAAGGGTTTTCTGTGTACCTTTGATCTTAGAGACGTCCTTCTTTTATAAGAGTGAGAGGTCCCACCGTGCAGGGATTCTCTCCCCAATCTTAGGAGATCTGATTTGATCACAATCTGCTTACGGATGCTTCCCGATCCCGAGATTTTTGGGATCAGGAATCCTTTCACAAGATTTTCGGGATGGTATTCATGCTTACACCATCTCTTCCTTGCTCGGCTCGGCCTTGACCGACCCTAGTAATAGATGGGTCTCGGCTGGCTGCAAGGACAAGACTTTTTATTTTCTATCGGATGAAACAGAGTCGACTCGTAATCGATAACCGACACTACAACCGACTTAATATGAGTCAGTTTTATGATCGATCAGGCGACATCTATCCCTTGGACATTAGTTGATCCCCTTTAGACGTTGTTGGCTCGTTATCCGATATAACTTCATGTGTCTTATATATCCGGCCTATGGCTCTTGACTCTATATTTCTCAGTCGGAATTTATTTTTTGCAATCCGAGTTAAGTCTGTCCTTTAAGCTTTACTGTCTTACCTCGGTCGGACCCGTTACCTCGGATCCTCGGGCAGTGTCAGTAGAGTTGGTCCATTCCATAACCGGGTCTCCGGACTTGTCATATTTTTCCCCAACAGTAAGCCCCCTTACTCCTTGTGTCAACCGTGTTGACACTAAGGAGTAACGAGTTTCTGAGTTAGTTTGTGTCGAAGACCGAGGTTATGATGGAACATTTAATGCTTCTTATGTCGTCCTTAACAGGCGTCGGTTCGATGCTCAAGGCCGCACAAGTGGACAGTCATCAGAATGTTCCATCCGCTTATGAGCGTCGGACACGTGGCGAGGGCGTTACTTGCATCAGTCGGTGTGCAACACGTGTCGGGTGGGGGAGCCGAAACAGGCGTCGATTCGACTCCTCCTTAAATGCCTCTGCCACGTGGCAAGGCTATAAAAGGAGGAGCGGGACTCATTTCTTCATTTTCGTCCGTCCGCTCCTTTTGATTTTCCCTCTTCACTATTTTCATTTTCCCGTTGTTCTCATCCTTCTTTCTCCTTTCCTATCTCCCTGTTAGTGCACTTTTCGCCTCTCCGGTGAGTTTTTCTCCCTCCCTTTCCTTTTCAATCTCAATGGCAATGCATTCTTCAAGTCCCTGGGAGGCGATTTTCGGTGATGAAAACGAAGCGAGACATCTCTAGAATGTCTCGGAATCGCCATCATTACTAACGAAGATGGTGATTAGTGTCAATGAAGCTTTCCGGTTCTCTGAAAGAGTGTCTGGAACTTTAACGGAACGTCCTGCTTAGGCGGGTCCTTCTCTTTATTACTGCCCCTGGCAGACCTGCCCCTTATTTTCTTGAGGATGACCTGGAAGAAGAGGATGAAGAAATTGAGGAAACCACGGAGTCTGTTCCTCTGAGGAGATCGACGAGGACCGTTGAATCGGTGACTGAGGAAGGGGAGACTGAGGATGAACAAAAGGGTCCGATTCCCTTGCTCTTAATTGAGGCAGACTTGGACAAAATTCGAGTCAGGTACCATGTCCCTAACTCAGTTATTCTTCACCTTCCTTTCCCGAGTGAATTACCCGACCATCCCCCTCCTAGGATGGTCGCGATTTTTCAAGTCGCCATGCAATGTGGCCTGCGTCTGCCCCTTCAACCCATTACTCGGGATTTTCTTTCCCGACTCCAAATTGCTCCCGGGCAGATAGTTTTGAATTGGTGAAGGAACTGGTTTGGATGTTCAGTGTTGTGGGCTGAGGCAGAGCAGCCCTCATTGACCATTGATGAGTTCCTCTATCTGTACCAAATACGGCCAAACCCTCAGTAGCCCGACTGGTACTTTTTAAGCGCTTGGCGGAACAAGGGCGGCTTTTTGATAACTGACCCTCCAACCTCTAACAAGCACTAGAGAGAGAGGTGGTTCTGGGTGTGCGGTCGCTGGGAGACTGCCGAGTCTGGGCTCTTTGAACTCACGTTCCTCGGGCATTCTCTGAAGCAGGTGACTCGACATGTCCTTTATGTGTCTTTTCTTGCTATAATTTTTCTGAGTCTGACTGAACGCATTTTGCAGACATCCCCAAGAAAATGCCAAAGTTAGGAGTCAACGCTCTAGCTCGAATTAAGGAACTGAGGCACTAAGTCCGGAAGATCGGTCTTGGAAGAATCTTCTTCAGCCGGATCGTCTTCTTCTCTCAGGCCTAGATTCCACCGTGACAGGTATCCTCTATTTGTTCTTACGCGCTTCTCCTAAATTTTACCTAACTCTCTACCTTGTCTATTACAAATATGGTTGAAGCTCGGTCCCTTCTAAAACCAGCGTCCAAGATGAAGGCTCCTCCGAGGTCGGTGCTTCTGTCGGAGCCTGGCTTTCGAAGAAAGCGAAGACAGCTCAATCTCCCCTGCTCCAGTCATCCCGACCGTCGTCGTACTCTCTGACCCCGAAGAGAGGGCGAAAGAGGTGGACACGGCTCCTGCTGAGCCCCAGGTGGCTCCTGAGCCAAGGCCCATTATAGAGCGGGTCTCGGAACTGAGAGAGGAGCAGAGAGGGGAGACCTCAGTGGGGAGATGACTCAATAGGAGCCTTCACCCCTTCTGCGCGATGTGTCGGCCATGGTCCCTTGGGCCATCTCTCATGGGGGAGAGAAGGACTACGCTGGCCTCTGTAGCTCCCCCTCGAGGCGAGTTCTTGCTCACACAGCGAAAGTGCTTCTTGAGGTAACGTCTTTGGTCTTTGCTGGCTTAAGTAGCTTCACATTTGTCTTGGCGACTTAGTGTTGACCTCAAATTTTCTTTTGACAGATTGCCCCTTGCGTGCTCAAGGGTAGCTCGGATCTTGCTGACGCTGAGAAGCGAGTCACTGAGCTGGAGACGCAGCTTGAAGGTGCTATGATCCGGGTTGATTTTCTATCGGGCGATTTGAGTCTTACCAGGAAAGCAACTAGGATGCCAAAGCCGAATGTGCTCGCGTGGCCTTGCTGTTGAAGGAGACTAAAGAGGAGAGTCCGCGAGTCATTCAAGGTCATGCCTCTTGCAGGGATAAGCTAGCCCGGGTCAAGGCTGAAGCCGGGGCAGCCATTGAGCAGGCCAAAGATGAGGCCAAGGATCAAGCCATAAAGGCTTTTCTTGAGTCCCAAGAGTTTTCGGATGAGAGGGACCGCTTATATCAGAGTGGGTACACAGCTTGTATCCAGCTGATGAAGCAATCTTTTCCCGACCTTGATCTCTCGAGATTTGAAGAAGATGCCTCTGGGTCTAAAGGTTCGGAAGTCAAGACTGTCGGGTCCGCTGATGCTACGGCCGGTGCCGAGGTCAAGTCTGAGGCAGATCTAGAGGTCACTCCAAGTGGTGGCAGTAGCTGAGTCTGAGCTACCTCCTGTAGGGCTGAAAGTTGGGTGGGATGAACCCGACCGACCCGTGAACGACCCGACATTGGGTTGGGCTTGGGCAAGATGCATCGAGTCAAATCTCAGGCTTGGGCTATAAAACACCAACCCGATAAATCTTGGGTCGGGCTCGGGTTGAGGTCTTGGGTTGCCCGACCCAACCCGAACCCGATCAATATATAAGTTACCTATAAATTATAATTGAGTGTGGATAGTATGTGTTGAAGACATAGGAAATTCTGATGTTATCGGGTCTCATTGGTCCATATCATTTCCAATGACTTAAGATAACAAGAAATGTTGGATTTCTCTCTCCCAAGTAGATTGTGTGCTACACAACACAACTTTTAAATGAGTAGTTGTCCTATATTTTATCTTGTTTGTTTAGAATAAATGAAGTTCTTTACAATAAATAACTACATATATAATTAGTAAAATTATAAATATAAAAAATAAGACATGTATTAAAATATAATAAACTAATGCAATCATTAAAATTTAGCATATATCCACTCGACCAACCCGACCAAACCCGCTTGGGTTGGGCTTGGGTTGAGAATTCCCAACCCGAGGATGGGTTGGGTTGGGTTAGGGTTGGGGTATAAGAACCTTGGGTTAGGCTAGGGTTGAGTAACAACCTGACCCAACCCGCACAACTTTCAGCCCTAACCTCCTGAGTTGGCTCCTAATGAACCTTGGAGCTTCATTTTTGGCACTCACACCAGCACTTCAAGCAAACCAAGCTTCAAGGTCAGGGCTATTATGATGTCAAGCACTCAGGCACACTTAGCGCATTGTGGTTGACTCCTGTTCTTATCTTTATAATTTTGTCAATGTAATGTCGAAGCAAGATGTAACTTGATGTAACAATCATACTGATGAATGAATATACTTGGTTTTCCTTTATTCGTTTTGACTCAGTTTACATGCTTGTCATCTTTGAGTCTTCTTACGCACTAAGTCGGTTGACCTAAGGGTAGTATATCTTTAAATGCTCGGCATTCCAAGGGTGAGGTAGCAATCGCCCGGTTAGGTCTTCTAATCGATACGTTCTAGGTCGGATGGTACTAGAGAGGACATAAGGTCCTTCCCAATTGGGTCCCAGTGTGCCCGCGCCAACTTCCTTGGTATTGAGGAATGTTTTTCGGATGACCATGTCTCCAACTTGAAAACGCCTGACCTTGACTCGGGCATTGTAGAACCGGGCTACTTGTTGCTGTCGAGCCATAATTCGTAGCCGAGCTCTTTCCCTTTGTTCGTCCAAAAGATCAAGCTCGAGGGCTAAGAGTTCTTCGTTATCCTCTTCATTGAACGAACTAACTTAGACTGAAGGCAATCCGATCTCGACTGGGGTGACAGTTTCCAAGTCATAAGCAAGGGAGAGTGGAGTTTCTCCCGTAGCGGTTCAAACCATAGTTCGATATGCCCACAGTATCGTCGGGAGTTCTTCAGCCCACGCTCTTTTGGCTCGGTCGAGCTTGGTTCGAAGGTGCTGTTTGATGATCTTATTGACCGCCTCAACCAGTCCATTTGTCTGAGGATGATGGGGCGATGAATACACATTTCTGATCCTGAGATTATCGCACATCTCTCGATAGCTCCTATTGTCGAACTGCTTCCCATTGTCAATAATAATGGTCCGGGGTACTCTGAACCGACAAACAATGTTTTTCTATACAAAGTCCATGATTTTTTGTTCGGTTATTCTCGCCAATGACTCTGCCTCAGCCCACTTTATGAAGTAGTCCACTACCATGACAACAAACTTGGTCTGGCCTTTCCCCATAGGGAGTGGTCCAATGATGTCGATTTTCCATTACGCAAAGGGCCAAGGACCTGTCATAGTAGTCAGCTCCTCTGGGGGTTGCCTCGGAATGGTAGCGAACCGTTGGCATTTATCGTACCTTTGGACGAGCTTACGAGCGTCGTGCTGAATGGTCGGCCAGTAATATCCTTATCGTAAGACCTTGTACACGAGTGATCGTCCTCCTGAGTGATTTCCGCAAATACCTTCATGGATCTCCCGTAATACATAATCAGCTTTATTGGGATTCAGGCATCGTAGCAGTGGAGCGAAAAATTCTTTCTTATACAATACTCCATTGAGTATAATATAACAAGAGGCTCGGATCTTCAGCCAACGGGCCTCGGCACTATCCTCAAGCAACTCTCCACTATTGAGATATCGAACGATTGGGTCAAGCCAAGTAAGTTCTGAATCGATCACATGTACGGTCGAGCAAACCGGTTCATTGATACTCGGTTTAGTAACGTACTAGATCGGAACAGACCTGGGTATGTCGTCCTCGTCGACAGAGGCGAGTTTCGCCAGAAGGTAGGCCTTAGCATTTTCTATTCGAGGTATCTGAGTAACAATACATAGCTGAAAACCTTCAATCAGTTCTTTGGCTTTCTTCATGTATGCTTTTAGCTGGTCTTTTCGCGTTTGATACACGCTGGTAACTTAATTGATGACTAGTTGTGAATCGCTGAAAACGTTGAGATGTGTAACGCCCAAACTGGCCACGAGTCGGAGGCCAAGCAATAAAGCTTCATATTCTGTTGTATTGTTCAAGGATTGGAATCCAAGTCTTAAGGCATACTACATGTAGGTTTGATCGGGAGTTTCCAGGACGACCCCTGCCCCGCTTGCCTTAGAGTTGGAGGAGCCGTCGACATACAGCTTCCAGGGAATTAGGGTGGGCGCTGACTCAGGAGAAGTTATCGTCGATTCCTCAATAGGCTTAGTTGCGTTCGCAGTCATTGGATCGGCTTGTGGTGTTACTTCAACAATGAAGTCAGCCACGGCTTGCCCTTTGATTGCTACTCTCGGCTGGTATTGAATATCGAATTCGCAAAGTTTGATTGTCCACTTCGTGAGTCAGCCGGATACTTCTGGTTTCTGAAGGATCTGACGCAGTGGGAGGTCGGTCATAACAATAATTGTATGAGCTTGAAAGTATGGCCGAAGTCGTCGCGAAGAAACTACCAGGACTAAGGCCACTTTTTTCAGGAGTGGATACCTTGTCTCTGTCGGTAACAGTGCTTTGCTGACGTAATAACTGGCAGTTGCTTTCTTTCGTGCTCCCGTATCAGATCCGAGCTAACTGCTGCATCGAAAACTGCGAGGTATAACAGTAGAACTTCTCCTGATTCGGGTTTCGATAAGAGAGGTGGAGATCCGAGATAAGATTTCAATTGTTGGAACACTGCTTCGCACTCTTCCGTCAAATCCATCGTTTGTCGTCCTTTAGTTATTTAAAGAATGGGAGGCATTTATCGGTAGCTCGGGAAAGGAAGCGGTTGAGTGCGACTACCCGTCCGGTCAACCTTTGTATGTCTTTGATTGTTTTCGGAGACTCCATGACGAGCAACACCTTGATCTTCTCCAAATTTTCCTCGATCCCTCGTTGGCTAACCAGGAATCCAAGGAACTTTCCTGAGCTCAAACCAAAGGCACACTTACTCGGATTCAGTTTCATTTGGAACTTGCATAAGATCAGGAACATTTCTTCTAGGTTGGCTATATGGTCGGCTGCATGTATACTTTGGATGAGCATGTCATCAATGTATACTTTCATGGTTTGGCCGATTTACCGAGCAAATATTTTGTTCACTAACCTTTGATAAGTCGCCCCAGCATTTTTCAAACTAAATGGCATCACACGGTAACAATAAAGACTTTTGTCAGTGACAAAGGTGGTCTTAGATTTATCAGATTGATGCATTACAATTTGATTGTATCCTGAATAAGCATCCATAAAGCTAAGAAGTTCATGCCCTGCCGTGCTCTCCACTAGCTGATTAATCCTTGGAAGAGGAAAACTATCCTTCGGACAGGCTTTATTTAGGTCGGTATAATCAATACAGACTCGCCACTTTCCATTAGCTTTCTTCACAAGTACGACATTAGCTACCCACTCCGGGTAGTATATCTTTTCTATGAATTTGGCCTTGAGGAGCTTGCTGACCTCTTCTTCAATAATAGTATACCTTTCAGGGCCGAGGGGGCGTCGCTTCTGTCAGATCGGCCGGTAGGTCGGATTGATGTTAAGTCAGTGAGTTAACACCGAAGGATCGATCCTTGGCATATCCTCATGACTCCATGTGAATACATCAGCGTATCGTCAAAGCAAGGCTATCAGATTGTCTTTCAGGGGTGACTGCAGAGAGGAGCCAACTCGCACCGTTTTGGATTCATCGGTCTCGACCAAAGGTACCGAGATAAAGTCTTCCACCGGTTGTCCTCGTTCGTGGGTTTCGACCCGAGGATCCAGTGACTCGATCATTGATACCTTGGCTAGAGTTTTTACAGCTGTTGTGTAGCAACGTCTTGCGTCTTGCTGATCTCCTTTGACGACTCCCACTCCTGACTCAGTCAGGAATTTCATGGAGAGGTGGTAAGTAGAGACAATGGCCTAGAGGAGACTTAGAGAGGGTCAACCGAGTATAGCGTTGTAAATGGACGACTGATCGACTATCAGAAAATTGACCATTATTGTCGCCTGATGTGGAGGGTTTCCAGCAGTAAGTGGCAGTGAGATGATTCCTTTGGGGAGTATCTGTCCTCCTAAGAATCCGATCAATGGGGTGCGAACCGGTGACAATGTCGATCGTTTAGCACCCATTTTGTCGAATGCCTGAGTGAACAGCACATCAGCAGACGATCCTGTGTCGACGAATATGCGGAACACCCTTCGGTTCGCAATGGTGAGAGTGATGACTAATGCATCATCATGGGGATGGTGAATGCCTCGAACATCTTCACTTGTGAACGAGATACAATACTTTTCTTTCGAAGGTCGAGCTATGATAAGGATCTCAGACTCGGGTCGACTGATGCTTCTGGCGTGATTTTTCTGAGCATTATTTAAGTCACCTCCACCTCGGGGACCACCGACAATAGTCCGAATTTCCTTCGTGGGTCGGTTGTCACCCGGGCGTTTTTCTACTATCCCAGTTCTTTCGACGTGTTCTCTGAGTTCGCCTTCTCGGATAAGCCTTTCGATCTCTTCCTTCAAGTGATAACAATCACTCGTACTGTGGCCATGATCGCGATGGTAGTGGCAATATTTGTCCTTATTCCGCCAGTTTGGATTACTTCGAAGCTTATTCAGCTAACTGACAAATCCCTCACCCTTAATCTCCATCAACACTTGCTCTTGTGATTTATTGAGCGGAGTGTATACCAAAAACTTCCAATCGGGTCATTTTCCCGGCTTACGTTCATCACCCGTTCGGTCATCCTTGTGTTTCTTCCCTTCAGCCGAGTCAACTTCCTTTTTAGCTGACTCTTTGGCTGGAGTTTTTGTCTTCTGGACGACCTCACACAAGTTTCGTATTTCCTCGGCGTTCGCGTACTTATCCGACCGAGTCATGAACTCAGTCAGAGTCATAGGCGGATTTTTGTCTAGGGATGCCAAAAACGGCTTGTCCGTGACGCCTTGCATGATTGAATTGAGTGTTGTCTCCTCTGAATATTTTCGAACTTGGAGCGACTCAAAATTGAAACGTTTGATGCAGTCTTTCAGCTGCTCTCCCTCTCTCTGAACTATGTTGTTCAGATGCGTAGGGGGCTTCAACTTCTTCTTCCCACCAACAAAATTGGTGAGAAACGCATCACTGAGCTCCGCAAACGAGCTAATGGACTTTGGTTTCAACTGTTTGAACCAGAGTCGAGCTACGTCAGTTAAGGTGAGAGAAAAAACTCGGCACATCACAGCATCCGAGGCATCGTGTAATTCCATGTATGTTCGAAAGCATTCAATGTGTTCAGTTGGGTCGGTTTTACCGGTGAAAGGTGTAATTTGTGGAAGACGAAACCTTTTCGGTAACCGAGTTTGCATTACTTCCTCCACAAACAGAGACGCCTTTGTTTCGGACCTAGTTTGATGTGCATCCCGACTCTGCTTCATGTATGCAATCTCTTCCTGCACTTCTCTCCTAAAGTCCTGGAGGTCGACTTTTCAGGGTTTGTCGCTTTCTACCATTCCTTCAACAGGAGGTCGGCCGCACCTCCGCCGATCTATCTCGTGACCGAGATTAGTGGGGGGCAGCACAACAGTCGTGGAATGAGCAGGCGCCGGCTTGGACGGACCGTGGGGCTAACTCCGTTGAGGGACAGATCGTGGAGCGATAGGCTCTACGTCGGTGACTTATCGTGGGACGCTCGTCGCCTGACCATAGGGCTGAACTTGCTGTCGATGCATCTGCTCTAACATTTGTTTCATAACGTTTATGTCAAATCTGAGTTCCTGGACCTCTTTATCCAATCGCCCATTGTGTTCGTTTCGCTGAGTATTTTTTGTCACAGCAGAGGTGCTGGACGAGTAGCGGGATCCTGGCAGTTGTCGGGTTGATTCTGAGCTCCTTGGGCTACGCTCGCATCCGGCGGTCCAGTGACAGCGGCGTCATTTGGGTCTTCTAAGGCCGTTCTTCTAGTTCTTGCCATTTGAACACGTTTACAGCTTCTGGATAGAGTGTAGGAAATGACTTTTTGTACCTTTCCCACAGAAGGCGCCAATCTGTTAGTGCAAAAAACTGGTGAACCCTCCTTCGATCTATATCCTGCATAAGGATGAAACAAAGGAGACCCTGGCTAGAGCTGGGGACCCTCCGTTGCTAAAGTTAGTAACTGGACCGTATAGGAAGGGTTTTGAGAAGGATTTTCTGCGAACCTTTGATCTTAAAGACGTCCTTCTTTTATAAGAGTGAGAGGTCCCGCCGTGTAGGGATTCTTTCCCCAATCTTAGGAGATCTGATTTGATCATAATCTGCTTACGGATGCTTTCCGATTCCAAGATTTTCGGGGTCGGAAATCCTTTCACAAGATTTTTGGGATGGTATTCATGCTTACACCGTCTCTTCCTTGCTCGGCTCGGCCTTGACCGACCCTAGTCATAGATGGGTCTCGGCTGGCTGTAAGGCCAGGGTTTTTTATCTTCTATCGGATGAAACAGAGTCAGCTTGTAACTGATACTCCTTATTCCGATAACCGACACTACAACCGACTTAATATGAGTTAGTTTTATGATCGATCAGATGACTTCTAGCCCTTGGACATTAGTTGATCCCCTTTAGATGTTGTTGGCTCGTTATCCGATACAACTTCATGTGTCTTATATATCCGGCATATGGCTCTTAACTCCATATCTCTCGGTCGGAATTTATTTTCTGCAATCCAAGTTAAGTCTGTCCTTTAGGCTTTATGTCTTACCTCGGTCAGACCCGTTACCTCGGATCCTCGGGCAGTGTCAGTAGAGTTGGTCCATTACATAATCGGGTCTCTGGACTTGTCATATTTTTCCCCAACATTAATATTAATTAATCACCACCATTGAATTTGTGAGGTTTCTCTTTAGAAAAATGAAACCAGTAACGTACATATATGAATTTATGCCGAGCTGGATTGGGCGAGTCTAAAATATTTGAGCCCAAGTCAGGCAGGGCCAAGCTCATCCAAGTTAATAGATCCAAGGCCAGGTTGAACCTGCAACCTGGCCCATTATCACCCTACTCCGGCCAGAGTGCAGGGTCAAGATGGCAATGGACAAAGTTATTGTGGGCCAATCTATTGATAACCAGCAAACAATCAACGATGGTCATTAGATGGTCAAAAATACGGATGGGGCCAACCTAAATAGAAAGTATTCTCAAACCTAGCCTGGCCATTGCCTCAAGCGTCTACTAATCAAGCCCCATCCAAACCATGCAATATCACTTGCAGCCCACACGGGCCTGAATGTTACGCCCATTTCTGGATAATAGCAGCTGTAAACGGGCCTAGATTCGGGCTCGTGTCCAGCCTCGAATGGAACTGTTGTTTGTGAAAAAAACAAATAAAACAAATTAAAAAAACAAATAAAAGAAGAAGAAGAAGAAGAAGAAGAAGAAGGGTTTTAATTGATTGTGCAAATGTACCAAGTTGGCACACGAGCAAAATCCAGGCCATTCAGCAGGTGGTAGCCACCATAAACATCCTGTCTCCAAAAAGTCGTAGAGCGAAGGTGCATGATAAGAATGGAGAGATAGAAATGATTACACAGAGTCCAAAAATGAGACCCACCTGATGAGCAGCATGGCCACCTCACATGTGTGTGTGGCATTGGCATTGTATCTGAAAATTCCCACTTTATAATTGATGATCATGTATTAATATACATAATCCTAACTTTTCTTTGCCAATAAAGAGAAATACAAATTTGCAATCTTAAAAATAAAAATAAAAATAAAATAAAATAAAAAGAAGCTATAAACACATGCACGTCCAACTGTAGAAATGACCCAATTCAGAGCTCCTCAGGGATGCTCTGAAGAGCAGGCCTCCATGGCCCACGGCTTCCCTTGGCATTCTCTGATCGTCGCTGATGCCTCCTCTGCATTACCCGTAGACGTTGCTCCAACGTCGACGGTGACGATGATGCCGACGATAACATCTGTTGGACATTGCTCCTACCACTGCCCATCATCATCATCATATGCCTCAGCTGTTGCTTGCTCACGACAATCCTCACGCGAGCCGTGCCATCTTCGTCCATATGAGAGACCACATTTCCACCATGCATCTTTGTGATAGCCTCAAGTATATTGCACTTCATGCTTCTCTGGCTCCGAGTCCTCGACGCCGTTGGATTCCGGCCATCTCTCTTGATCGTCTTCCAATCTTCGCCAATTATCGAATCCATCATGTGACTTAGGGCCATGTGCCATAAGGACTTTATATAGTGGTTGCACCAGCTCATGGGCCTGTTTGGTCAGAACCCAAATACATGGTGGCAAATGCATCTGATTAAAGTAATCCCGTTTTAGTTATCTTTAAAACGGTTTTTTTTTTTTTTTTTTTTTTTTTTAAATTTTAATATTCCAAGTGTAAGACTCACATCTCATGAATTATAGAAAAATAACCCTTAGATTCTTTTTGGATGACTTTATTTTACTCTAGTGGTAGGTCATAGTAATGGACGCATCTACTATACATATGGCACACATGAACATGTTCCAGACTATTTCGCTTGACCAACGCTCAAGATGGGGAACATACCCAAAAGATCGCACTAATCCAATGGTTAGGATTGTATAAGTTTCTTGTTGTATTTAGATCATAGAATAAGTTCATTTTTAACCGTCCATTTGGAAGTAAGTTGATGGGTTTTTTTTTTTTTTAGTACGAATAACTGCAGAATTTTTGGGATATGAATCATATATGGTATGGTGTCGGTTTGAATGGTTTGGATCAACGAACATACATGCCAAGATTATGAAAGATGTATGGATGATTCTGATTTTCATTATCATGCAAATGCATCAGATAATTCCCCGTGCCCATTTAACTATCCATTTTTTGTATAAATTCCTAAAATGATCTTTAAAAATGGATGAACGGAATGGATGAAACACATACATCATGGTGGGCCCACGGAGCACCGACCACCACCATCATGGTGTCAGGGGGAGTAGCCAATCCGTCTCCGTGTAATGTTCACGCCTCGAGATTGAGGAAACGGATTCGCTACGCCCCCGCCACCAGCCAATGGCTGATGTCTGTGCTCTGTGGGCCCATCATGATGTATGTGTTTCATCCATTCCGTCCATATATTTTTCTAGATTAATTTATGGTAATAAACAAAAAATGAGATATATACCAGTCTCAAGTGGACCACATTATAGGAAACAGTGTTGAATAAACTTCGACCATTAAAAACTTTTTGGGGGCCATAAAAGTATTGAATTAAGTTGATCTTTGTTTTTACCCTTCATCTGGGTCTTTATGACCTAATCAACAGATTGGATGTCAAATAAACAGTACAGTGGGCCTTAGGAGGACTTAAATGATGGATATCCAATCATTATTGTTTTCCTGTGGTGTGGTCGACCTGAGATTTATTTCCCTCTTATTTTTGGGATAAAGACCTAAAAAGATATTTAAAAATAGATGAACCGAATGTATGAAAATAATACATCATGGTGGGCCCATAGAGCACCGACCACCAGCTCCGGGGCTAGTGTAAGGGTGAGTAGCCAATCCGTTTCCCGAGATGGAAGCTCATTCATCGACCGAGGAGTAAAGATTCAAACCCTCCCGCAGGACGCGGATTCGATACTGACAGGTTGAGTAAGTCCTCTACTTAAGCGAGGTGTCGTGTAGGCCCTACTATGATGTATGTGTTGTATCCACACCGTCTATCTATTTTGAGATATCATTTTAGGGCTTGAGCCAAAGAAGGAAGTGGATAAAAAGTTGTAGTGGACCCCAGCACAGAAAACATTGGGGAGAGTGATTCCCACAGTTGAAACTATCCTAAGGCCCACCGTAAGGTTTATTTGATATCCAACCTGTTCAAAAGTTAAAAAGACATGAAGAAAGGAAAAACACAGATATCAGCTTTATCTAAAACTTTGGTGGCATTTAGAAGTTTTTAATGGTTGGCGTCACTGTCGTACTGCTTTCTTTCTGTGCTGGGGTCCACTATGGCTTTGGATTTAACTCATTCTTTGGATATTGTCCTAAAATGATCTCTCCAAGTGGATGGAAGGCGTGGATGCAAAACACACATCATAGTAGAACTACAGAATTTGGTGATATCACTTCAGTGTGAGTCTATCTACTCAACCTCTCAGTATCTAACACACGCCCCCTCCCACAGGGAAGTGGGGCCCAAGGTTTGGTGATCTAGACCATTGGTCTCTTTTTTCCCTGCCATGATATTCTCAATGGTATTTGTTGTATTTTTTCTCTGACCGATCTCAACGTAGCTTATTAGAAAAGGATATATGTCATTTCATGAAAATGTAGACATTGTGTCGAAGATATTTGAAAATATTTAGAGTGCTTTTCACTGAAATCATAGTTGGCACTGATACGGATGATAAGAGTGGTTAAAAGAAAATTTGTCATGAAAGAAGAGAAAGGATTTGAAAGACTAACATGGCGATAAATTAGTTATCATAACCAGTGAATGAAGAGAGAAACGCTTAGAAATAACAAAGGAAGAGGTTAATGAATAAAAATGATTCTAAAAAAACAAGTCGTTTCACATCAAATTAATTAAATTATATTTCCTTATTATATCTTAACTCTATCACAAGAGTAGTGATAATCCAATAGTAATAATCTTTATTTGTAATTCATTAGTAGTAATCATTAGTTGTAATTCAAGTCTGCCCTTTTACGTTGAACTATTCTCGGTATCAAAACAATCAATTCATCTTTCAAAAAGGAATTTTGCAGTTGTTCCATGCAACCAACTATAAGTATTTCCTTTTGGTTTGATTGTTTTCACTTATAAAAGTCTTTTCCTATGGAAGGCAAGGTGCAATACATCTTTGAATGAAGTACCCTGCCTTCTGATAATCACCTAATATTCTTATAACTATCTTATGAGTGGTTGAATAGGTAACTGATCTTCTCAGGTCTTAGTCATATGCGATCGCATTCGACGTATATGCCTATCTTCGCGCTTAAGGTCAAGTTGTTCGGTTTGAATCGATTTGTACAATCAGTTATAGTACGCCCGCACACACCACATGTAACTAAAACAAACCAAGTGCCAACAAGTTTTGGCATGCCTAGTTGGACACTATATTTTTGGTAAACATACCAGTGTAATAGTAAAATATGAACGAAAGAAATACTCGTAATACTTTTGGGGCTAATGAACCTCATGCATCAGATGAGGAAATTCAAGTGTAACAAGCACTTGAGCTGTTAAATCCATTACCAAACCCAGTGCCCAATCCTTCTAATCACGATAGGGCATTTTCTTCTCGGACTAATCCTCTTTAGATAACCTCAGTTGTGTTACGTGATATGAAAATAAGGATTCAACATATTACAAAGCAGTCACGAGCTCAGGTCGATTAGTCACGAATTCAAGGTGAAAATTTCAACAGTTGGATGGTCAGTCAGACCAAGAGTTTGAATAGGATGGTGGTTATTTTTAATGAAAGAACACATATCGTGCCTCAGTAAACTATTATGTGTAGCATTGTTAGAAATTTGACACCAGTAGCGCCAGTGCCTGTTTTGTAACAGAACACACATCCTGCTCTAGTACTGGAAGTGCGGAATGTTCCTCTACCTGCTGAGTTCAAACGACATAAACGAGAGAATATGAATTTCATTCTTGATGCCAGAAACCAAGGAATACCCAATGGAAACATTTTCCTATAAATATCTCTCACAATGGGGAATAATACTAAGCCACCTCCAATGGCTGAACCTATCCATTTAGACCACGACCAATTTTATAACCAGTTTAAGAAGTGGTAAGCTAAGTTTTTTGTCATTCTAACACTCACGTCTATCATAAACCCTATCCTGAATGGATCGATCGGCAATATCTATTACCGAGAAATTACCGACTTGATTTTTCACTATTTACAGGTGACACTAGTCAATGACCATAGAACACATATGATGATTTATCATATAGTGTGGAGAACTAACCAATAATGATTATTACAAATTGCAACTGTTTGGCCATTCTTTAACCACGATGGCTTTCACTTGGAACTTAATTTATTGTCGAACTCCATCCAAACATGGCAAGAAATGAAAGCGAAACTCCATGCCCAATTCTTTTATAAGGATAGAAAATTTTATATGGTCGATCTTACACGTTTCTAGTAGTTATTAGGTGAATCATGCAGAAATTATATTGCTCGGTTTAAAAGACTGAAAAGTCGATGCATAGTAGTCATGACCGAGGTGAATTTGTACAACTCATGCTGGACAATTTGAAATAAAAACTCTATAAAAAGTTTGAAATGGAGTTTACAGATTTATATGATTTAATTATAAATGTATCCTGGTATGAAGCTCTCCTTCAAGAGGGAACAAAGTAAAAGAACTCATCAACTGGGACATACTACTATAATCTTAATTACGAGGTGGCAATAGTCAAAGTAGTAGCCAAGCAACCATTTGTTTGTTCGGTATTGATTAAATTAAAAGCAACTGCACTGGCCACACATAAAACTCAAAGAGTATAAACGTTTGATATTATGTAGGCTGATGAGATCTTTGATATATTATTGGTCGGAAATTTTATTAAAATTCCTATCAACCGTAAAATACATACGGTCGAAGAATTGAAAAGGACCGAGTATTGCAAATGGCATGAAACTCATTCCCATTTCACTAACAAATGTGTCATTTTCAGGAACGTCATTCAAGATAATATTGACCAATGATTGCTAAAATTTCCTGAGAATGAAAAATAAGTAATGTAGATTGACACCGATCTGTTTTCACTTAACATGGATATCAATAAGACCATGGTCAATCCTCAAAAGTTGGTTCAACCGTGACAAAAAGTTGACCTCGGGCCTTGTAATGACAAGTTTAAGGTACAACAACCCAACAAAGAATCTAAGATGCATTTACAAGCAGCTATGAGCGTAGCGGTACGGCCGAAAGCAACATCGCATACTGACTGTAGGCCGCATTTATGTGAGCAATGCACATGGCCAATTCAACCGATTAGGTAGTTTCCTGGACCGAATAACCAAGCAATACTAACTGTTACTCTTATCACTAACAGTGTGACCATTTTCGACTAGCACCAATGTTCCGACATAGGATGGTCAAACCTCTTCCTACCCAAGAAAAAGTCTAAAGGAGGGTTAGTCAACTTAACTTTCCATTCATACCTGAATGAATGGCCCGCACTTAAAAGCGACATTAGCAACAGGCTGCTAAGCAGAGACAATTGGTTGTTGCATAAAATTAATCTCAGAAAATGGTTGTACGACCATGGTCGGTGCTAACGATTCCGCAGCCAAGGTATAAACAGATAATTGTGAACATGGTGGACTTAATTATAGAGCTTGATCCACATAAGTCTGCTAAAAAAACCAACAACCTAACAAAGAAGGTTTTGACCTTGAAGGATTGGCCGAATACTTTAACGATGAATGCTTTTGGGATGATGATCTGTTGATCAAGGAACTCCTCACAAAAATAAAGTCGTTAGAGGAAACTTCTTCCAATCCTGATGAAAAGAGAACAGTTCTAAGAATGAAAAACATTGAAGAATGACCAAATTCAGAGTTACCTGGGGTCAATGTTCAAATCATTTAATATAGTTTGGGTTAGTTTCACCAATTGTAATGGATTGTATTATGGTATTTACCCTACCAGTGTGTTTTCAGGCTAAACCATCTCAGCCCAGCAAGATAAAAGGAAATGTGGAAGAACTTAATCATCCAATAATTACACAACATGGATCATTCCATTCTAAGGAGGAAGCTAAGAGTGTATCGATTGTCACCATTGAGCCGGTCACGCCTTTGGAAAAGGTAGTTATAGAAAGGTCGGCTCACACTATGACTCAACATTTGAAGCATTATACATTTATGTCCAATTGCATGTGTAAGGCTCGTATCATAGTCTGTACCATTCTTTAGGATCCCGCGGTCCTCCCGGTCGAATTCTGGCAACCCGCGACCTGTAATCAGCGTTTGCACGTGACCCTAAGTTGCATCCTAAATATCTAAGTCAGCTCGACTCGAAACTTCTACGCTAGCAACCGCACCGTCACCGCAGTTCCAACGCCGCATCTCACACACTGATGCGATACCCAGGCGAGGAGTTGTGGGCCCATATTTATTTCGAGGAAAACACCGCGCGTTACAAATTCCAAGAGAATCTCTAAACCCATCACATCAATCAATCACCTCAAGTCAAGTACACATCCCATCACTCCCCTTACAACACCCATACCTCTCCCATTTCCAAAGTCAACTCTCTCTCTCTCTCCACCCATCCCTTCCTTACACCCATCACCCATCACTCCAACACCTTTTCATCCCATCACTTCTCTCTTCACTACCAAGCAACCCAAGACAAGCCAACGTCCAAGCTATTCCAAAGAGCTAGGTGTGGCCCACTTCTTACCCCCCCCCCCCCAACATCTCACCATCCAACCATCCGAACTTCATTATCCTCCATTAAAGAAGGAGCTTAGGAGATTAGCATTCCAAGGAGCTAAAGAAGAAAGCCAATTGGTGGGTGATTATAGCTAGGACCTTGATTTGTATGTAGGGCCTACTTGTGGTGGGACCCATCTTGATGTTTGTGTTGTAACAAAGAGGTGCCCATAGTGGCTGGGTCCCTCTAATGTGTCGATCTCTCTCTATCTCTCTTTCTCTCTCTCTCTCTTTTATGACGGAATGTGGCCCACTTGATCTAGACAGTCCATGTGTTAGGCCCCATCCCGCTGTCGTGGGTGAAGTAAGAACACAAATACCCGTTGATCCAAAGCTTGGGTGGGCCACACTCTCGTGGACCACATCTCGCTACACGTGTGGACCCACATAGTCCATCTATGGTTTGAGGCAAATCCAAATATCAGGTGGTGCACATTGTCCAGACCTTGGATGTGTGACCCACATGATATAAGTGTTTTATCCCTACCGTCCAGATAGACTAGACGGTGGGCCCACTGTGATGTAAGTGTGACACCCACCTACCACGTGTGTGGGTCCCACGCAGTAGCTGCTACTGCCCCGTAAACGTCAGTAAGTTCTATGGGACACAACATGATGTATATCTTATATCTGCACCGTCCGTCTGGACGGTGCTGTGCGGTGCACACTGCAAAGTATGTATTTTATCCAAACCGTCCATTCATCTGTACGTGGCCCCACACCAGCTACGTAACTGATGAATTGACGTCAGTAACGTGGTCTGATCACAGGCGTGATCCAGACCATCCGTTCATTTTTTTTCTCTAGTGGGTGACACGTGTGGATCCCAACATGAGATATGCATTATATCCTAACCGTCCAGTCCATCTCTCTCTGGACGGTGGGTCCTGCCTCAATGTGTATATATATATATATATATATATATATATATATATATATATATATATATGTACATGACATATGCATATCTGGTGGGCCCCGCGTGGGACCCACCTGATGGGAAGCTTATTGGCTGGTGTGCTTTACATCAGCTATATAGCTGATGTATTGACGTCACCAGGTTCTATGGGTCCTACATGATGGATGCATTTCATCCTATGTTGTCCGTCCATTTTGACGGGACCCACCGCTGATGTATGCGTTACATCCAAACCGTCCATCCTAATGGTGAGCTCGTCTTAAGGATTGAGACTAAAAATGAGGCAGATCTATCAGGCGGACCACACTACAGAAAATAGTGGAGAATTGAATACTTACCATTGAAATCCTTTAGGGATCACAGAAGTTCTGGATTAATATGATATTTGTTTTTTTTTCCCTTAATTCGGGTCTTTGTGACCGTATGAACAGGTTTAATGGAAAACAAAAGTTATGGTGGGCCTTAGTAATTTTAAGGGTGGAAATCAGTATCTCCACTGTTATTCGTGCTATGGTTCAGATGATCTTCTGTTATGATTCATTTGGGTAATGCTCGAAAATAACCTCTTAAAATAGATGAATGGTGTAGATGGCGAGGCCCATTGATGCCCACTTGATATATATGAGGCCCATTGGTGCGGCCCACTTAATGTATATGAGGCCCATGTGATGTGGCCCACTTGATGTATATGAGGCCCATTGGTGCGGCCCATGTGATGTGGCCCACATGATATATATGAGGCCCATATGATGAGGTCCGGTATGATGTATTTAAGGCCCATGAGTAAGGCCCAATATGATGTATATATGGCCCATGAGTGAGGCCCAATGTAATGCATATGTGGCCCAAGTGAGGCCCATTGTGATGTGTGTGAGGCCCTTGAGTGAGGCCCATGGTGAAGTATATTAGGCCCTTGTGTGAGGCCATGGGCCCACTATACGTGTGGCTCTATGTGGGCCACTCCTTGGGAGCAATGTTGGTTAAATGTCCACATTGATGGGCAATGATGGTTAAATGTCCACATTGTGACCTTCCTTTAGGACTTGTTAGGCCCATTATCATCATTCTCTTAGTAGGTTAACCTAAATTATTGGGCCACATTGGTTAAATGTCCACATTGATGGGCAATAACGACTATCAGACGATCATTAAATTCTTAAAAGAGAACATCCTTTGTCGGTTCGGAATGCCTCGGGCCATCATTAGTGATGGAGGCTCACATTTCTATAATAGGTCATTCGTAAATTTAATGAAGAAATATGGCATCTCCCACAAGGTGAGCACTCCATACCACCCTCAGACAAGTGGGCAAGCTGAGGTTTCCAATAGGGAGATCAAACACATCTTGAAAAAGACGGTTAACCCTGACCGTAAGGATTGGTCAATCCGCTTAACCGATGCTTTATGGGCTTAATGTACAACCTTTAAAACTCTCATTGGAATGTCTCCCTTTAGACTTGTTTATGGGAAAGCTTGTCACATACCGGTAGAGTTAGAACATAGAGCCTACTAGGCTATAAAGAATTTGAACTTTGACTTGGACAACGTTGGCTCGCTGCATAAACTACAATTGAATAAACTCGAGGAGATTTGGGATGACACATATGAGAACTCGAGAATTTACAAAGACATGATGAAGCTGTTTCATGATAAAAACATCATTCGTAAATCATTCTTGCCAAGCCAAAAAGTCCTATTGTACAACTCTCGGTTACATCTTTTTCTGGGAAAGATCCGATCTCGTTGGACTGACCCTTTAACTGTACAAGTGTGTATCCTCATGGGACTGTCGAGATAGAAAATCTGAACAATGGCAATGCCTTTAAAGTAAATGGACATCGTTTAAAGCCATTTGTTGAGAAATTCGATTTGGAGGATATGTCATTATCTCTGACTGATCTTGTGTATCAGGATTGATCTCCTAGTTTGATGGAGGTATAGGTAGGTTTATCACTTTCATAAGACTAGGGTGTTTGCTTTATGCTATTTTAGGATAGTTTGTTTATACTTCGTTGAGTTTTGTTGTGTGCTAACCCATTTTTATGCTAAGATTCGTGGAAAAGCTTCAAATTTTTTTCCTCCAGGTACTATCTTTCCATCACCATTCCATTTATTTTCGTTGTCTCATTTACATTACATGCTTATTTCCTGTACATTGAGGACAATGTAGATTTTTTTGGGGGTGTGGGTGATTAGGTAACCTAATAAGTGTTTTTCTCAGTTTTGAGCAAAAGTTTTGGGAAGCGATGACTTGTGTACTTAAGAATGCTTTGAGTATGATAAGGTAGAGATTGAATCTTGAATTGCTGGAGTCTAATCATCTAAATAACTTATCACCTAAGTTCTTGTGTGCAATTATTTTAGAGGTAGTTTGAATATCATGTTAATCTAGATCACAAAACACATTCAAATTGTTTTCTGTAAGACATGCTAGAAGTTTTGATTGTTAGTATGAGAATCATTGATAGATGGTGAGAATCGAATCTAGAGAATTTTATCAACCTTAAAAGAAGAAAAGAACCAGTTTTTTTTTTTTAAAAGGAGATCGACAAAGAGGTCATGAAAAAGAATGAAAAGAATGCAAAAATAAAGAATGAATTAAAAAAATTAACCGTCAATATCAAATCAAAAACTGGAAAAAGAAGGAGAAGGGGATGAGTTCGGAGTCAGTACTCGAATTCAAATCTACCTTGAAGTGATGATCATGGCTGGCATTATGAAACGATAGTAGTCATACGGAAAGTAAGTTGATTTCCACTGATCACATTGAAAAACATGGTATATAGACTTATACTTTGATTTGATTGACAAAGAACTTACTTGATTGGTTACCTATATGATTTAGCTCTAGGAATTTCAAAATCTCACCTTCTTGTCTTGTCTGTACTCATCCATACTTGATTGCACGGAAGATTTTTTTTTTCGAAAAGGGTTTTGAACTTGAGATTGAAGAATATTTTTTGCATATTTTGCTCGGGAAAGCAAAATGCTGGTTGGGGGTTGTGTTGAAGGTCAAATATTGCATATTATCCCCTATTTATTTCTTGGTTTTACAAACATAATATGGCTTAATGGTATAATTTACATGTGTTTGTTTTGCAAGGTGAATTTAAGAGCATGGATTAAAAAGAATGCTAAAAGCATAGAGTTAGCGCTCAAAAGTCACCAAAGCAAAGAAGGGATCTTTGGAGACCAAGATTGAAGATTTTAAGACTTTATGATCCAAGAAAACCAAGTGGAGAAGGAAGAAATCACGAAGATTGTGTCATCGAGAACCGTTAGATGACATTGAAGACCCATTCGATGACATCGAACACTGGTTGATGACATCAAATTTATGAGGAAAAATTGAGTGAGTTGTTGGACATATTGGGTGCTTTTCTCGATTAATCAAAGACATGTTCGATGACTCAAAGAAAGGTGCTCGATGACATCGAATTTATTGAAGAAATTGAAGCAACTCGTTGGACTATTTTAGACACATTTTCGATGACTCGAAGACCTATTAATAGATCAAAACTTCACTCGATGACATTGAAGGACGGTTTGATGACACAGAGACTTACGCAGTGCGAAAGAAGAAAATGTGCAACTTTCGAATTCAAACCCCTTCGATGGCATCGAAGGGTGTTCGATGACATTAAACCCGTTACGCAGTGTTTATGCGGACTGCGTTAATTCGATCCGATTTTGTGAAACTTTACTTATAAATAGGGGTTTCCTAAGTTTTTCTAGACATCTAGGGTTTGGAGAAGCAGAGAAAAAGGGCGGAGCCGTTTCTTAAGAGTTCTTCTTCCCTTTTCCTTAGTTTTAATGTTTTCTTCTAGGGTTTTTAATCTAATCATATCTATGGTTAGATAGATCCCTTAGCTAGGGCTAAGGGGTGAAGCTTGTAGCGTGATTGGGATGTTTTTCTTGTTTGATTCTTGTTATTTTAAACTCCTTTGATTCTAATTTGATGTTTAAGGAATACTTTTAGTGTTTAATGGTTTGTTGTGATTGAAATTACAATGAATCTGCAATAGCTTGAAGTATCTTCTTTTTCTTTTTGGAGTTTGTGAAATTAGGAAATCTTGTTGTTCTCCATTGTCCCTTGGGCATGGCTGAGTGATGGAATCCCTTCTATCCTTCACAAATTCTCCCATGATTAGTTGTTTGATTGGTATACCCTGTTGTCTACCATAGTCTCCTGGGCATGGTTAGGTGATAGAATCACTTCCAATCTTCACAACTTTCATCCGTTGAGAATTAGGTCAATGGAAGTTCATATCTGAGTTTATTAAATATCCTCCAATTAGATAGGATAGGACTCCAATTCCAATTGAGTGCCTTGAATCGAATAAGGAAACATCCTAATAGCTACAAGTGGATCCCTAAAAACCCTAGTTTCCCACCTTTAAATTCTTAAGTTTCTAAATTCACCATCTCACAATTACTCCTTACTTTCTTGATTTAGGTTAGATCTTCTCCTAGTTTTGATTCTAATTATACACACAAGATTAGTCCTTATGGATTCGACCTCCGTCTCATAGAGATTATTACTACATCGCGACCCTACACTTAGACTTAGGGTTGTGAACAAGTTTTTGGTGCTGTTGTCGGGGATTGACAGTTGCCTTTTCTGAATTTGATTAGTTTTGGAATTAGGTTAAGATTACGATTTATTAACATTCTATTTTTAGGTTAAGATTTTTCCTGGAATTATTTTTCTTTTAGAAACTAACCTGCTTTCTATTTTTAGGATTAGAAACTAACTGTTTTCTTTCTATTTCTAGATTTAGAAACTTTCCTAATTCATTTTAGAAACTAACTTGTTTCTTTCTATTTCTAGGATTAGAAACTTTCTTAATTTGTTTTTAGAAACTAACTTGTTTCTTTTTCTGTTTTGCAGGATCTTAACATAGAATTTCTAATTTGGCAACTTCTTTCCTAATTCTCCCTCTTTCTATTTCTAGATTTCTTATTGTTGTAGGATTTTCTTTTATTTTATTTTAGGATTAGGTTCAGAATTAGGGTTTCACCATGCAAGAATGAGAACATCAGTATGCTGAGATAGGTAAGAGATATTGGGAAGGGATGTTTGATGATTATGTTAATAAACAGCCTATGTCTCAAAAGTTTTCTGAACCCATCATCGAGAATTGGCCAGAATATAACGATCCACCGATTAAAAAGTCCTTCAGTGATTATAGGCGGGAGAATAATTGCACTCCACGAATTAGGAAAACAGTACGTGATTATTGGAGTGAGAACAATTATCACCCTTCAGGAAATAAGAAAACATTCCATGATTATATTATGGGTGATAATGTGCACCAACAACCATCCAACTTTCCCGCCTATGACTCGTATGACTATGATTAGTGGAAACAACAACATTGGAGAGATGAACCAAAAATCAATCATAGTGACTATTCTCTTAGATCTCCTACCATTAAAATCCAAATAGAAACAATCCAAAAGAATTCATTTTAGAACTCCATACAAAATATAGAGCTCATTTAGCAAAACACACTCCAAGCATTATAAGAACTTATAAAAGATATACAAAAGATAGGTTCACGTGTGGAACATACTGAAATTGAGAATGAGGAGTTGGATTCTGTTAATGAGCACATGGTTCAATTTCTCGAAGAGTCGATCTTGATGACTATCCAAAGGAATGATCAAGAGACGTTGTTAGTTTTCCAATATAATGATACTAACACACCTGCTTTCAATGATGAGGAAGAGGTTAATTTCTTGGAACCTCAACCCAATCTAGGAACAAAATGTGAGGAAAGTGATCCCATTCCACGTGTGTACTATACTGAATTGGAAGATGATGAGTATTGGTGTAAGACCCGTATCATAGTCTGTACCGTTTCCTAGGCTTCCGCGGTCAAATTTCGGTGACCTGCGACTTGTAATCGGCGTTTGCGCGTGACCCTAAGTTGCATCCTGAAGATCTATATCTGCTCAACTCGAAACTTGTATCCTAGAGACCACTCCGTTGCCGCAATTCCAACGCCGCATCTCGCGCACCGATGCGATACCCAGGCCAGAAGATGTGGGCCTGCGTTTATTTCAAGGAAAAATGCCACACATGTGAATTTCGAGAGAATCTCTACCACCAATCAAATCAATCAATCAATCAAGTACAAGCAACCCAACCCATCTCTCTCTTACACAACCTTACCCAAAGTCAACTCTCTCTCTCTCTCTCTCTCTCTCTCTCTCTCTCTCTCTCTCTCTCTCTCTCTCTCTCTCTCTCTCTCCACCCATCCCTCTCTCACCTAAAATTCAACCAAGCCCATCCCTCTTCTTACACACCCATCCCCTCTCCTTACATCACTCCTCTTTATCTCATTTCTCTCTTATTCCAAGCAACTTCCAAGAGAGAGCAATGTCCAAGCCTTCCAAGAGATAGCCAAGTGTGGTCCACTTCTCTACCACCCAATCTGTCATGCCCCAGACTCAGAAACCAGGCTCACAAAATTCTCGATCGCTGAATCTGGTGCCGACAGCCTCCGTAGTACCCCATTCTCGGCTCTCAGCGTACATACACCAGATTCCAATCCTGGGATCCTATAAGGAGGATTTTCCCAACATGCATTTATCTCGTAAGAAGCATAACCACAAGTTTACCCAAATCACGAAGGCAACATCATCATCACATATCCACTAGTATAAACATTTGAATACAAATGTTGAAAGGGAAATACATATGTCAAAATCAAAGCTCCAAAAGTCAGCTACATGCTCCAAGCTCCATGTTACTACAACCTAACATTACCTGCACGCATCTATCATGCATAAGCTTATAGAAAGCTTAGAGGGTGGTGTAAGTCTGTGCACAAGGTAAAAGCCAAGTATTCAATACAATACCATAATCATACAATATTTGGAAATACTGGTAAGATCATGAATCATACAATATCAGAGTACGCAATACAGATCAACTATGCAAATGAGAAGTCATAGAGAGCCAAATATCAGATGCCAAGGATGCGATGCAATATACAATTCCTGATGAGTTCACGATTATCGTCAGTCGTATCTAAACCACATAAATACAGAAACACAGTAACTCAAAATTTCATATGCCGCAGATGTAATGCAATATGAGATGCGAATGGAATGACCATGCTGGAGTGTGAAGTCGGGATGATAGTACATAGTATCGCAGGCTATGGGGTCCATCACAAGAGACTTCTATCCAAACCAGTCCCATACCTAATTTGGATAGTCAGACTAAATGTGGTAAACTCCTGGTCTCAGGTTAGTCGCGCGCCTCAACCAAATTCTTGGCCATTACAATGGTACACGTAACAAATAGTTGTGCACCACCAGCCCAAGTGGATAGTGAATGAATGAATGAGTATGCAATTCCTGCTCAATAAGCCCACATATCAGTACTGTTCATCTCTGCGATCATCACCGGGGTCTAGTACACTCTACACTAGCTTGCCGCCCCATCAAGCGCACAACTGGGTAAGTGGAAGAGACCTCACTATCCGCCTGGCCAGTAGTCAGCCAATATCTACCCTGCACATCGATAACAGACCCATTCACGAGCTGGTCAAACTCAGCCTACCTATGCCTACTCCCTCAGGTGGGTAAAACCACACCCCCTCCCAACTAACCACGACACAGTGGGAGACGTGGCCTACTGGTATACGGCCTTCATACGCTCATATATATCCACTCGGTCTCGACGTTGGGGCGTCCTCTGGTACCAAGAGGGTTTAGGAATTTTCACCCAGGGTCATCTATGGCAGCCCGATGCTAATAACAGATTTTCAGTGTTCTATTTGGCCATCCACGATATGCTTGTGGAGGCTACGGCCCTAATGTCGATAGGGCATACAATAATCACAACTTACAATGCAAGATGCATGAGTCATACATTCCAGTCATGTATCAATCCTGCGCATACCGTGCATGCGTGTGAGATAACCTCCGCCTATCAGGGAATCTCATAACAACCTGCCCAATGACATATGCAATGGTCAACCACATCTCATAACAAACATGCAGATGATGCATATGGGCATGTATCATGATGTTATGTTGTCACATACTCATAATCAGTATCCATAACCACATCGACAATCGACCTCGACAATGTGGACATTTAACTAACATTGCCCCCAAGGAATGGCCCACATAGAGCCTAACATATAGTGGACCCATGGCCTCACACAAGGGCCAAATATACAACACCATGGGCCTCACTCAAGAGCTTAACACATCACGATGGGCCTTTCACATGGGCCTAATATACATCACGATGGGCTGCATCGCATGGCCCTTAAATGCATCACAATGGGCCTCATCACATAGGCCTCATATACATCACATTGGGCCTTAAACACGGGCTGAATACACATCACAATGGGCCTCAACACGGGTCGAATGCACATCACAATGGGCCTCAAATACGGGCCGCATATGCATCACATTGGGCCTCATCAATCGGCCACGTCAATCGGCCTCGATAATTGGAATCGGTATCGAGAATCGGAATCGGAATCGACAATCGAAATCAGCCTCGATATTCAGAATCAGAATCGACCTCGATAATCGACCTCGACAATCGGAATCGGCAATCGGAATTGGCGTCGACAATCAGAATCGGTATCGACAATCGGAATCAGAATCGGCAATCGATCATGACAATCAGGATCGATCGATAATCAGAATTGGCGAATTGTTCACGTCAATCGAAATTTACAATTGGCCATGACAATTGAAATCGGTAAATCAGTCACGTCAATCAGAATCGACAATCGGTCACGACAATCGGAATCGATAGATAATCAGAATCGGCAAATCGATCACGTCAATCGGAATCGGCAATCGGCCACAACAATCAGAATCGATCGATAATCAGAATCGGCAAATCAGTCACATCAATTGGAATCGGCAATTGTTCACGACAATCAGAGTCAGTAAATCGGTCACGTCAATCGGAATCAGCAATCAGCCATGATAATCGAAATCAATCGATAATCAGAATCGGTAAATCGGTCACGTTAATCAGAATCGGCAATTGGTCATGATAATCGGCCTCTATTGTTAATTGGCAATCGGTCACGACAGTCGGGATCGGTAAGAATGGGCCTAACAAGGCCTAATGGAAGGTCACAATGTGAACATTCAACCATCATTGCCCATCAATGTAGACATTTAACCAACATTGCTCCCAAGGAGTGGCCCACATAGAGCTAAACGTATAGTGGGCCCATGGCCTCACACAATGGCCTAATGTACATCATGATGGGCCTCACTCAAGGGCCAAATACACATCACGACGGGCCGAATACACGGGCCTAAAATACATTACCATGGGCCACGACCCATGGTCCTCAAATACATCATAATGGGTTACGACCCATGGAACTCAATATACATCATTATGGGTCACAACAACTACACCATTCATCCATTATAGAGATCATTTTAGAGCATTATCCAAACAATGAATCATATCAAAAGATCATCTGAACCATACCATAAATAACAGTGGTGATAGTGATCAAAAGGTCAGTTGGACCACATCACAAATAGTAGTGGAGATAGTGATTTCCACTGTATAAAATTTTTTATGGGCCATCATAACATATATTTTCCATCCAGTTTGTTCATAAGGACGGGAACCAACCTGAGAAACAAATATCATATTGGTCCAAAACTTCTGTGACCCAAAAGGGTTTCAATGGTAGACGTCCAATCTCCACTGTTTTTTGGTAGTGTGGTCCACTTGATAACTAGATCTGTTTTATTTTTCATCCCAAGCCCTAGGACAAGCTGATCAAATGGATGGACGGTTTGGATGAAATCCACAGACGGATGGCACATAGAGAGAGGTGGGTCCCACGTAGTGCCATCACCATATAATACACAATATATATTATATATAATATTATATTATATTATTATATTTAATATTTAAACAGTCCAGTGTCTGGGATTTAAACCCATACATCGGTGGATCCCACCACCTGCACGTGTAACACTGCAAGGTGGGCCCCACATATGGTATGGTCGATGTGGAATACACGTACAGGTGGGATTCACCGTCCAAAATGTTGGACGACGTGAATAAGGCATATACATCGGTGTGGTCCCATGTACAGTGGATTGCACACGTGCAGAGGGATTTCACCGTCCAGGAAGCTGGGCCATGTGGATGTGCAGACACATTAGGTGGGTCCTAGCGTCCAGCTACTGGGTGGGGTGGATATCACACATACATCACGTGGGTCCTGCATGTAGCTGGACAGCGTGGGTATGAACACATACATCATGGTAGGTTCCACAGCTGCTAGACTGATGTCCAGCAACACCCTTTGATGAATGGTGTGGTTACAACACATAACCAAGGTACGGTCCACGTGAGTGGGCCACCCAACTCAAAGGACCAAGCGAGTATTAAAACCCCTATTCAAACAAGCTTGATGGCAGGGGTCTTCCTGGGCGTTGGATCTGCCCAACTGGCGGTCCTACATGATCCGAAGATGGATGGTGAGGACATACTACATACACAAAGGTGGGGTCCACACATGTGGACCACCCCACACATCCACCCATCAAGTGGGCTCCACCGTCCCAGTTGGATGGCTGGATGAAACATAAAAAAAAATCAGGTGGGCCACATAATCGTCACAAAAGGGATAGAGAGAGAGAGAGAGAATCGGTTAGTAGAGGGACCCCGCCACTATGGGTCCCTCTTGATACAACACATACATCAAGATGGGTCCCACATATGTGGGTCCACAAATCATAAATCAAATAAATAAAATCACCCACCTTGATCTTCTCTTCCTTCTTCCGCCAATGCGACCTAAAGCTCAGAGGGGTGCGATTCAACGGTTGAGATGGACTTTGGATGGTGGGATTGGGTGTAAGAAGGTGGGCCACACCAAGCTTCTCCATGGAAACCATGGACGTTGGAGTTGCTTGGAAGATGGAGTTTTAAAAATGAGAGAGAGATGAGAGAGAGAGAGAGAGGTGATGTAAGATGGTGATGGGTGAAAAGGTGAGTGATGGGAGTACTTGTGTAAGGGAGAGAGTTGACTTTAAGTGAGAGAGGGATGGGTGTTGGTACTTGACATGATGTGATATGGTACTTAATTGATTGATGTGATTGATGGGACATTTCCCTTGGGTTTTACAACGCGCAACGTTTTTCTCGAATTGAATACGGGCCCACATCTCCTGGCCCGGGTGTCACCTCAGCGCGCAAGACACGGCCTTGGAACTGCGGCGACGGCACGGTCGCAAGGATACAAGTTTTAAGTCAAGCTTACTCAGATCGATATGATGCAAGTCAATGTCATGCGCAAACACCGGTTACAGATCACGGGTCGCCGGAATTCGATCGGGAGGACCGTGGAAGCCTATGGAACGGTATAGGCTAGGATACGGATCTTACACAATCTCTCATCTTCACCATCAAAACTTCATCATCCTCCATCAAGATCGAAGCCAAGGAGCCTAGGAGTCCAAGGAGCTAAGAAGGAGGCCAATAGGTGGGTTATCCACCGTGATTTTTGTTTTAAGGGCCCACTTGTTGTGGGACCCACTTGATATATGCTTTGTTTAAGGGAGGGCCCAATATTGGTGGGGTCCCTCCCCTTCACATTTCTCTTCCTCTCTCTCTCTCCTTTATGATGAAGTGGGCCCCACCAATATATGTGTTATATCCACTCCATCCATCTGACAGTGTGGCCTACCGTACGCATGTGATGATCCACACCGTCCACTATTGGGACTGTGGGAATACCACCTAGACGTTGTTGATCTGCCAATATATAGATATATATATATATAATAAATATAATATAATATAATATAATATGGTGGGCCCTACGTGGGACCCACCTGATGAGGAGGCTGGTTGGCTGACGTACCTCACATCAGCCATATAGCTAATGTATTGACGTCAGCATGGTTTGAGGGGCCCACATATGATGTATGTGTTTTACCCATGTTGTTCATTAGCACCGTCCATTGCTGGACGATGCCGTGTAGGGCCACCTGATGTATGAGTCTCATCCACGTCGTTCATCCATCTGGACGTGATCATGGACCCCACCATGATGCAATATCCAGGCCGTCCAGGGCCTGGATGTTGCTGTCCTCTTATATATATATATATATATATATATATATATATATATATATATATATATATATATATATATATATATATATATATATAGTGGGCCCGACGTGGGACCCACCTGCCGAGAGAAGTAAATTGGCTGGTGTATCTCACAACAGCTATTCAACTGGCGTGAGATGTCAGCAAGTTCTATAGGACCCACCTTATATGTATGTGTTTCATTTGCACTGTCCATCTGGACGGTGCCATGTACAGCCCCACCATGATGCATGTCGTATATGCACCGTCCATGCAGTATCCCACCTTAATGTTTGTACCGTCCATCCATCTGTGGAAACCCACTGTGATGTATGTTTTGTATTCCACGCCGTTCATCTGCACAAGCGGGACTCACATGATGAATGTATTCCATCCATACCGTCCATCCACCAGCTGAATAGCTGCTGGATTGACAGCAGTAAGTTCTGCGGGTCCCTCTGATGGATGTGTTCAATCCAAACCGTCCATCCATTTGGCAAGCCCATCTTAATGCTTGGGATAGAAATGAAGCAGATTTGATGATCAAGTGAACCACACCACAGAAAACAAAGAAGAATGAACGTCCACCATTGAAACCCTTTTTGGGGTCATGGAAGTTTGGATCAATATGAAATTAAATTTCTTCTTAATCCAGGTCTTTGTGACCTTATGATCAAGTTGGACGGAAAATAAAATGGTGGGCCCCATGAATTTAAACGGTCAAAATCATTATCTCCACTGTTATTTGTGGTATGGTCCAGATAATCCTTCGATGTGATCCATTTCTTTTCGGTTAATGAACTAAAATGATCTCTAAAAATGGAAGAATGGTGTAGATGATGTGGCATATATAATGCGGCCCATTTGATGTATGTTGGCCTATTGGTACGACCCAATTGATGCAGCCCATTTGATGTATATAGGCCCATTGGTGCCGCCCATTTGATGTGGCCCATTTGATGTATGTTAGCCCATTGGCGTGGCCCATATGATGCAGCCCACTTGATGTATATGAGGCCCATTAAGATGTATTTGAGGCCCATGGGTTGAGGTCCAATGTGATGTATATAAGGACCATGAGTGAGGCCCGATGAGACTATGAGAGGCCTTTGTGTGGGGATGGATGTGTTATATATGAGGCCCATCGCGATGTGAGATTCCACCATGATGTATGTAATGATGTTTATAGCGGCCATGCTTTGGGAGCAATGATGGTTTACGTCCACATTATATGAGCAATGATGGTTAAATGTCCGCATTGTAACTCTCCCTAGGGCCCATTGTTAGGCCCATACTTGTAGTGTGTAGGCCGTTTAGGCCCATCTTCGTTATGAATAGAGTTCATTACCATATAACATGCTTAGTATAACTCCATGATTCATGCTCATACGCATCATATGTATGCCTGATATGAGGAGTGACTGATCATAGCATATGCCTTCGGACGAATTATTTTTGGGGCTCCCTGATAGGCGGAGTTGCCCCACATGAACGCGCGGTATGCGCATGATTGCTGCATGACTGATAGTGTGATTCATGTACCTCACATTTGTATGATATGATTACTATACACCCTATCGACATCAGGGTTATGGCCTCCACAGGCATATCATGGATGGTAGGATCAGACACTGAAAATATTGTTACTAGCATCGAGGTACCATAGATGTCCCTGGGTAAAAATTTCTAAACCCGATGGTACCAGAGGATGATTCCAAAGTCGAGACCGAGTAGATACATGAGCGCGCAGGGCCGTATACTAGTAGGTCACGTCTCCCACTGTGTCGTAGTCAGTTGGAAAGGGGTGTGACCTTACCTACCTGAGTGAGAGGGCAATATCTAGATTGAGTTTGACCAGCTTGAGGAATGGGTCCGCTATCGACGAGTCGGGCCCAATATTGACAGGTGGATAATGAGGTCTCTTCCACTTACCTAGTTGTGCGCTCGGATAGGGGCGGCAAGCTAACATAGAGTGAACTAGACCCCGGTGATTGTCCAACGTGAGAACTGAACTGATATTTGTTGCTCTAGTGATGAGTTGTATTGATATGTGGATTCGGATGAGGACTGGTATGTTTGAGTTGCATCTCGCATACATGGCCTTGGTATGGTCAATATTATTCATTCCTTACATCGTATGGTCTTGATGTGGCTGATAATATTCATGCCTTACATCGCATGGTCTTAATATGGCCGATAGAATTCATGCCTTACATCGCATAACCTTGGTACAGCTGATTGTATTCATGGACTCATCAACATAATTCTACATTACTCTGATATTATATTTTGAGCACGCTCACATTGCGCACACACTTACACCACCCTCTAAGCTTTCTATAAGCTTATGCACGATTGATGCGTGCAGGTGACACTAGGACGCAGTCGTAGCTTAGTCGCAGAAGGAGCGTAAAGTCGAGCTTCAGGAGTTCCGTTATTATTATCATTGTATTTTCCCTTCATGCGAATTGTACCTTAAAGTTTTTTATCATAGTGGATTTTGTGATGGTGTCTTGGTTATTGTTCGTGGGTTATGTTTATAGTTATGCTTATTACAAATCAAATCGATGTTGAAAATCCTCCTTGTACGATCCCAGGATCAGAACCTGGTAAATGGGTGCCGGGAACCGAGAATGTGGTACTACGGAGGCTGTCGACGTCAGATTCAATGATTGGAAATTTTGTGAGCCCGGTTTCCAAGTTTGCGGCGTGACAGAAGTTGGTATCAGAGCATAACTTGGGAATAATTCAGGACAACATCACATCTCTACTATGAGCTTAGGATAATTAGGTCCTAAGTTTGAATAATTTAGCAATTTTCTGTTATTGATCCTTAACGTACGTGCCCTCAAGAGTTCTCAAGGTTGATAGGCGCCTTTGTTCTTCCCTGTAGGACATGCCGCCCAAGAGAGTGACCCGAGCGACTCCTACTCCACCACCTGAGACTCCCGCTCTATTACCTATGACTCTTGCTTCACCACCAGAGACCCATGTTCCCCAGCCTGAGGATGTCGTTCCTCAACCTGAGATCGGTGTAGATCCGACCGTACCCGTGAGTACCTCTCAGTTACAGCAGATGTTGTAGGCTGTGACGGCCGCACTCCAGGGACAGGGCAGACACCCCATTGTTTCGCCAGCCCAGGCAGAGCAGGAGTGCGCAAGCACCCTTCTTCGAGAGTTCCGACAGCTCGATCTCCCGCGTTTCCAGGGTGAGCCAGATCTGACAGTAGCTGAGAAATGGTGCTCGGATGTGGAGAAGATTTTTGATACGATGGCATGTATGACCCACCAACGGGTCCGGTTAGCAGTATTTCTCCTCCAAGGTGAGTCTGAGCACTGGTGGACCTCCATTACCCATGTTGCAGGGCCTGATTTAGTCTGGACATGGGAGGATTTTGTAGACCGATTCGAGCAGCAGTACTTCCCTGACCACATTCGTAGACAACGAGCGTTAGAGTTTGAGACCTTGGTACAAGGAAACATGTCTGTGGCACAGTACACGGCTCGTTTCGTGGCGCTATCGAGGTTCACGCCATATTTGGTTGATGATGAGGGGCGGAAGGCCTACCGTTTCGAGAATGGCTTACGTTATGGTCATCGAGGTCGTGTTATTGGGAATGAGCTCCTGACTTTTCAAACGGTAGTACGGAGGGTTCAAATTTACGAGATTGATCGGGCCAACACAAAGAGTGACCGTAATCAGAGGAGAGACCGGAAGAGGCAAGCCCCCTCCGGTAGCTCCCATCAGTAGGAGTATCCTCAGAAGCAGAGGCGCACAGGCCACCCAGCCGCCAGGGCACCAGTAGCACCAGCGGCACCTCCAGCACCACCTCAGAGGCAGCTTCCAGGTATCTATTATGGATGCGTCGGGATAGGACACCGTAGGTGGGAGTGTCCACAGCAGCAGTAGAGAGCACCACAGCAGCTCCCACCGCCGAGGTCCCCTCAGCAGTAGCATCAGTACCAGCCTCCGAGGCCAAACAGCAGAGGCAACAGATTCGACTACCTCAGCGACATCAGCAGCAGTAACACCCTCAGAGGGGACAGACACCTCCCCAGCCAGCTCAGGCTAGGTTCTATGTAACTCAGCATGACCCGCAGTCCTTTGGAGGAGTCGTTGAGGACTCCCAGTATCTGCATGCATCACCCGAGTATTATTTAATTCTGGTGCTTCGCATTCGTTTATGTCTGAGGGATTCTGTCGTTCGACTAGATTGTCGACAGAGTCTTCTCACGAGGGATTGACCGTATCGACACCCTTGGAGAAGACTATAGTGTTGGGCCGTTACTGTTCGTCTTGCCTCGTATTGGTGTGAGAGATTTTCTTGCCTGCTGACTTATTTGTATTGTCAATGTTAGATTTCGATGTTATCCTGGGCATGGATTGACTTGTAGAGTACCACGTCGTCTTGGACTGCTCTGCGAGGATAGTCACGTTCTGTATACCAGGCTTGCCACAGTTCCAGTTCATTGTCGAGCCTAGAGGAGAGCCATTGTCTTGTTTAATGTCCTGCGCAATTGAAGAGCTTGTTGCCTTGTGTATTGATTAGTTGCCAGTGGTTCATGATTTTTCCGATGTATTCCAGGAGATTCCGGGATTGCCACCGCGCTGGCATATTGAGTTCTAGATTGATCTCCTGCCCAGTATCGTGCCTATTTTGAAGACCCTATATCGTATGGCACCGATGGAGTTGAGGAAGTTGCAGTGATAGTTGGACGAGTTACGTAAGTTGGGATTCATTCGTCCGAGCAGTTCGCCTTGGGGCGTGCCGGCACTCTTCGTTAGGAAGAAGGATAGCTCGTTGAGGCTCTACGTTGATTACCACGAGCTCAATCGGGTCACGATCAAGAACTAGTATCCACTTTCGAGGATCGACGACTTATTTAATCAGTTGTAGGGTGCACAGTTCTTTTTGAAGATTGACCTACGTTCCGGTTATCATCAGATTCGGGTCCGAGAGGAGGACATCCCGAAGATGGCTTTCAGGACGTGTTATGGTCATTTTGAGTTTCAGGTCATGTTCTTCGGACTGACCAATGCACCCGCTGTCTTCATGTAATTGATGAACAAGGTCTTTCGTCTTTATCTCGATCAATTTGTTGTAGTATTTATCGATGACATTCTGATATATTCGAGGACCCGTGAGGAGCATGCGCAGCATCTGGAGATTGTATTGCAGAACCTCCATACCCACCAGTTGTATGCGAAGCTGGAAAAGTACGAGTTTTGGCTGGATGAGGTGAAGTTCCTTGGTCACGTGGTGATGAAGGAGGGTGTCGTAGTGGACCCCTCGAAGGTTGAGGCAGTGCGTCAGTGAGACCAGCCCACGAGCACGTCCAAGATCTCAGTTTCCTTTGTTAGCGTTTCATTGAGGGCTTCTCCCGTATCGCAGCCCCGTTGACCAAGTTGACTCGGAAGGGCGCAGAGTTTGTTTGGAGTGATGCTTGTGAGCGATCATTTATGGAGCTGAAGGACCGCCTCACATCCGCTCCTGTCCTCACTCTTCCCTTTGGGAGTGATGGATTTGTTGTATTTACTGATGCTTCATAGATTGGCTTGGGTGTTGTCCTGATCCAGTACGGGAGACCAGTGGCTTCTGTGTATCGCTAGTTCAAGGTCCATGAGTTGAATTACCCCATGCACGATTTGGAGCTGGCAGCAGTCATTTTCGCACTGAAGGTGTGGAGGCATTATCTTTATGGGGATAGGTTCGAGCTCTTCTCCGACCACAAGAGCCTGAAGTACTTATTCTCTCAATCTGAGTTGAACATGAGGCAGAGGCGTTAGATGGAACTCCTGAAGGATTATGATTTTGATCTCAAGTACCACCTAGGCAAGGCAAACATGGTGACGGATGCCCTCAGTTGTCAGCCACAAGGCCTGGTGGCGCATATGATGATTCGAGAGTGGAAGATGCTTAAGGATGTGGCAGCATATAATTTTGAGATTGGTCTGTTGTCTTCTATCATGCAATTACTAAGCCTTTCGATTCAACCCTCTCTTGTCGCAAGGGTGATCGATTCTCAGCAGGCTGATGAGTCATTGCAGAGTTATAGGGCTGAGGTGGCATCTGAGAGTCAGTCAGATTGGTAAATTCGTTCTAATGGTGGACTTCACTTCAAAGGCCGATTATGTGTCCCGGATATTTCTGAGTTGCGCAGAAATCTTATGACCGAGGCATATCGATCGCGATTTTTTATCCACCCCGGATCAACGAAGATGTACTGTGATATGCGGCGATGGTATTTTTAGGCGTAGATGAAGCGCTAGATCGCCAGTTTTGTGACCGAGTGTGACACATGCCAGCATGTTAAGGCCGATCATCAGATACCCCCTAGTTCAATGTAGCCGTTGAGCGTCTCGACGTGGAAGTGGGAGCACGTATCGACAGATTTCATTATGGGCTTGCCAAGGATTCAACGCGATCATGACGCCATATGGGTTATTGTGGATTGTCTGACGAAGTTAGCACATTTTCTTACGATTCATGCGATTTGGTCTATGGACCGGCTTGCGAGGATATTCATAGAGGAGATTGTGAGACTGCATGGCATTCCAGTCTCGATCGTTTCTGTCCGAGACCCGAGGTTCACGTCTCAGTTTTGAGGGAGCTTTCAGAGAGCGATGGGGTCTGTTTTGTAGTTCAGCACCGCGTATCATTAGCAGACTGATGGCCATACCGAGAGGGTCAACCAGATCCTTGAGGATATGCTTCGGGCCTGCATGATGGACATCGAGGGTAGCTGAGATGAGTGTCTGCAATTGGCTAAGTTCGCATACAACAACAACTATCAGGTGACCATTGGCATGACTCCTTTTGAGGCACTATATGGCAGACCGTGCAGATTTCTGAGTTGTTGGACCGAGGTTGGAGAGCGCCATCTTCTAGGTCCTAAACTTGTGCAGCAAACGTCAGAGACTATCTATATCATCAGGCAGAGGATGCGCATAGCTCAGAGCAGGCAGAAGAGTTTTACTAATCGCCAGCGCCGTCCCTTGGAGTTCGCTGTTGGGGACAAAGTGTATCTCAAGGTCTCACCCATGAAGGGTGTAGTTCGATTTGGAGAGAAGTACAAGCTTACCCCGAGATTCATAGGACCTTTCGAGATCAATGGCACGTTGGCGCCATGGCCTATTGGCTTGCCTTGCCATCTTAGTTGTCTGGTGTCCACAACATTTTCATGTCTCTATGCTGAAGAAGTGTGGGTCAGATATCGTTCTTGTTATTGATTGGCAGTCGTTGGACGTTCGTGAGGAAGCTTCTTACATTGAACAGCCAGTTCATATCCTTGATCGGAAGGAGCAGGTACTCCGGACCAAGGTCATTTCCTTGGTGAAGGTGCAGTGGGGTCATCATTCTGTTGATGAGGCGTCTTAGGAGCGTGAGGCTGAGATTCGAGAGCGTTATCCCTCTCTCTTTGATGATTGATTATATATTGTATCTTGTATGCTGTGTCCGATTTTATATGATGAAGTTATGTTTCCTCTTCTTTATAAGTTATATCTAGTTGCGATGATTGTGTAAATTTCGAGGATTAAATTTTTATTAGGAGGGGAGAGTTGTAAGGCCCGTAGCATAGTCCGTATCATTCCATAGGATTCCAAGGTCCTCCCAGTCGAATTTCGGTGACCTGCGACTTGTAATCTGCATTTGTGCACGACCTTAAGTCGCATCCTGAAGATCAATATCGGCTCGACTCGAAACCTGTATCCTAGTGACCGCGCCGTCGCCGTAGTTCCAACGCCGCGTCTCGCGTGCCGATGCGATACCCAGGCCAAAAGATATGGGCCCGCGTTTATTTCAAAGAAAAACGTCATACATGTGAATTTCGAGAGAATCTCAACCACCCATCAAATCAATCAAGTACAAGCAACCCAACCCATCGCTCTCTTACATAACCTTACCCAAAGTCAACTCTCTCACTCTCCACCCATCCCTCTCTCACCCAAAATTCAACCAAGCCCATCCCTCTCTCCTTACATCACTCCTCTCTCTCTCTCATTTCTCTCTCATTCCAAGCAACTCCCAAGAGAAAGCAACGTCCAAGCCTTCCAAGAGAGAGCCAAGTGTGGCCCACTTTTCTACCATCAAAACTACATCATCCTCCATTAAGATCGAAGACAACGAGCCTAGGAGTCCAAGGAGCTAAAAAAGAGGCAAATAGGTGGGTGATCCACCATGATTTTTGTTTTAAGGGCCCACTTGTTGTGGGACCCACTTAATGTATGCGTTGTTTAAGGAAGGGCCCAATAGTGGTGGGGTCCATCCCCTTCACGTTTCTCTCCCTTTCTCTCTCTCCTTTATGAAGAAGTGGGCCCCACCAATATATGTGTTATATCCACTCTGTCCATTTGACGGTGTGGCCCACCATACACATGTGATGATCCACACCGTCCACTATTGGGATGGTGGGAATACCACCTAGACGTTGTTGATCTGCCAAATATATATATATATATATATATATATATATATCTGGTGAGCCCCACATGGGACCCACCTGCTGAGAGAAGTGAATTGGCTGGTGTATCTCACACCAGCTATTCAACTGACGTGAGATGTCAGCAAGTTCCATGGATGTATGTGTTTCATCTACACCATCCATCTGGATGGTGCCATGTACAGCCCCACCATGATGCATGTCGTATTTGCACTGTTTGTGCAGTGGCCCACCTTGATGTTCGTACCATCCATCCATCTATGAAGACCCACTGTGATGTATGTTTTGTATTCCACGCCATCCATCTGGACAAGCGTGACCCACATGATGAATGTGTTCCATCTAGACCGTCCATCCACTAGCTGAATAGTTGCTGGATATGAGGCCCATGGGTTGAGGTCCAATGTGATGTATATAAGGACTAGGAGTGAGGCCCGATGAGACGTATGAGAGGCCTTTGTGTGCGGGTGGATGTGTTGTATATGAGGCCCATTGCGATGTGAGATTCCACCATGATGTATGTAATGATGTTTATGGTGGTCATGCCTTAGGAGCAATGATGGTTTGACGTCCACATTGTAAGAGCAATGATGGTAAAATATCCGCATTGTAACTCTCCCTAGGGCCCATTGTTAGGCTTATACTTGTAGTGTGTAGGCCGTCTAGGCCCATCTTCATTATGAATAGAGTTCATTACCATATAACATGCTTAGTATAGCTCCATGATTCATGCTCATATGCATCATATGTATGCCTGACATGAGGAGTGACTGATCATAGCATATGCCTTCGGGCAGATTGTTTATGGGGCTCCATGATAGGCAGAGTTGCCCCACATGAACGCGCGGTATGCACAAGATTGTTGCATGACTGATAGTGTGATTCATGCACCTCGCATTTGTATGACATGATTACTAAATGCCCTAGTGACATCAGGTCTGTGGCCTCCACAGGCATATCGTGGATGGTAGGATCAAACACCGAAAATACAGTTACTAGCATCGGGGAGCCATAGATGTCCCTGTGTGAAAATTCCTAAACTCAATGGTACCAGAGGATGACTCCAACGTCGAGACCGAGTGGATACATGAGCGCACGAGGGCTGTATACCAGTAGGCCACATCTCTCACTGTGTCGTGGTCGGTTGGAAAGGGTTATGACCTTACCCGCCTGAGTGAGAGGGCAATATCTAGGTTGAGTTTGACCAACTTGAGGAATGGGTCCGCTATCGACGAGTCGGGTCCAATATTGGCAGGCGGATAGTGAGGCCTCTTCCACTTACCCAGTTGTGCGCTCGGATAGGGGCGGCAAGCTGGCGTAGAGGAGGAACCTTGCGGCATGACTGAGTAGCTTTTTCCTTGCTTTCCTAGTTTAGGATTAGTTTATTGCTTTCATGGAATTTAGGATAGTTTGCTTTCCATTGTTTAGGATAGTTTGCTTTTCACTATTTTAGGATAGTTTTCTTATCGTCTGTTTGAATCTTTTGTGTTAACTCATTTTTCATAATGAGATCATTGGAAAAGCCTCAAAATTCCTTCTTCAGGTATTATCTCTCCATCAGTTCCCTTTTCTTTTCATTACCTCTTTTGCATTACATGCTTATTTCTTTTACATTGAGGACAATGTAGATTTTAGGTTGGAGATGAGAAATTTTGCAGGCTAATCAGTTGTTTTCTTCGTCTTTAAGCGAAAATTGTGGAAATTGAAGTATAAGATGCTTAATATTAATGATTTATGCCTCTTGGATTCAGTTACTTGGAGATTTCAAAATAAGTTCGAATTATTAATCCATGATTAGGAGTTTTAAACATTGATCGAGTCATGATTTCATATGTCACATCTAGCTTTCACAATGAAGCTTCAGTTAACATTGAATTGTTAACTTGGTGATTATTTATAATGAAAGGAACCAACCTCAGGAATTTGTCCATCATGTTCAAAAAAGATAATAATAATACCCAGCTAAAAAATAGTTGTCTTCAAAAATGCCACCTATTAAAGATCTTTAAAAAGGTTGACATACCGTGAAAGCCAACGATGGAAAAATCAAGTGCTAGAGGATTAAAAGAGGAAATTAAAAGATGAACTGTAATGTAAGTTTTAGTTTAGGTTTTGGTTTTGTTGAATGCTCTTTAGATTATCAATGTTATCATGAAAATGAAGAATTGAACCTTTGATTGTTATAAGTCTAGACTTTATTATACACCCGTGGAACTCAATGTTTAAAATTGTTCTAATTGGAGGATTAATGCTTTGAACTTGATTATGAAGTTACCAAGTGCTAGAATTGCTGGGACGAAGTAATGCCCAACATTGTTGTATTTTAGAATTCTATTATCATGATTGTTTTTAAAACCACTTGAGCTTATAAAAATTATCTCGTGGTTCTCAAAATATTTTTCGCATACTATGCTCGGGACTAGAAAAATGCTGGTTGAGGGTCAAATATTTCATATTATCCCCCATTTATATCTTGGTTTTATGAAAATGATACTGCTTAATGTCCTATTTTACTCATGTTTGTGTTGTAAAGTGAATTTTAGAGCTTAGATTGAAAACAGTGCTAAAAGCATAGAATTAATACTCAAAAGTCACTAAAGCAAGGGATGGATCTTAGGAGTCCAAGATTGAAGAATTCACATGCCAAAGATCTAAGGAAACCAAGTGATGAAGGAAGAGAACCAAAGATTTGATGTGAAAGAATCTTGAAAACTGTCCTGAAAAATGATAATATTAAATTTCGGGGCCAGAAAAAGATATTTCTGGAAAACTGCGAGAATAGACTTTGATTTTATCGAAGATTGTTAAATAGTATCAAAGAACATATCGAAGACACTTCGATAAAATTGAGAATTTCAGAATTTCAAGCCAAACTCGCTGGACAGTTTTTGACCGATCTTCGATTCTATCGAAGACACTTCGATAGAATCGAGAATTTCAAGATTTCAAGCCAAACTCGTTGAACAGTTCTGGACCGATCTTCGATTCAATCAAAGACTATTCGATAGAATCGAAGGACATATCGAAGACACTTTAATAGAATCGAAACTGTGTAAATTTGAGGCAGTTTCTAGATTTTTCCAAGTCGGTGCAAAAGGAGGTGTTGCACAACTATCAATAGGGGTCCCTAGGGCATCCCTGGGCATCATCTATGGTTTGGAGGAGTGAAGCACAAGGGTGGAGAGCTATCGCCAAGCATTTTTCTTCCTTTCTTCCTTAGTTTTTCATACTTTCTTCTAGGGTTTATATCCAATCATGTCTATGGTTGGCTAAACCTCTTAGTTAAGGCTAAGAGGTGAAGCTTGTAGCGTGATGGGTTGTTTCTATTGCTTTTATTCATGTTTATGATGAACCTTCATGGATTATAATTTGATATTTAAGGAATACTGTTGGAGCATAAAAATCGATTGGAGAAAAGAAGAAGAAGAAGAAGAAGAAGAGCAGGAAAGGGACCAAGTTGCGCAGGTTACAAGTTGCACAGGGACTGAGTTAAGAGGGTCTCCGAGTTGCGCGGGTCCGCGCAACTCGCCATAGTTGCACCGGGTCGCATTTCCCTTTGTAGGAAATGATGAGTTGGAGATGCGAAGTGGGGTCCACGGCACGAGATTCAAGGGCTCACACGTGCGAAAGCATATAAATACCCCATACCCCCCTCATTTAGAGCATCGGATGTTCAGAAGACCAGTGCCTCTGACAGGTATTGGAAAGATGGAGAGAGAGTGAAGAAGGGCTAGGCCGCACCACCCTATGCGAGTTGCGTAGGCCCGCGTAACTCCCATGAGTTACGCGAGTATTCTTTGAGGCAGTACCATGCTACATTTTCTCAGGTCCTCAAGCTGTTTCAGATTCTCCAAAGGGATCCAAGCACTCTTTTATCATGTTAATAAGAGACTAAGTGCAGGGAAAGCCCACACAACTCATCTCTCCTGGAGATATGATTGACATGAGCCAAAATGCTATCAAAATTCATATTTTGAGCCTATTCAATACTTGCACTTTTGTATTTTCTAGAAATGTTACCTCGAAATCTGAGGAACAAAGGGATGTAAAGAACTCATAATGAATAAATTCGATGATTATTCTCTTAGATCTTTCTTTTTGTCATTATTGAGTGAGATAATCCCCCAAATCAAATGCTTTTCATTTCTAGTTGAAACAAAATGGCGACTCCACTGGGAATCTTTATCTTGCTTAATATTGACTTAAGAATGACTTAGAGAATTTCATCATTGTTTGGCGTTCTATAAGGTGCCAAAATGGCGACTCTCAGCAGGAACATCCTTCCTTTCATCTCCGAGATAGAATACATTTGCGAATAAACACTAATTAAGTTTTATTGTTGATTGTTGACAAACGCAAAAGCAATAAATTGACGATGAGTGTATAGATTGTTCAAGAAACCATTGGTAAAAGAATAAACGGGTAAGAGAAATGGATGACGGTCATTCATTAAGGCAGACAGGTAAAGCCGCAGTAGTCACATTATGCTCGGGCAAAAGGATAAAAAGTCCTCATAAACAGAACACTGAGGTAACAAGAAGAGAAACATCTGAAGAACACCATGACAGCATTAGAGAAAAGAGAAAAAATAAGGTTGAGAAGGTGACGTACGATGTGGTGAGTCATCTGAAAGGCATATTAGCCTGACTGAGTTTGTACGATGCGTTGCGACTGTCAAAAGATTCTTAAAACAGTCTAATTCAAGCCCTATCTGATAACAATGTCAGAAAAGCATTGCTCACAGAGATGGAGCACGAAGAGCGAAATAATTGCATGCCAGTCATTTCCTTCTCCGATGATCATCTAATTTGTGAGAAGAACATAACAGACCGCTGATGGTTGTGGGCCATGTCGGTGGTAAGCAGATAAAATGAGTAATGCTGGATAATGGGTCCGCAGTGAACTTGCTACCATTAATGATGCTAAACGAATTGGGATATCGTTGTTCTCATTTGTGCCCTAGTGGGATGATGATACAAGGGCTTAATCAAGACAGACAGTGAGCGCTCAGCAAAATCACATTAACATTGGAGATAGGGGAGCTAACGACAGACGTTGTTTGTCACGTTATCAACGCGGTAACGACATATAATCTCCTCTTAGGAAGACCTTGGATGCATCAATACGACGTCATACCATCTACCCTCCTTCAATGCTTTAAGTACTATAAAGATGGGATTCAATATAAGGTGATGGCTGACGCGAAGCTGTATACCGAAGCAGAGTCTTTCTTCGTCGACGCCGGTTATTATGACGAGTTCGCTGCAGGGAATAAATAGGAAAGCAATGAGAATAGAATAGCAAAAGGCAAAACAAGTACAGTACATAATGAAGTCGCCAAAATAGAGTTATCTCAGAAAGAAAATGTGAAGCAGAAGTTTTATTTCGTGCCAAGACATTTGAGATGACCGGGGCAGCCTCTGCTGACATTATTATCACCTAAGCAGTTAAAAATTTTGCAGTCAAGTTACACGATGCCATTACCACATGAAGAAAGGAAGAAACCATTCCCAGTTATGCCTAAGGGGTTCTATGTTGAAGCCAGTTTGAAAAACCCCGAGCCTATTGAATTTTATACAATCTCAAAGGCAGAAACAAAAGAAAGGATAGATAACAAAATGAACCCCACAAAATTAACACATGAAGATTTGGAAAGATATAGCTTTGCTAGCAAAAAGATAATGAAGAACATGGGCTTCGATTGTGAAGAGCCGACTGGGTTTAACAGTGGAAAAGGTATCTTGACCCCGATCGAAATCAATGAAGAAAAATGACAGAAGTTCTGCGGGTTGGGAGGAGAATCTTTCAGTAAACATGATTACTGTGGAATCAATAGACGGGGCAGAAATTGAAATGATCAAGCATCCTGAAGTGTCTCCGAAGCATATAGAAGACGGGGGGCAACCGACGATCGATAGCTTGCGAGAAATAAACTTAGGGACAGAAGAAGAACCCTGAAATACATTCATAAGCGCCAGTCTCCCTGAACAAGAAGCTAACCGGTATATTAAAATGTTGAAAGAAAACAAAGATGTGTTTGCTTGGACATATGCAGAAATGCCAGGCCTGGAACCATCGGTGTCGATGCATTGATTAAATATTTCTAAAGACAAGAGACCGATTAAACAAGCGTAGAGACGATTTCACCTGGATCTGATTCCCTTAATTGAAGAAGAAGTGAATAAGCTAATTAAAGTTGGGTTTATCAAAGAAGTCAAGTATCCTAAGTGGATATCAAACATTGTCCCAATAAAGAAGAAAAGCAGGCAAATTAGAGTATGCGTTGACTTTAGAGACTTAAATGAAGCATGTCCGAAGGATGATTTTCCACTGCCAATTATTGAGCTGTTAATTGACAGTATGACTAAGTACGTCGTTATATCTTTTATGGATGGTTATGCTAGGTATAACCAAATAAGAATGACCCCGGAAGATGAGGAAACCACGACATTTAGAACATCGCTGGGAATTTACTGTTACAAGGTTATGTCGTTTAGTCTTAAGAATGTTGGTTCGACATATCAGAGGGTAATGCAGAATATATTCCAATATATGATGCACAAGTATGTCGAATGTTACGTGGATGATTTAGTGGTCAGGTCAAATGACCATGAGGAATATTGTGAACATCTGGTTTCAGTATTTCATCGGCTCAGAAAGAAGCAACTGAGGATGAATCCGTCTAGAAAGTTCCTCGGTTTTATTGTCAGGCACAGGGGAATTGAAGTCGATCCGAGAAAGATCAGAGCAATTTAAGAAATGCCACCTCCAAAAATGCTAAAAGAGTTGAAGAGTCTCAAGGAAAAGTTGTCATATATTTGTCGCTTTATCTCTAATCTTACAGGAAGATGTCAGCCATTTTCCCATCTAATGAAGAAAGGGGCGAAATTTATATGGGACCAATTGTGCCAAAATGCATTTGATTCGATCAAAGAATTACTAAAATAGCCCCCAGTATTAGCAACGCCTGTGAAAGGTAAACCCTCCATCCTTTATATTTCTGCAGTAGAAAATTCATTGAGAGTCTCTTAGCACAAACAAATGAGCAAGGGAAATAGATTGCACTGTATTATTCGAGCAGGACTCTAATAGGAGCTAAATGCAACTATTCGCCCATTGAGAAAGTGTGCTTAGCTTTAATCTTCACAGTACAGAAATTAAGGAATTACTGTCTCTCCCATGATATAATCCTGATCTTGCGAGCGGATCCCTTAAAGTTCTTGATGACAAGACCGATGCTATCCGGGAGACTAGCTAAATGGATGCTCTTATTGTCAGAATACATGATCACTTATGAACCGACAAAAGCAGTAAAGGAACAAGCAGTGACGGATTTCTTGGCAGCTCACCCTATCTCGAATAATGAAATGATCAGTGACAACTTTCCGGACGAGAAGGTAATGATGACAGAATTACCTGGCCTATGGTAAATTTACTTTGACGGCGCTTCTCGAACTTCAGGAACAGGTGCCGGAGTGATATTTATCAGTCCACAAGGCGATTTACTACCATATTCCTTTACATTAGGTGTAGCATGCACTAATAACGAAGTTGAATATCAAGCTCTCATTATAGGGATGGAAATAGCCCAAGAAATGAAGATAAAAGTGCTACGAATTTTTTGTGATTCTAAGCTAGTAATAAATCAGCTTACTACAAAATTTGAAATAAGGAAGCAAGAGCTCTTCTCGTATTATCGTCAAGCGCAACGATTGTTAGAGCAATTTCAGAATCTTGAAATCAGGCATATACTGAGATCAAAGAATACAAGGGCAGATGCCTTGGCTAGCTTGGCTGCAGCTTTGGCTTGTCCTAATCGAAGCCCTCTTCATGTAACAATCGAAGAAAGAAGGTATTTGCCGCCTGCTGAAGATGTCAAAATCTCTTAAGCATTGCCCATATCATGTTTGGAGATTTCAATTGATGATTGGCGTTAGCCGTTTGTGGATTATCTCAAATATGATATTTTGCCAGAAGATCCGGCGCAAAAGTTGCAAATAAAGCAAAGGGCACCAGAAGATCCGGCGCAAAAGTTACAAATAAAGCAAAGGGCGAAACAATTTATTATATGTAACGAAGAGCTTTATAAGAAGTCTTATAATGAGGTATTGTTGAGATGCTTGGATACGAAAGAGGCAAATCAAATATTGTGAGAAGCACGTTCAGGGGAATACGGGGCTCATCAGGCCGATAAAATTTTGTTCCATCGAGTACACCAAATGGGGTATTATTGGCCTATAATGTTCAAAATGCGATTGATTACACACGATGGTGTCATGAATGTCAGATACATGAAAATGTCATACATATACCTCCTAAAGACTTGCATCAGTCAGTGGCTTCTTGGCCCTTCGCAGCTTGGGGGCTCGATGTTATCGGTCCTATAAATCCATCGTCATCTAAAGGAAAATAGTACATTTTGGCAGCCACAGATTATTTCTCAAAGTGGACTGAAGCTATTGAGCGAAGAAATGTTAAAGAAAAGGATGTCATGGGTTTTATACGGCATGCAATAATATACCGCTATGGTATTCTGAAGAAGATCATCACTGATAATGGGACTCCATTTAAAAACAGAGGATTGGAGAAATTATGTCAAAAGTTCGATATCCAACATTCATTCTCGACACCTTACTATCCGCCGGCTAATGGGTTGGCTGAAGCATTCAATAAGACGATTTTAAAAATATTGAAGAAAACAGTTGCAGAAAATAAGCGCGATTGGGATGAGAAGTTACAAGAAGCCCTATGGACCTATCGAACTACTCATCGTACTACTACGAAAGCAATGCCATATTCTTTGGTTTATGGAGTTGAAGCTGTTATCCACATTGAAACGCAAGTTGCGTTGCTCAAAATAGCAGTACATCAGTTGATTACTGATGATGCAAACACCAAGATCAGGTTGGCAGAATTAGATTTGCTAGATGAAAAGTGATTAGCAGCAATTACGGATATATTAAGCAAGAATCTCTGCTGCTTTTGACAAAAAGGTCAAGCATCGCTCCTTCAAAAGAGGCGATATGGTATTGATGCTCAAAAGGTCGATTGTGGTCACTTGTAAGATAGGGGGCAAATTTGACCCTAAATGGGATGGCTCATACATAATATCTGAAGAATATTCTAATGGGGCCTATCGGGTGATAGATCAAGACGAGCGAGGCATAAGTATACCAGTTAATGCCTGTTTCATAAAAATATATCATCCCTGAATGTATATGCTTTTTAAATTCAGAAGATTCAAGGCGTAATTCTTCTCAATCAAAAGGGGGCAGACAAAAGCACACAAAAGGCAGAGTTCTGTATTCCTTTCTAATATTGTATTTCTCTCTGAATACTAATGAAATGCAGACCTTTAAGCATATCAGATTCAAGCGAGTTAAATACAAATCGCCAATGATTATTGCCAAATCGCCAATGATTATCACCAAATGCAAATCGCCGAATGTAGATCGCCAAAGCGCCAATGACTATTGCCGAATAGCTAAAACTGTTGCTATTATCACAATCTTGGTAGCAAGGCCATTTAAATTTATCGAGATCAATAGCACCGCCAGGCTAATATACTATCTTAACTATAAAATAAAATTTTATTTCATATCATCAACAAATACGGTATATTAATTTCAATTTATTCTTTCAGTAAGGCCGATTTATCATTTATAGGTGGCAGAATAAGCTTATAAAGCTAAGTACGAGAATCGCGATAACAATGGCGACTTATCACATATGATAGCGAGAAAGACGCCACTATGAAACCAAACACGCATAAGACTTATCATTATGAGCGATGGCGATATGGCAGAATTATACGGGTAACAATGTCGCATGTGGCCTTAAAAAGCCCGGAAAGAGCATCACACACACCCATGCAGGCAATGACCTATGCCGTCTATACAGCTTCAGGCAACATCACGTGAACGGCCAGAGAGCGCCCCCTCGTGAATGGGTCTGACCTTGCAGACAAAGGAAAAGTGAGTCTCTGAAGCAAGACGACTCCCCAGATCCCTGGTTTGAATTCAATAGTAACGTGTGAGGATAGGTCTCTGAAGCAAGATGACCCCTCATTGATGGACTGATGACCTTGGATTTGGTACCAATGGTAGGCTTGTGCGCCCCGCGAACTCTAGAGAGTTACTGTGGCGAACCCTGTGCATAAATCCTATCGAGTTCACTGCCCCAGTAGCTTCACTGGGCCCCTTTACTGGATTACGTTTTGTGAACTCCCCGGCTGTGATAAGCCCCATGAACTCTAGAGAATTACAGTGGCCATTCATGTAAGACCAACTCCAACTACTTATGAGTCTAAACTGTGATTGCTCCAACTACTTACGAGTTTAAACTGTATGTGCAATTAACTAGAACTGAAACTTAGTTCCGCCCATTCTAAAATCCCACTTAGGCGATGTTATGCTAACAATTATAAATAGATTGTCACTTTGATTAGCATGTGTCTATCAAATATGCTTACAAAAATTGCTCAAATTTAAAAATATTATGAATCTTGAATCAATATATAATTTTGAAGATGCGTATATTCATATGTCTCATATAGAAATACGTTATTAGAGATAAATGCAAGAAAGGAAAAATGTTATATTTCTTGTTTAAATACAATAATGTCAAGTTTGATCAGAACATTTGCTATTTTCTATTTTGAAGAGAATGAATCTTTAATGATGATATGTTTGTCCTTTTAAGGAGAACAATGATGTCTTTCTGTCTCTCATCTTTCTGATATTAAAGGAGTATTGTCTCTTAAAATTTACAAGGGAGGAGGAGGATAGAATTACAAAGAATCATTATTCTCTTCTGGAAAATCTGAAGATTCATAAGTATTCTTCAAAGGCATACCAAAGGCGACCCATCCCTCAAGGGTATCAGCTAGTTTCGTTTTAAAGATGTTGTCTGCAGAAGAAATTTTCATGCAGAGTTGACCTGGGGAGAGGGCATGATCTACCTCTTTGAAATAGCCAATGCCTTGGTCTCTCTGGAAATTCCTTAGGCAAGGAGGGAGAATCCATACAGCATGATCAACTGGATAACAATGCTTTACTAAATGATACTAATGAACCCACCATCACATCCATCAATAAGAAGCGCGAAAAGGGTAATCATAACCAGGAATAATGAAGTGCGATCCGGTGCGAACGATCAAGAGCTGCTTCCATATCAAAGCCCAATTATACGGTCTGATGTCATATCTTCTCTTTGCTCTGGTAACGATGTCGAGAGTCTCTCGTACTGTTTGATCAAACCCAAACTAACGAGCGAACCTATTAGGATAATATGGCTCACGCCAAAATATATCGCCTTCTCTCCAAGGAAGGGTACTGGGCTTGATAGAGACAAGAAATGAATGTTCGCTAAATGAAACAGAATCATCATCAACAACTGCCACATCGTCAAAATAGCTAGAGAAAGGGAATTGATAGAAATCAATAGGATCATTGCTCTCTATTTTTCTGGTGACCTAGCCGTTCGACAACTTGATCATCTCTCTCAATTGATAATGTTAAAGAGAGAGTCGATCAGGATGTAAATATGCCCTATCGGAATTAGCAAATGTCCAAGGGAAATATACTCCTAGCCAACCCACAAAGAAATGTCATGGAGCATAGATAGCAAAAGATTCAGAGGAAGGATCTTTGGAACCAGAGACGACATCCCCGAAAGTGCGCTACAAGGAACACAGGACTAGGGGAGCCAGTGAATATTTTTAGCCTTCTGCCATTGCACCTGCTACCATGAAGAAAGATGGCCTAATAATGTTTGTCTGCTCGAAATATGGGAATATCACTACACTTAGCTAATAGGCTAAGAAGGCAGCCAGTTCGTAGGAGGAACTGTATTCAATAGTGCTCTTAGTATTCTTGTGAATGGTCTTAAGTTCTTGGTCATTATGGCCTACAAAGTTGTCAGGGTGAAGAAATAATCATTACAATTAGACTGTACAAGATTGAAGTTGTGAAGGAAGAAAGTAGAAAGAAGAAAATATACCACATTTTTTTAAAAAAAGCAAGCTAGCCATTCGAGAGAATTAATGCAATTAGGTTGAAGGAAGTTGGCCAGTGCACTGAAGAGTTTAAGAGTGGTCTTTGAAATTTCAGATTTTCTATCTCCAGCGGAAGCTAGAGCGAGCTCTCCATTAGAGGGTATATAGGCATTGAAGATATTACCCATAATAGGAAGTCCTGCTATGCGAAGAAGATCCTATAAGGTGACACTCATTTTGCCTGAAGGAAGATGAAATGAGTTGGTGATTGGAGACCAATGGTTGAGGAAGCCTCTGAAGATAGTAGCGTCCCCATGAAAATGCTCTAACGTAGTTATGATTGCATTAGAGAGGTTGATTTGTTCCAGAATGGCGATATGCTTTCGAACAATAGTTCGAGCCCAGGCCCTGTAGAAATTGTGAAGAGATAGGAGTCCTATTGCTAAGAATCTTTTAGTATTCCAAGGCAATCTTTCATAGAAGAATCTTTCGGAGAAGAAGAGTTGTTGAGTGGTCTCAAAATAGTGGGTAGGGAAAGGCTGTTGAAGATCGTGACATGGACGTAAAAATCTCATTTTGTGAATCCTGCCAGCTCTTTGATGGGGCTCGTTCTTTTCCAGATAGCCTGTTAGAATTCTTGGTTCTTTCATGATCCAATTGTCCACGGAGACAGATATTTCGACGATCGAATAATTCATTGTGAAGAATTGACCAGTGACGCTGCAAGTTGATAAGAGTAACAGTCAGTTTGTTGGTAAGAGGGTTATGAAGTTCCAAAGTTTCTTAATTGATTTCTACATATTTCCAAGAATGATGGCAAGGCTGTTTAGACCCTGAAGAAGACGAATGATTCTTTCTTCTTAAGGAGGATGTCGATGAATGATGCATAATGATAAATTGAGAATTATTAGACTGAAGATGAAAATTTTGAAGGGTAGAGGTAATGAAGGTAGGAGAGAATTCAGCAGAGTTTCAAAATAGGGATTTTTGACACTAAGTGCAGGCGAGTTACGCGGGTGACTTGCGCAAGAATGGAATTCAGGATGGAAGGAAAATTCGAAGTGAAGGAATGAACAGGGGCTTGGTATTTATAGAAACTCCAGGACTTGGCCAAAGTCGTATGTGACCATTGAAAGGGGAGTTGTATGAGTCCGCGCAACTCGATTCAATGATAAGGGATTTTGATCCTTCAAATTGACTTAATAAGAAGTCAAATCTTGGATCAAGGGGGCATCTGTTGGAGCATAAAACTCAATTGGAGAAAAGAAGAAGAAGAAGAAGAGCAGGAAAGGGACCGAGTTACGCGTGTTACAAGTTGCGCGGGTCTCCGAGTTGCACGGGTCTGCGCAACTCGCCATCATTGCGCCAGGTCGCATTACCCTTTATAAGAAATGATGAGTTGGAGATGCGAAGTGGGGTCCACGGCACGAGATTCAAGGGCTCACATGTACAAAAGCCTATAAATACCCCCTATCTCCGTCATTTAGAGGATCGGATGTTTAGAAGACCAGTGCCTCTGACAAGTATTGGAGAGAGGGAGAGAGAGTGAAGCAGGGTTGGGCCGCACCACCCTATGTGAGTTGCGCGGGCACGCGCAACTCGTGGGAGTTACGCGAGTATTCTTTGAGGCAATACCATGCTGCATTTTCTCAGGTCCTCAAGCTATTTCAGATTCTCCAAAGGGATCCAAGCACTCTTTTATCATGTTAATGAGAGGCGAAGTGCATGGAAAGCCTGCACAACTCATCTCCCCTAGAGAGATGACTGACATGAACCGGAATGCTGCCGAAATTCATATTTTGAGCCTATTCAATACTTGCACTTTTGTATTTTATAGAAATGCTACCTCAGAATCAAAGGAACAAAAGGATGTAAAGAACTCAGAATGAATAAATTCAATGATTATTCTCTTAGATCTTTCTTTTTGTCATTATTGAGTGAGATAATCCCCCAAATCAAATGCTTTTCATTTCTGGCCGAAACAAATACTTTCAGTTTTTAATGGTTTATTGTGACTCAAATTACACTAGATCTACAATAGCTTTAAGTATCTTCTTATCCTGATTTGAGATTGCGAATTTAGTAAGTCCTGTTGTTCACCATCATCTCTTGGGCATGGTAGGGTGATGGAATCCTTCTTAATCTTCACAATTCTCCTGCTTTGGGATTATGGGATTGGTAAATCCTGTTGTTTGCCATTACCTCCTGGGCATGGTTTGGTGATGGAATCCCTGCCAATTATCAAGTTCTCTTTCATTGAGAATTAGGTCAATGAAAGTTCAGATTGATTTAATTACTATATCTTCCAATTGTAGGACTCCAATTCCAATTGTGTGACTTAAATCAAGTAAGAGGGCTCCCTTATCACTATAAGTGGATCCTTGGAAACCCTAGTTCCCACCTTTGAATTCTTAGTTTTAATCACTTTAATCACAATTACTCTCTCAATCACTTCAGAATTAGTTTTACATCTTCTTCTAGTTGTACTTCTAGTTAATTTCAGAAATGTACAAAATCAGCCCCTGTGTATCCGACCTCGGTCTTACCGAGATTATTATAACATCGCGACCCTACACTTGGGGTTGTGAACACTCCTTGATCACCTCGTCCTTTTGTCTCTAGGCCTTCCAGTATTCGCCCTCAGGCAGAGCATAATTGAGAAAGCACAGGACAGTATCGATTCGGTGGCTAAGGGAGATGGCCTTATTCTCTGTCTTTCTTATGGGGATTGCTCCCTTTCGACCGCTCTTAATACATCTTGATCCAGGAGTCGATGAATTCCACATGCTTTGGAGAGTTGGGGCAGATTCTCCCATTATAGATGCACTTGGTCTCTCTATTTCTTCGTCCAGTTCTTTGTGCTAGACTTGGAGAGATTGCGACACCATCTTGTTGAAGTGATGTTGTCGATTCCAGTGAAGATGTTGGTTCCAATCGATGTCATAGAGGTCAGAGAAATTGTCAGCCTTTTTATGGATTCTCCTGCGCTAGGGCAGTGAATTTTTTAATGTTGGATTCAGCTATAAAGAAGGAGGCCCTGAGACTTTGAAGTCTTGTTAGAACCCCCAAAAGCTCTTTTAAAGGCTCGTAAATGTTGGGAACCACCTTGAGGTCGTGGAAGAATGAGTAAATATTATATTGGATGTTGGAATGCGTAAAGGACTCAAGATCATACGAAAATATTTCCTTCAGGAAACTTTGAGCCCAAGTGAGAAGAGAGAGGATTCTAGCAGTAGACATGGTTATTAAGGACTTGCGCAAGTATGGAAGGTTGGAGGCTAAGAATTTGGATGCGTGAGAAAAATGAGAAATCCAAGTGGTGCTTATATAACGGTTAAGGATATGGATCATGTCCAAGTTTAATGCCTCAAAATGTGTAATAATGGCACACAAAATGTTGTATCGCTTCACAAGAGTTGGAGTGTGAAGCCATAGTAGCATTTATTTTGATAAAGGAAATGGCGCACTACTCATATTAAGGCCACGTCATCAAGACAGTTATCCTCCCTCTTGTGCAAGTGAAAAAAAGGTAAGTACAGAGAGTGGTTGAGACACAAGTAGAAAAAAGGGAGAGGTTGAACAGATCAATTTCATAGATTTTAAATAAGTTCACACAGGATGATTACAAGAGTTAAAAATTAAAAGAGGAAAAAATAGTCATTTTCTCTTATATCTTGGACTGCTTGACTTCTTGCCAATCAAGAGCTATTTGAGTTTTCAAAGCTACACGTATAGCCTGACCGACAATTGAGGTGTTGTCTTAGACGAAGGTGACCAATGTGTTGACTTTGATTGTTTATTTTTTATTTTTTGTCCCATAGTCCTTGTCAATTCCTCGTGACAATTCTTCAATGTCCATAATTGAAGTTACTGATGCGATTTAAAGAGCAAGATCAGTCATTTTTGTGTCTGATTCCTTTACTTCAGCATAGGCAACAGAGAGTCGTTCTCTAGCAGTAGTAACTTCATTTACTTTAAGGGTTGTAGTCAAGTGATCGGCTTGAATCCCATCGACTGTTACATTGATATCCTGATACTTATGCACTAAATCCATGAATTCATGAAGCATGGGGATCTTTGCTAAGAGAGGTTTTTTTTTTTTAAGTAAGAGAGCACTTGATAACGGTGAATGAAGAGTGAAAGTCTTTTGACCGACCCCATAGACATAATTTCAACAGCCCCTAAGCATATGAGAGTTCGTAACTTATCTTGGAGTTATTGAAGTCGGAAGAAGGCACTGGAGACTCGACCACTATGATATCACTGTTGAGCACTTGATTGAGGGAGGAGAGTACTTCTTCGACCGGAAGTATTTCCTCAGATGATGAAGCATTCTTAACGTGTCGGCTGGCAAAGGCACAAGAGCTATATTATCATTAGTCACAAGAGCCTCGATGGTTGTTACTCAGCCATGAGAAGTTTTAGACGACCGAGATGGTTTTTCTTCTTCATTTAAGATGCATACCCCATGCTTGATCGTCGTGATCAAAATCAGTTGCTTAATTTCTTCTAATGGTGGTTAGGGGTGTACATCAAGTCGAACCGAGTCCAGCTGGCCTCAGCTCGACTCAGCTCGGCCACTAGCTGACCTCAGTCGAACTCGGCTCGGCTCGATCCTCAAGCCTAACTGGCCAATTCGGCTCGGTTCGGTCAGCAACTCGGGCCAGTTCAAGCCGAGTCCGCCATTGCAACATTTTCACAAACACCTGGACTGCACCTTCAAAATCTCACTATATTTGAGACAGTAACAATGGTTTCACAGGTATTTTATCAAACACTTAAGAAACTTAAAAATCAAGAGAAAAAAAAGGGTGTTGGTTTCATATACATACCTTCCTTGTGACCAGCCACACTTCTTTGAGTCTTTTTATCAAACACTTGGTGCGCAACATCAATATGAAAGTAACTGAGTCACCGAACTGGTTCGATCCGAGTTGAGTCGAGTCGAGCTGGGGCTAGCTCGAGCTCATCTTGGAGATTAAAATATCAGCTCAACTAAGCTCGAATTCAACTTCAAATCAAGCTTTTTCAAGTCGAGTCAAGCGAGGGCGTGTACACCCCCAAATTGGTGGTGTACGTTGGCTGACATACGATTGGTATAGAGTTGGAAGATATATAGCTCTGCAAAAACTTTGTGGAGTCACCACGAGGGTTCGTCATCATCCGGATCGATAATGGTCGAAAAACCTTAAAAGGCTCCACAATCTCACATAGATGACATTATGGCCCCACAATCTTTTGATGTTTTACTCGCTGCATAAGAGAGGTCTTGCAGAGGAATTTCAATCCTGTGATTTCGGAGCATGAGGTGCTTCCATACATGGAGGACACATGTTCATGCCTTCCTGGACGTGGATTGGGCAAACTAGCCCCACCAGTTCCTAGTTAGAGACGGACGGTCTTGGAGGGGCTTTGTGGCGATTACCATGATGCATGTACTTTATCCACGCCATTCATACATTTTAAAGATCATTTAAAAGCATGTACCTTAAAAATTGGCACATTGAAGGATCAAATGGACCACACTAGGGGAAGTAGTGGAGATTGAACACCTACCCTTGAAAATTTTTTGGGGACTACAGAAGTTTTTATTCAACCTTACTTATATTTATGTTTTCCCTTCAAAGTCCATGTGACCTCATGAACAGGTTGGATGTCAAATAAACATCATGGTGGGCCCTACAAATGTTTCAACCATAGGTGTTCCATCCAGTTTCTGGTAGTGTGGTTCACTTGAGTCTTCAAACTTCCTACTTTTGGAGATATTGTCGATATTTCAAAATAGAGGGACAGCGTAGATAAAACACACACATCGCGAGGAGCCCCAACCCCTGCAAGGATCGTCGGTCTCTAACCAGGTCATGGTGGGGATAGTACCCAATCCTCAGAAGCAGATTGACTAGTGTACATCACACCAGGTATATAGCTACTGTATTGACGTTAGCAAGTTCTGTGGGTCTTATCATGAGGTATGTCTTATATCCAAACCGTCCATCCATTTGGCGAGCTCGTCTTAAGGCTTGATAAGAAAAATAAGACAGATCTAACTATCAAGTGGTCCACACTACAAAAAGCAGTGGCGGATTGAAAGTCTACCATTGAAACCCTTTTTGGGGTCACAGAAGTTTTGGATCAATATGAATTTTCATGTAGAAGTTCAATTCAAAATTTTCATGTGGTGTGGTCTATTTGAACATTGGATACGTTTAGATTTTTGGGCTCAAGCCATGAAATTATTTGTTAAGTTTACCCATTGATTTTCTAGTTTGCCCCACTGAATTTCATGTTTCCCCCGCTGATTTTTTAGTTTGTCATGCTCAATTTCTAGTTTGCCTCACTCAATATCATGTTTGCCCCGCTGATTTTCTAGTTTGCCCCACTCAATTTCATGTTTGCCCCGCTAATTTTCTAGTTTGCCCCGCTGAATGTCATTTTTGCCCCGCTCAATTTTCAGTTTTTCTCACTGAATTTCATGTTTCCCCCGCTGAATTTCATGTTTGCCCCGCTCAATTTCATGGTTTAGTAGGTTTTGTTACCCTTAATGGACCATTATGGCCATTATAGGTTGATTTTTCCATAATAGTTGTTACGACCATTATGACCCTGTAACACATAGCAGTTACCACTGTTATCATCACATAACTGTTTTGGGATACATTGATTCAGGCACTACAGTAAGAAAGCATTTTTTTTCCAAAATGTTAGTAAGTGCAAAAAACCTAGGCAGTGGGATTAGGAGTGGGAGTGTCAGTTTAAAGAAGTGGAAACTTAATAGAAGATTCCTACAATTAGGACTCAAAAGCATCACATCTGTAATCTGTTTGATAATGCTGGTACTCTGTTCATATGAAAACATGATTTTCTTCTAAGGAAGCATGTCCATTTGACGTATATTAAAATATGAAACCTGATAACAAGGGTAGGTGCATCAATTAAGCCAATTCTGCCAAAGGAATCACAAAGCCTATACTCAGCTATACTTGTAACGAAACATAATGTCATACTAGAATAGGGAGAAGGGAAGGGTGTGAAAGAGGAAAGTTTGGTAATTTTGGAGAAACAACATATAATTATTTGCAATTGAGATGAGCTAAACAGCTTTCGGCATTTCAATCAAACACACCTTATTTGGATGATCCAAATTTGGAATGACATATGGGCAAAAGGGAGGGGTTATAGAATGGAAATAGGGTTAAATTCGTTTAGAATGTAAGCTTTAGAAGGAACTTAAATACTGTCAAAACAGGATACCTAGTTGAGCTCCTGTGTGAGTTTCATGAGGTTTACATTCCAAATAGGAGTTGATAAAAAGAGTGTGGGAGTAGGAATTGAATGGTCCTTCGCTTGTAGTTTCTGTTCAAGTTCTTTTCCCAATAAGGATCATTTTCTAATCCCAAGATTTGAGGAGCAGATTGAAACTATGCATCTACAATTACGGAGGAGGAGATTAAATGGCACCAACGTTCTAGGGCTATTTGGCTCAAGGAAGGAGATAAAAACACTAAATACTTCCATGGGGTAGTCAGTACTAGAGGCAGGAATAATTCAATCTCCTCCTTAGTAAGATATTGTCTCAGCAGTAGTTAACTTCTACTCCTCTCTCCTCTTAAGACAAGGGTTTTGATAAACCTACCATTGATGATCTTGACTTTTCTCAAATCTCCTCGGAAGACAGCTTCCTTGGAGACACCCTTTCTTCCTAAGGAAATCAAGGCAGCAGTCTTTGACTTGGCCAGGGATAAGGACCCTAGCCCTGATGGTTACCTACGGCCTTCTTTTAACATTTCGGGGAGCTCGTATAGCACGATCATCTAGGAGTTCAGATCGTCTTCCATTGGAAATGGATTGTTCTTTTATTGTCCTAGTCCTAGACTATAAAAAGGTTCTCTGAGTAAGGATTGTTCAATTTACGACTGTGGACCCCACCTTTATCTAGTAGTTTTTATGTAGCAAACCAAACTTAACATACCAACTTATACCTGCACATGCGGACACCCAAATTCAGTACGAAAATACCCCTCTTTTCACTGCGCCCTTTCCACTACTGCTTCTGTTGCGTTCACCCCTTTCCACTGATGCTTTCGTTTCTTTCACCCCCTTTCCTCACTCTATTTCCAGTAAGAAAGACAAAACATCATTGTGGGGCCCGCTTCCTTAATAACATTGGATTGCATCCTCCCTATACATCAGCATTTTGTCTTCTTCTGAAAATGGTCGGTCCAGTGAAGAAAGCACGCACCACAGGTATATTTAAAGCTTGCATATGGGCTTTTGGTGTATACATAATCCGATGAAAATGGAGGGGTATTACATAATCTGATGAACATGATGTATTACAAATAAAACATCATTATGGGGTGTAGCAAGCGTAATCGGATTCCGTATTGAGAAATTTTCATGTGGTGTGGTCCATTTGAACATTGGATACGTTTAGATTTTTGAGCTCAAGCTATGAAATTATCTGTTAAGTTTGCCCCGCTGATTTTCTAGTTTGCCCTACTGAATTTCATGTTTCCCCGTTGATTTTCTAGTTTGCCCCGCTTATTTTCTAGTTTGCTCCGATCATTTTCATGTTTGCCACGCTCATTTTCTAGTTTTCCCCGCTAATTTTATAGTTTGCCCCGCTCAATTTCATGTTTGCCCCGCTCAATTTCTAGTTTGCCCCTCTTAATTTCATGTTTGCCCCGCTGATTTTCTAGTTTGCCCTGCTAAATTTTTAGTTTGCACTGCTGAATTTCATGTTTGCCCCACTGATTTTCCTGTTTGCCCCGCTAATTTTCTAGTTTGCCCCACTCAATTTCATGTTTGCCCCGCTGATTTTCTAGTTTGCCCTGCTTAATTTCATGTTTCCCCCGCTGAAATTCAAGTTTGCCCCGCTCAATTTCATGTTTTCCCCATTGAATTTCATGTTTTCCCCACTGAATTTCATGTTTCCCTTACTGAATTTCATGTTTCCCTCGATCAATTTTCTAATTTGCCCCGCTCAATGTTTTCTTAAAGCGATCGTTTTTTATATATCACAATGGAAAATTCCATAGCTTATAGTTGAAAAGAAGAGTCACAAGAGGTTTTTCAATCAAAGGAGGGAAACATGAAAATTCAGCGATGCAACCTATAAATTGAATGAGGCAAACTAGAAATTCAGCGAGGGAAGAGCGAAAGTTTAGCGAGACAAACTAGAAATAGGGCGAGGCAAACTAGAAATTGAGCAAGGGAAAAATGAAATCAATCGAGGGAAGTTCAAATTTGAGCGAGGCAAAAGAAATAACTGAGCGAGGGAAATATGGAAATTTAACGACGCAACCTAGATTTTGAACGAGGCAAACTAGAAATTCAGTGAGGGAAGAGAGAAAATTGAGCGAGGCAAACTATATATTGAGCGAGGCAAACTGAAAATTGAGTGAGGAAAGCTGAAATTGAGCGTGGCAAACTGAAAATTGAGCATGGCAAGCTAGAAATTGAGCAACGCAAACATGAGATTGAGTGAGACAAAAATAAAATTCATTACGGCGAACATGAAATTTATTAATGCAAACATTAAATTGAGCGAAAATACCCCTCCTTTTTCACTGCCCTTTCCACTGCTGCTTTCACTGCCGTTTCTTTCACCCCCTTTCCTCACTCCGTTTCCAGTAAGAAAGATTAGAAAAACCCATTTTCTTGAGTCCCCTTCCTTATTAGCATTTTGTCTTCTTCTGAAAATGGTCGGTCCAGTAAAGAAGCACGCACCACAGGTATATTTTAAACTCAATTGGGTCCACATTGAATGTATGTAGTATATCCACGTTGTCCATCTGTTTTTCCATCTAATTTAAGGGGTTGAGCCCCAAATTGAAGCATCTCAAAAGATCAAGTTGATCATACCACAGGAAATAGTGGGGATAATGATTTCCACCGTTGAAACCATAGTAGGCCCAACAATGATGTTTGTTTGGTGCACTGGTTCGTCCAATAATCTTCTTTCGGGCTGTTAGGTTCGAATAGGTGGGTTTTTGTGCTGATCCGGCTCTAATGGGCTTTAAGTCAGGTTGTAGGGTTTTGGGTTTAAGGTTTGGATTAGGGTTTTAGGTTCGAATTAGATTTCTGATTAGGGCTTGGGGTTTAGGTTATTGGTCATGGTCCGGATTGTCCTTGCCTTTTTAGGATATTAGCTTGGGTGGGGTGTCTACAATCCTATTTGAGGTTCGATTGATCTTGTTTTGAACTTTATTAGTGATGTAAGAAAGTTTGGTTATCCAATGGGATACCACATGTGGTCCTTTAACTGGTAGATTGAAGAGCACGAGGATTTCAAGTTTGCCCTGCTGAATTTCATGTTTGCCCTGCTGAATTTCATGTTTGCCCTGTTGAATTTCATATTTCCCCCGCTGAATTTCGTGTTTGCCCTGCTCAATTTCATGTTTACCCCGCTCAATTTCATGTTTGCCCTGCTAAAATTTATGTTTGTTCCGTTGGAATTCATGTTTACCTCGTTGAATTTCGTGTTTGCCCCTGTAAGACCCGCATCTTAAACCGTACCGTTCCGTAGGTTTCTGCGGTCTTTCCGGTCAAATTCCGGCAACCTTCGACCCTTACCGGTATCTGCGCACGACCCTGATTCACACGCTGTCAACCCGAGTCAACTCAACCCGAGACTTGTACCATTGCGACCGCACCGTCGCCGCGGTTCCGATGCCGCGACTCGCGCGCCGAGGCGATACTCTGGCTAGGAGATGTAGGCCAGCGTTCGGTGCGAGGAAAACGCCGCGCGTTGCGAAACCCAAGAGAATCTCAACGAGATGTCACATCAATCACCCATCCATCAATCTCAAGATGTCAAGTACACATCACCTTTTCACCCTTCCCCAAGCAACCCAAAAGTCAAAAGTTTCTTACAAAGCCCATACCTCTCTTACACCTTTTACCCCAAAAGTCAAAAAGGGCTCTTACACACCCATCACCACCACATCCATCACACCACATCTATCACCCATCTCTCCCTTTACAAGTCTCTCTCTCTCTCTCTCTCTCTCTCTCATTTTCAAAGATCATTCCAAGCAACCAAGAGAACCATACGTCCAAGCCTCTCCCTCCCTTTCAAAACCACAAGTGTGGCCCACCTCTTCCTACCCTTCCATCTTCCATCTCAACCATCCATTCCTCATCTCCTCCGTCGGAATCGAAGTAAGGGAGCAAAGGAAGCCTTGGGACCAAGAAGGAGCCGGTGGGTGATATTAGATCATTGTTTTTCCTTCATTTTGTTGATTAAGGGTCCATTTATGTGGGACCCACCTTGATGTATATTTGTATGAGGGACCCATAGTGGCGGGGTCCCTCCATTCTCACCGATCTCTCTCTTTCTCTCTCTCCCTCTCCTTTTCATTTTCTTTTATTGTGGAGTTCATGTGTTTGTGATAAGTGGGGCCCACCTTATATGTGTTGTATCGACGCCATCCATCATCTGGTGGCCCACCTGAGCAGGCCCACACATCCCTTGCAATTGGAATGTCAACCCGTCCAGCGTCACTGGACGCTGGACGTCATTTGGGAAACACAAATATAAGCTTGGTTTAAGCTTTGGTGTGGGCCACTCATGCAGGCCCCACCTTGTTGTATGTGTTCAATCCACTCCATCCATCTCATTCTTTGGCTCGATTTAAGCGTCGAGCCGAAAAATGGCGTGAATCCGATACTCCAGCGGGCCGTACCGTAGGAAACGGTATCCTTTACCGTTCAAAACTTCTAGGACCCACCATATCGTATCCATACATCAAAAAAATTCGACCTTTGGACTCCTTTGATGTATTCCGGGCCCCAGAATGCAATGGGCGGAGCAGATCCTCCAGTAGTGGGCCCCACACGTCTTTTTCTGCGTGAAAACAAAAAAAAAAAAAAAAAAAAAAAACGTCGAAGGCAGCAGCGCCTGCTGCTGCCCTGACAGCGCCAGAGAGGGCGCAGGCGCTACCTGCGCCGGTTTGGGCGGACGGACAGGGACACCCACGGCCCCTGCCGTGGGCCCCACCATGATGTATATGTGTCATCCATTCCGTCCATTAGGTGGACCCCTCCTTGGAGTAGGTCCCTTCCAAATCTCAGGCCTATCTGGGTTCCAGATGGCCCACACCAAAGGAAACAGTGAGAATTGAGGGTCTACCATTGAAACCTTTCTGGGGCCCACAGAAGTTTTGGATCAAGATGAAATTTATGTTTTCCCTTCACTGAGGTCCATATGACCCTTTTTAACGGGTCGGATGGCATGTAAACACTATGGTGGGCCCCACTTGGAGCCCACAGTGATGTACGTGTCTATCCCACCGTCCAGGCGGGCGGTGGGGGGCCTACTGTGATGTTTGTGTTTCACCCACCGTCAAGGCAGACGGTGGGGCCCCTGTGAGGTGTGTGCGTGCGTGTAGGTGTGTGCACGAGTGTGTGCGTGCGTGCGTGTGTGTGGGTGTGTATGTGTGTGGTGCGTGTGTGCTGGTATGTGCATGTGCATGTGTATACGTACACATATATATATATATATATACATATTTATTGGTGGGCCTTCTTGTGGGCCCACCCGTGATGCATGTGTTGCCTCCAAAGCCATGCACCATTCGACCAGTCTGGCTTAAGGCTTGAGGCTAACAATGAGCCAAATCCATAGTCCAAGTGGGCTCCACCCTACAATGTTTCGAGGCCCACTTTGAGATATAAGGCCGATGGGTTAAGGCCCATTGAATTGTATTAGGACCTATGGGTTGAGGCCCATTTGTTACACATATAGGGCCCAATTGATGTGGCCCATTTGATACACATAAGGCCCATGGGAATAGGCCCATTTGATATATATCAGGCCCATGGGATTGGACTCATTTGATGTATTCTAAGGCCCATATTAGGAGGCCCATTCGATGTAACTAAGGCCCGTTGGTGTGACTCATTGATGTGGCCCACTTGATGAATATAAGGCCCATATGATAGGGCCCATTTGATGTATTTAATGCCCAATGGGATGTACCTATGATCCATTGCAATGCGTGACCCCAACCTGGTTCATGTAATGGTATTCACTACGGGCTACGCCTTGGGAGCAATGCTGGTTTGACGCCCACATTGCAAGTATAATGTTGGTTAAATGTCCGCATTACGACTCTCCCTAGGGCCCATTGATAGGCCGTATTTGTTGCATGTAGGCCGTCTAGGCCCATCTGCGTTGTAAGCACAATTCATTACCTTATTACATGTTTAGTATAGTTCCACGACTCATGATCATACGCATCATATGTGTGCTTGATATGAGAGGTGACTGATCATAGCATATGCCTTCGGGCAGATTGATTAGGGGCTCCCGGTTAGGCGGTGTTGCCCTACATGAGCGCACGAGACGCGCAGGATTGTTGCATGATTGGATAGTGTGATTCATGCATTCGCATTGTGTGATGTAGTTACTGTACGCCCTAGCGACATCAGGGCCATAGCCTCCACAGGCGTATCATGGTTGGCAGGATTGGATACCGGAAATCTTGTTCTACATGGGGTGCTATAGATATCCCTGGGTGAAAGTCCCTAAACCCTTATGGTACCAAGAGGTTGCTCCAACGTCTAGACCGAGTGGGTGCATGAGCGCCGATGGCCGATTACCAGGAGGCTGCGCTTTCCACTGTGTCGTGGTCGGTTGGAAGGGGGTACGGCCTTACCCGCCCGAGAGGAGGGGGCAATGCTAGGCTGAGTCTGACCAGCTCGAGGAATGGGTCCGCTATCGACGAGCCGAGCCCGATATTGGCAGGCGGGTAGTGAGGTCTCTTCCACTTACCTTATTGCGCGCGATGGGGCGGCAATCTGGTTTAGAGTGTACTAGACCCCGGTGATATTCCAGATTTTTAGCTATACTGATATTGGACTTAGATGAGGATTTGTATGCTTGAGTTGCATTTCGCATCGCATGGCCTTGGTATGGCCGACATCTTTCATGCCTTGCATTGCATAGCCTTGGTACGGCTAGTAGTATTCATGGATTCACCAGCATGTTCCGCATTACTCTGATACTGCATACTGCATTACTACCTTGCGCACACACTTTCACCACCCTCTAAGCTTTCTATAAGCTTATGCACGACCGTTGCGTGCAGGTGACGCGAGGTCGCAGCAGCGCTGAGGCAGGAGCGCAGAGCAGATCTTTTGGAGCTTTTTGTCCATCCTCATTGTATTTCCCTTTATGCTCATTGTACTTGTAAAAATTTTTTGATCATAGTGGAAATGTGATGGAGTTTTTGGTTGTTGTTTGTGGGTTATGCCTTTGGTTATGCTTATTACGATTCAAACTGATATTAGAAATCCTCCTCGTAGCATCCCAGGATCGGAACCTGGCGAATGGGCGCCGGGAGCCGAGAATGGGGTTCTACGGAGGCTGTCGGCGCCGGATTCGGCGATCGGGAATTTTGTGAGCCCGGTCCCCGAGTTTGGGGCGTGACAGCCCCGCTCAATTCAATTTCATGTTTGCCCCGCTCAATTTCATGTTTACCTCGCTCAATTTCATATTTGCCCCACTGAGTTTCAAGTTTCCCTTTCTGAATTTTTAGGTTGCCTCGCTCAATTTATAGGTTGCCTCATTGAATTTCAAGTTTTCCCCTCTGAATTTCTAGGTTGCCCTTCTGAATTTCATGTTTGCCCAGCTTAATTTCATGTTTGCCCCGCTGAATTTCATGTTTGCCCCGCTGAATTTCAAGTTTCCCCCGCTGAATTTCATGTTTGCCCCGCTGTATTTCAAGTTTGCCCCGCTCAATTTCATGTTTGCCCTGTTGAAATTCATGTTTGCCCTGCTGAAATTCATGTTTGCCCCACTCAATTTCTAGGTTGCCTCACTCAATTTCACGGTTGCCTCCCTGAATTTGTAGCTTCCCTCGCTGAATTTCTAGGTTGCCTCTCTCAATTTATAGTTTGACTCGCTTAATTTCTAGGTTGCCTCGCTCAATTTGTAGTTTGCCTCGCTCAATTCCTATGTTGCCTCGCTCAATTTCTAGGTTGCCTCGCTGAATTTGTAGTTTGCCTCGCTAAATTTGTAGTTTGCCTAGCTCAATTCCTAGGTTGCCTCGCTAAATTCCTAGGTTGCCTCGTTGAATTTCTAGGTTCCCTCGCTCAATTTGTAGTTTACCTCGCTCAATTCCTAGGTTGTCTCGCTCAATTTGTAGTTTGCCTCACTTAATTTCTACGTTGCCTCACTCTATACCTAGGTTGCCTCGCTCAATTCCTAGGCCGCCTCACTAAATTTCTAGGTTCCCTCGCTGAATTTATAGGTTCCCTCGCTTAATTTGTAGTTTGCCTCGCTTAATTCCTAGGTTGCTTCGCTCATTTCCCAGTTTGCCCCGTTGAATTTCTACGTTGCTTCACTCAATTTGTAGTTTGCCTCGCTCAATTCCTAGGTTGCCTCACTCAATTTGCATTTTGCCTCGCTCAATTCAAGGTTCCCTCGCTCAATTCCTAGGTTCCCTCGCTCAATTTCTACGTTGTCTCGCTCAAGTCCTAGGTTGCCTCGTTCAATTCTAAAAGGCATTCCAAAGTTGAATTAATAATCACTATTCACTAAGACAGGTTTTCATCATATAGCCAAATCTTTCTGACAAACACAGTTGAGCTAGCAGAAAAAAGGATTCAGAATATTGGCAAGATAACCATACATTCTTGTTTTGATACTAATCCAAATGGTAACACATCAGCCATTTTCTCAAATACAAGAGGTTCTCACGAGTTGAATTCTTTTCTGTAGAAAATCAGGCAATAAAAGCCATCTTCAAATGAAAGTTAGTACCTTAATATCTGGCGAGCCATGAAAATGAAGGTCATTCGGCTGTTCTGTAAAGCCAACTGTTGGGACATAAAAAATAGTAAGGAAGAAAGGATTAAAGCAAGAAAAGATTGGGAGATAGAAAGAAAATTGAAAGACAAGAAGAATGAAATAACTTTCTATAGGTTGCGGAGTTCGCACAACCGATGTCCGTTGCGCTGGATCGCGCAACCAAAGATCAGTTGCGTGGGTCTGCGCAGCAGGTTTCAGGAGAAGATTTCCTTGAACGGTTAAGGTTGATGCAAAGTGGGTCCCACGGCACCAAAATCGAGGTACTACACGTGCGAGGGCCTATAAATACCCCCTCCCCTCCTTCATTTGGATGGATTGAGGATTTTGGAGATGAAGCAGAGGAAGAAGGAAGATCAAAGGTAGGAGAGGAAGTCCCGGTGGGTTGCGTGGGTCCGCGCAACCGGACTGCTCAGCAGTTTGTGAAGGCTAAGGGCCGTTATACTGCTGGAATGGCTGAAGTCTTCAAGTTTCTTCTGTTCAAGTCTAAAGCAGAATGATCAGCAGAAGAGCATATTCCTCCTAAGTCCTAGGAGATGACTGAAATCACTGACGAAATGCTGCCGAATTTGATATTTGACAATTACACTTATAATATTTCATTTATTCTAAATAATCTATCTTAGAATCAAGGGATATTAAAAGGATGTAAATGAACTCAGTATTAATAAATTGTGATGATTGCTTCGGATACTCTTTCTCTGTTATGTTTGAATAAGATAATCTTCCAAATCAAACACATTTGTTTCTTGTTCGAAATAAAATGGCGACTCTGCTGGGGAATACATGTTATTATCTTATTTAATATTAGCAGTGAAATCGTTATGAAACTTTCATCATAGTTTGGCGTCTTTCAGATGCCAAAATGGCAACTCTCAGTGGGAACATCCTCCCCTTCATCTCTAAGATAGATTATTTGATTCTTCAACCACTAACTACAATCATGTTTCGTGTCTGAAGGTTTTTTGCATCCAATTTCAACATACTACTCATGGCAACTTCTGCAAGAAAGGTGAACTTCCAATTCATTTCGACCGGGTTCATAATAGAATACACACCGAGTCGAATTCCGAAGCACATGACTCAAATCCTTACAAGCAGAAATAGCATGACTCAGGCAATAACTGGGGTTGTATCTGCATCACCTCAACCATTGGGAGACGATGAAGGCTGGACTGTCGTAATGTCTCGTAGAACGAGAGCACAGAATGCAAGAAACTCTAGAATGAATCAGCCTTTGCTAAGAATCAGAGGGTTGATAACACGTAATGCAGTCAGAAGGAATCCCGAACTCGCTCCTCCAGCAATATACCCCGAACGAATGACCCTATTATTAACAGCGCGTGACTTCCCAGTTCTGAGTGCCTCGAGGGTCAAATGGATGAGAGTGCAGAAAGGAAAAGTGTTGGTAGTCAGATCGCCAATGTCCACGCCTCCCCAGGCAAGTTCATCAGTATCAATGTTACCCCAATCAATTAATGATGTCGGAAACATAGACAAGCCCAATGAAACCGTGTCTTCCCCCTCCTTCGCAAGTCCATTACGTCAGCATATTATTGTTCTACCCAGATTACCGCCTCGTCAAAGAGTGGGGAAGCCGCAGTACATATGGCCGGAACGAATCCAGGATGTAGAACGACTACGGAAGATCGTATTAATGAAATGGCAGAAGCCCAAAACGCATTGATGGAGGAATGCAGAAATCTTAGAGAGGCCCTGGCGACCCTCGCATGTAATGTAGCCCGGATGGCAGTTCCCCAAAGTACAATGAATGGACAAGAAAACCAGTCGAATGGCCTCCAACCACAGGGGGTAGGGTCATTGGGGACCCTGGGATCCATTCCAATAGCAAGAACTGTGACACAAGATGAAGTGAGACAAGTGGTTGAAGAAGCTATCAGAGTAGAAAGAGAACGCGAGAATACTGTTCGTTTTAGATATCAAACACCGTATCCAATGGAGGTAGAAGATATCCCCTTTCCGGCCAATTTCAAACACCCGGATTTTCAAAAGTTTAACAGGGAAGGATCCCCAGAGGAACATTTAATGCACTTCATCACTAGCATGGGAAATTTTTCTATGGTACCACAGTATTGTTTACGATTGTTTGGATCGTCACCAACTGTAACGCCCTCAAAATCGGGGGTCGAGCATAAACTCAACTCCCGAGTTCCAGAACATCACTTATGTAACAAAATGAATGATGATTGAATGTTGACTGTATTCGTGCATTGAACATGAGTGAGATTAAGCCAAAACAGCATATCATACTCCAGAGACAGTTAAGTTTGCAAGCGGAAGACTGTGATAGATAGATAAATTATATAACTTATGATGAGTCTCCAGAGTGTGATAACATTACCAGGTTAAATAAATACAAGTGCAGTTCTAAAATTTACCAAATGTGAGGAAGTGTAATGCCTTCTATCCCAAGAACCATAACCCCGTCAATACAATACCAGGTCTTCATTGGCCTGTCAGAAAGTTACATGTAGGAGAACTCCTCCTCCACATCATAGAAGTCCGGCTCTGCTTCATAAGCATCGCCATCACCTAAAACTCAACAAATCTGGTGGGTGTTCGGAACACCGTCCCGTAACGTGGGAGTGAGTGATCAACTCAGTGGAACAGTAAAGCATAAGCTAACATGTTATCAATTCAATCAAGCAGTAATGATAAAGCAGTACAAATCAAACAATTCTAACTACTCTTATTAAATGCAAGAATGAAATGACATGATGCTGTATGCCCTTGCCAAACCACCCTCAAGCGACATCATCTTACGTTCGCGAATGCTTACTCCCTAAGTGCGCCACATCTACAAAGCACATGCGATGCGATGATGCTCATGATTACCAAGTTTTTATTAGTCCATTTCAAACAGCAGTATTGGGAAACTAAGGTACCTCCCTTGTATCATTCCCAAACATGATCCATTCTAGGGTCGTCAATCCTAGTTAATCTCATACGATATTATGGTTTGAGAAGCGTAGTGAAGGCATCGCAAAGGGCTCGTCACCCGTCAGCGCGGATACAGATCTCACCGTATGCGGCTCAATTGCTGGCCGTCAGCTCGAGTACAGGTCTCACCGTACTCGGCTCAATCACTAGCCGTCAGCTCGAGTACAGGTCTCACCGTACTCGGCTCCACTCATACTCTAGTTGCTGTGAAAGGCTCGTCGCCAATCACAGACCCTTGGAGTATACTCGAAGATACTACGGAGGACTCGTCGCCCGTCAGCACGAGCACAGGTCTCACCGTACTCGGCTCTCGCTGTAAGTATCGACAGCTCGAATACAGTGTCCCATACCACCATATTCGGCTCACGAGTTGGTTGCGCAATGGTCACTACGGGGAGGCACATGGCCCCAGCGTAGGCCGACAGCTCGACCACGGTGTCCCATACCACCATGCCCGGCTCATGCGTCTTAGCGGATCGAGGTACCATGGTTAAAAGGGGTTTTCACTGGTAAGTTTGGTACCCTAGGTTCAAGTAGTAGCGTCCAAACAGGGTGAACATGCATAAGGCAGATCGGGTTACTTGACGAGCTCGACTAGCACGATCGCCCGTTGAGCTGCACGACATGAAGTGCATAAACAACTTCGTGTGGCCTAGCCACTGCCGACAGGCAACGCCCGACTCGAGTTCGTCGAACACATCCCACGTGGCAAATGAATCTCAGCCACGAGTTCAATCTCGTTACCGATTGCCTGGGCCATAATCATAGCCCCAAACACAATCAATTGCAGATAAATAAAGCAGTAATGGATCAGGATTTAAATCATACAATCAAAGTCTGGTATTATCCGTTTAGGGCTGCCAGGGCTGTTGCACGCACTCGTTGCTCCGCTCCCCCATCACCCATGACGGATCATACAATGTAAATATAAATTTAAACATATGCATTATATAGTTAAAATCATAAAGCAGTTAAGCATGTTATGAATCACAACACAAGCATGAGTTTGTACATGTTCAATTCCTAATCACACAACTATCAAAGGAGATCATACACATAGTTAAAAGAGGTTGAGAATCATATCTCAATACCCTTATACCTTACAATTTGCTAACTACTACTCATTCAGACATTTCAAGAAACACTTAAACAAACATACATCAACATACATGACATATGTCGATCACATAGGCATTGGGCCAAATCCTTTCACTAGGGAGTTGCCCCAATCATAACACGCGTACACCCACGACGGATAGTCATGGCAAGCAGGAACCCAAGCTCCATATTCAATCGGCTATTTCCACAAACACTTGGGCCACACATTTTAGCCTATATAGTGTATATTGGTCGTGGCGTGATTTAGGGCAAATCCTTTCGTCAAAGGGGTATCGCCAATACATCAATCATAAATCCATGACAACTAATCATGGCAAGCACGAATGAGAATTCTATACTTATTCAGTCATTTTCACAAACACTTAAAATACACTATTACAACATACATGACGTATGTTAGCAAAATACGTGTTAGGGCTGTCCCTTCGCCACGTGAGTATTTTACCCATGTATCTCACAATCATACAGCAAATAATCATTACAATTGCATTTCCAAAATCCGCACGTATGCGGTATTTCTAGAATACGCAATTTCAACATACATGACATTTACACATGAACATGTATTTTTGCGATTCCTTTCGCCAAACTAGCATTTTATCCACATATCATATAATCAAACATTAAATAATCATGTCAAACATTTTCACAAGAAAAATACGTATACGGTATTTCTACGTATATCTAGAGTATGTGAAATTCCATATTCTACATCGCTAATCGAAACAGGAAACGGAAAGCACTTTGTACATGTGCATTTGCATGCAGATCATGAATCTATCATTATCTGACATTGAAAGCGTTGAAAAATATAACTTATACACTTAAATTCCGCACCTTTTGTCGTAGAATCGTAACGGAGTTGATAGGTTCGCTAAGCTTCCGTATACGGGAGTTTGGCAACCTAGAGAACGAAATAGGTTAGCTATCTCATAACCTACAACCACCCAAGCCCTAAATCAGATTAGGGTTAGGGTTTCTTACCTAGAAACGGGGCTGGAATCGCCGGGAAAGCGATGAGAAAGGGATGGTGCAGCCCGTGTGATGGCAGGGAACGACGGCAGGGAGATTCTCCCACTTCTCCCTCACTTTCTCTTTCTTTTCCCTCTCTCAAATCCAAATTCGTATGGCTGCCATGAGAGAGGGTTTAAGGTCCTTATATAGTCTCAAAACTCACCGAAATAGACTCCTGTTCAAAGGTTACTGCTAATATAGGTATTTCGTTACTTTTCCAGCTCAAAAGAGAGGTTCTGGTGGCCCTCCTTGAGCCAAACGTCAGACTTAAGCTCACCACACATGGATCTATGAGGGATTACGTTTTCGACTCGATCGGATTCCCAGATCACACGTGGCGGGCCACTTTCAGTTCAACGGTCAGTGGGCCACGATCCGAAATTCCAAGTACATGTAAATGTTCCTGAAATTTTTCTTAATCCGAGGGTGTAATTTGGTCTGATTCTAACGGTCTGGTTGCTTAATACTGATGCGTAAGTGAAAGGTGCCAGATCACTATTCCAGATATTTTAATTTCAAAGGGAATAGTGTTTTTCACACTCCCTCGCTCCGGATCGAAACGAATGGCCGTGGGACATCGGCTGGATCTGATTTTTGAGATGATTGTCAAGCCCAGTGAGGCGGTCCTAGTTCCTTAGCTTCGTGTTAATCGGACTCCCGATGTGCGGTCTAGATTTAATACGAAGTTTCGTTTCATTCCCGAGAGCAGACGGGAAATGAGTTTGGTTCTAAACTTTAGGGAAACCTAGAGTCACTGATTTTGCAAGTTTTGGGTCTTGCAGATCGTATTTAAAGCGATCCCAACGGATTTCATGGCTAATCGAGTTTTGCACTTAGTTAACTTTGTTAAATTTCTAAAGGATTTAATCCTAATTGTTTTCTGGTTGAGATGGTACTTAGGCCTTTGCAGTTTGTAGATAAAGTGATCCAAGTTTTACTACTTAGCTAGTTTAAGATAGTGTCTAGGGCGAAAGTGCTTTGAAAATTGAAAGCACAAGGTAGAGAAGGGTGGGATTTGTGAAGGAAATGGGTTCAGAAGCGATTTTAGACTGTGGGGTTTAGTTTTGACAAGTTGGTAAGGTCTTAGGATCGACCCAATGCCTAAGGACGTCTAATCCCAGGTTGGCAAAAATCCGGGATGTTACACCAACACACAAAGCATTTTAATGGTATTCCAATTTGGCACCAGGGTCTATACGTACTTGGGAATAAATGCAAGAGATTTTTATGTCAAATTTTTTCTCTTCAGAGCGCGATGTCAGTATCACGGAATTAGCTTCCGTACGACAGAGAGATGGGGAACCAGTAGAAAAGTTTATAGACACATGGAAAACATTGGGAGCCTCATGCAGACAGTTAACGGAAGAAAAAGAGCAGGTCAAAATGTGTCTGAACTCTATGGAGATGGGAATCGCGTTTGGACTCACCAGCGCCGATATCAGAACTTTTCGCGACCTGACTACTAAAGCTTACGCTTTGGAATTGTTGACACGTAAAATGCCAACATTCCACCATGAGACAGCTAGGAGGGTATCCAACAGGATGGTCGTGAATGCTATTGATCGTGACAAAAGAGGCAAAGATACAAGGGACTTGAGGGAAAAGAGGACGGACCGAAGGGAGGAGTGGAGCCAGTCAAGGAATAGACACAGTGGGAAAAGGCCTAGGATGCTCAATTCTCATGAGGGATTTGCGTTTGACAAAGAAGATGTCGTCCCTATAATGAACCAACTGATAAAAGTCGACACGATAGAATTACCAGAGCCCAAATGCCCTGAAGATGTGACAAAAACCAAGGAAAGAGATTTTTGCCGCTATCAACGCTTGGTGGGGCATCCAACGGAGAATTGCTATACACTAAAATGTATAATACAGCGAATGATAGATAGAGGCGAAATAGTACTCGGTAAAGAAAAGGAAAGGGGTACCATGGTGACAATAAAAGTACTTACAATCCGAGGGAAAGCTCGAGATGCAAATGAGAAGGAAGAGTGTAAAACACCAAAGAAAGTAGCAGTAATTACATTACGATCAGGTAAGAAGATAACAAGTCCTGTAAAGCAAAAACCAGAAAACACTAGGAAAGAAGTCATTGAAAGGCAGAACAGTAATGGTGAGAAAGAAAAGAAGGGCGAAGTGACGAAAGTGACTTATGATGTGGTAAGTCATTTGAAGGGTATACTGGCTCGATTAAGTGTTTATGATGCACTTAAGCTATCAGAAGAATTTCAACAGAGCTTGGTTCAAGCGTTGTCCGATCACAACATTAGAGAAACTTTACTAGCAGAATTAGAGCATGACGAACAAGAAAATTGTCTACCAGTCGTTTCCTTCTCTGATGACGATTTGATCTGCGAAGCAGAGCATAACAGACCGCTGATGATAGAAGGTCATATCCGTGGGAAGAAAGTCAAGCGGATCATGATAGACAATGGGTTTGTGGTGAACCTCTTGCCACTCTCGATGTTGAGTAAATTGAATTATCGTCGTTTAGATCTAGGCCCTAGTGGAATGATGATACAGGGCTTTAATTAAGATGGACAACGTGCACTCGGTAAAATTACAGTAACACTGGATATAGAAGAACTAACTACTGATGTCGTGTGTCATGTTATAAATACAGTAACAACATACAATCTCTCCTAGGGAGACCATGGATACATCAGTATAACATTATACCCTCCACTCTGCATCAGTGCTTCAAATACTGTAAAGACGGAATACAGTATAAAATAATGGCCGATGCAAAGCCGTATACAGAAGCCGAGTCCTTCTTTGCAGACGCCAGTTACTATAAAGGGTTTGCTATAGAGGAGAAAAAGAATGATGAAAGTAAGGTCCTAAAGGACATTCAAATGAATGTGATTGAAGAAAAAACAGAAAGAGCAGAATCATTTGAACCTGTACAAGCGAAGAAGAAATTTTACTTTGTGTCGAAACATCTGAGGTAGCCAGGGCAGCCGCCATTAACCTTGTTATCAGCCGGACAATTGAAAATTTTACAGTCTAATTCACAATGCCATTGCCGTATGTTGAAAGGAATAACCATTTTCGGCCGCCCCATGAAGGTTTTGGGTTGAAGCAAGCGTAAAATACGCTGAACCAATAGAATTTTATGTTTCAGAAGAAGCAAAAATAGGAGAAGAGACCGAGAATAATGTGTACCATGGTAGGCTGACGCCGCAAGATCTTAAAAAATATAGTCCGGCAAGTAAGAAGATAATGAAAAACATGGGTTTCGATTATGAAGAACCCACCGGTTTAAACTATAGGAAAGGAATTCAAATCCCTATTGAAATCAGTCAGGATAAGCGAATAAAATTTCAAGGACTGGGGGTAAACTCATCAGTGAATATGATTACGATTGTGCAGTCTTCTGCGGCAATGCACTGCTTCAATGACTCCGAAGAAAAAAAATTGATTAAACCATGCAAAGGCAATTCAATCTGGACTTGGTTCCCCAACAGAAGAAGCAATGAATAAGTTGATACAAGTCGATTTTATCAGGAGGATCAAATATACCAAGAGTGCTACATCAATCCTATGGTGCATAAGCATGGATTCTGATTGAAATAAAAGTAACGTTAGTACATCAACTCGTAATAGATGATGAAAATTGTGGAAATAAGCCTGAGAGAGTTGGATCTGCTTGATGAGAAATACTTGACCATCCAGCAGTAATTGTGATCATATCAGGGGGCAAATTTAAGTCCAAATAGGACAGGCTGTACATCATAAAAGAGGAATACTCCAATGGGGCAAACAGGATCGTATATCGATCAATGCTCACTTTGTCAAAAGGATCGTTCCTGGAGACACTATTGATTTTGATCCAGAATATCATCAGAATAATGATTCTGAATCAAAAGGGGGCAAGAATAGATCATGGCCATGTATCATCTGATGAATGAATAAAGAAGAAGTTCGCAAGCATATCAAGATTATGTAAAAGCAAACATTGCAAAAGGAAAGTGAACATCGCCATCATCAAGCGAGCCTCTACAAAATTCTATCTGAAATTGATACTGTCACCAAGCTGGTATATTATGAATAACACAGACGGATATAATCAAAGATATTAGTAGAAACGGTGATGTGTCAATTTCAAACAGAGATGTTTATCATTCTCACAACAACTGACCATACCTATCATTGTCTTCTAAGACATTTAAGGCAGCCTAATCAAGCCAATGGCCAATCGCGCATAAGGCCTATCAAGATCACCATTCGAGCAGCAGTGAGAAGCCAGTGGCCCTAAAAAGCCCGTGAAGGCCATCGTACGCATACCCATGCGGGCAGCTGACAGAGCCAGTGACCAAAAGCCTAAAAGGCCAAAAGTCCTCAACGGTCAGTCATGCGTAACCCCCATGTCGTTTATATAGTTTTCCGGCAGCGTCACGGGGAATGGAGGAAAATGCCCTCCCGTGAATGGGCTCGACCTTGCAGACGAAGAAAATGAGGGCCACAGTGTGAGCTTTAGATAGGCCAACCGTGCATAAGACCCCCCAGGTCTACGGTTTGATTCCAATACTAACTCATGGGGAAGGACTAGACTAAACCTACTCATTGACGGACTAGCGGCCCTAGACTTGGTACCCCAAAGGTCGCCTTGTGAGCTCTGTGAACTCTAGAGAGTTACCATGGACAACCCTGTACATAATTCCAACCGATTTCACAGCCCCAGTAGCTTCACTGGGCCCCTCTGATGGATCGCGGTTTGTGAACTCCCTAGGCAGTGAGAAGTCCAGCGAACTCCTAAGAGTTACAGAGACTATCATATGAGACTCGACTCCACTACTCAAGAGCATAAACTGTGTGTGAAACTGACTAAATTAAAATCTAGCATCGCCGATGAAAATGTATATAAGTAGGCGAAGTCACATAGGGAATCCTGCAATAACAAGCATAAAGTACTAGTGTTTATATTAATCCATCAGTCAGTGATTATGCTAAGATTATAGCATAGACAATATGTTCGGAATAATGTATGATGTAGAAATGCATGAAAGAGAGTACTGAAAATTATCACTGAAAATCGAAAGAGATTCTTTGTTCAAAAAGCATATACATAAGAGAAATTACATGCTTAAAGTTCTTCTATAATTCCCACTATCCTCATATACTTTTGCAAGTCTTCTTTTAATTGCATCTGAGCTGCAATGTGCTTTGACTTTTCCTCAAGTATGATCTTTGCTTGGTCAGGAAGATCAGCCAGTTTATCTTCCAAAGATGCAATCATCTCTTCACTCTTGAGCAGCTCAAACTTATCAATGTTGACAGACTAGATATTGATTTGGATCTTTTCCTCAATCTCCTTTATTGATAATTCCTTCTCTTGACCTTTCAATTCTAGCTGCGAGATCTCTTCCTTCAGAGCAGCGATACGGTCTCGAATAATCGCTCTGTCATCAGTATAGATCTTCAGTTGTTTCTGAATAGCTAGGTGTTACTGGTCAAGTTCAGAGATAGTGGAAGCAATGAGAGAAGCCTTTTGCTTAGACAAAGTTAACTGCTTCTCATACTCTAGAATCTCGGGAGAAATTGTGACATTCTCCACCGATGCTAAAGAGATTATTGAATCGCAAAATTTGAGAAGGGAATCGCGTAGGGCGGAGATGTTAATTTTTGCCATTCTCGCAGAACTTTCCAAATTTTCAATGGCAATGTCTAGGTCAAACCACTGTTTAGGATCTTTAAAGATGTGAACAGTCGCTGACAAAGAATTCTTCATTAAAAGCATCTTGTGGGCAGGGATCTTCGCAAAAGATGGCAGCTCAGAAGCAGTGGCTATGGACTGAGAACTTGCCGCTCCACTACGTGGAGGAGTCCCTATAATATGAAGAGGGAAGAAAGCTAAGATAAACATTACAAGTTAAAAGATGTACAGTTCCTAAAAAAAAAAAAAAAATCAATATATAAATATACCTGCCACAGAAGCGTGACCAGCTAGAGGAGAGATTTCTTGGACTGTAGAGGGGCCGACTCCTAACATGTCAACGAAAGAAGGCGCTCTGGCCTCTGTTCTTGAATCTCGGGTAGTAGGAGTAGGCAAATCAGCAACATCAACAGGAAAGATAATTTCACGGGCTATCCTTTTTGGTGCTATTAATGGAATTGGAGGAACCCATGGCAAAGTCACTGGTGTGGTTGGAGGAGGGTTTAAGGAAAGAGCATCACCCGTTTCAATATTGGCTACATGAGCACCTGAAATGAAGATACGGCAATGATGATGAGACAATCATCGCTAAATAAGCATAAAAATTTTTAGAGAACTTAAAACCCATTACTAGGTGAATATACATATTCCCTATAATCTAAGGGTTCTTCTTCTTCCTCAATTGTTGCAGGAGACTTTGCAGGAATATTGGCGCTAGGAAGAGTTTCAGAAATCACAAGAGGGTGTTCTTTTTCAACATTCTCCATAAGTATATCCTCCTCTCCGTCTATATCGACTTCTCCTTCCTCAAAATCATCATCTTTATCCTCGCTGCTTTCGTCGTCCTCATCATCATCATATTCCATAGAAGCAGTACCCTCTAGTGAAGAAGCTGAACTTTCATCGCCTGAGCTTTCTTCGTCTACTTCTTCAATCACGACTTGCTTCCCTTTATAAGAGGCTGCTCGGCTACTTTCTGGTCTGGGCTCTCTATCGGCCGGGACTGCAGGGGACGTAGATATCTGTTTACCTCCTTCCTGAGGGGCAAGTGGTGACTTTTGCATGCGCGCTCGATCTGGTCATAGGAGACGATGAACTGGGAGGAATAGGCTGTGAAGGGAGAGTTGGTTCATCCGGAACCAGCTCATTCTGAAATGCCGCAGTTTCTACCGGAACGGGAGAAGATGTTCCTTTAACATCTTCTGTGGCCCGACCACCAAAGTCACGAGGGACTTATTCAAATTCCGTCAAGACCCCGTGAGCAAACCAACCATCCAGGTTATTGATGGGCTTCGTCTCATGAATTGGTTCTTCTATCGATATCTTTTTTACAAATCTCACCATGGTGGGATGCATGGCTCTTCTCCGGAATAAAACCAATTCCGCTCTCAAATTTTCGTCCTCTCAGACTGGGCGGATGAAGAAAGATGGAGGAGTCCACTGGTAAGCATCTATTGACCAAATATGACTGATGGTCCCACCACCTCATCCAACTATATGAAGTGCGAACTATGCGGTCGTAATTGGGAATTCTGAAAGAAGAATTAACTCGACCGCCCAATAGTTGCTTCCATATCATGGCCCAATTGATAGGACCAGTTCCGTAGCAACGCATCTTTTTGGTGACCAATCCGCAGTCTTCCGGTATAGCTTGATCATAGCCGAATTGGTGAGCAAAGCGGCTGGGGTAATAAGGTTCTCGCCAGAATTCTGTCCCTTCTCGGAGAGGTAGGCTGCAGGAGCGAATGGAAAGAAAGAAGGCTCTTTCTGCTACAGTAAGTGTTCCCTGAACCACCATGTCAATATCCTCAATGTAGCGATGAAGACGGAATTGGAAGAAGTCTATTTAATCATCATCTCGAATTTTATTGGCTACCCATTCATATGACCTTTTGGCCATAGCTCTCTGCTGAAAGAACCAGAGTGGGAGATGCATGGGATGAACGTATGCCTTCTCTGGTGCTTCAAAGGTCCAGGGGAAGTAAACTCCCAGCCAACCAGTAAAATAGTGCCATGCAGTATATGCCGAGGAAGATCCGATGGTGGGGTTCTTGATGTGTGTTGTTATTTCTCCGAAGGCCCTGTAGATAGAGCCTAGCACTGGAGGTGCAAGGGAATACTTTTGCCCCTCTGCCAGAGCACCGGCAACAACAAAGACTGTGGGACGAATAACATCTGCCCATTTAGAACTTGGAAGTACCACAATGCTTAGCCAATAGGCTAGAAAAGCTACGAGTTCCCTAAAAGAACTATAATTTGTTCTCTCCTTCATGTCATCACAAAGTTCCATTAATTCCTTGCAACGGCCGTTACGGAATCTATAGGGAAAGATAGAAGGTTGGTACAAAAGAACGTGTAATAAATAATAATAATAATAATAATAATAATAAGTTGATTTCTAGGTTTGGAAATACTTGAGCATTCTGGAGAAGTGCACCAGCCATTGCAAAGGAGGAAGCTTATGGAAATTCAGAAATTTCCCCATCTCTTTAAAAAACTCAATGGTAGTTTCGGAAATAGAAGGTTTGCGATCAGGGGAAGATACAAATGTCAGTTCTCTGTTTGACGGAATGAATTCATCATAGAACTTGCCGGTTAAAGGAAGGCCTGCTATTCGATGCAAGTCCCAAAGTGTGATGCTCATTTCTCCAAATGGTAGATGGAAAGAGTTGGTTATAGGTGGCCAGTATTCTAGAAAGCCCTTGATCACGGTGGGTTCCTTATAGAAATATGTAGATGTAACTTCTATAGCATCATAAAGGCCAACCTTGGCAAGTGTACTTACATGCTTCTTCAAGATAGCTTCTGCCCAATCAGAATAGTAGCGTCAAGCAGTCAACAGACCTCTTGTGCGGAAGTCTTCTGGTCCCTGGAGTTGATCATGATCTCTGAAGCGTTGTCTGATGGTCTCATAAAAATACGTAGGAAAGAGGTTAGTGGACTATGAAAAGGGGTCAGAAAGATCATTGGGTGAACTTCTTCAATGATTTGTCGTGGCTTGTGTGCTTGTATTCTTCCCTGGAGAATGTGCGGCTCCCTCGTTGCCCATGAAGCGGTGTACATCAACTTTTCCCCATCTATATGACCCTTCGGTTTGCAGTTAAGGATGGATTGATGATAATGCACATTGATGGGGATCACCGTCATACCTTCCGAGTGAGGGTTGTCAAATTTCATAAAATCCTCAATGACTCAAACCGATTCCCATGAGTTTTGAAGCTTCTTCTTATTGTGCTCCTTGATTTTCTCTTCAAATTCCTTCGCCTTGTTTTGACGAGTTTTGAAGTAGGAGTATCTTCTCGGGGAGGGGGCCTTTGGCTATCTGTGCGGATGTGAGCAGTGGTTTTCAACCATTCATCCCAGTCATACTCTCTATCATGCTTTGGAAGACATTTTATGTCCCCTAGTGCAATCGCTCGGTGAAAAGGAGATGGCAGTGATTCAATGCGGTCGGTAAAGTCGAAAGTCGGAAGTACGGGTTCTTTAAAATTTGCAGGGTTGCGAGCAGTAGTTTTGGTTCGTTTAGTTGGTGGTTGATCGGAAGAAGGGGAAGGGCGATAAGAAGATGTATCAGGTAAATCAGGATGAGAAGGTTGGTCAATAAGAGGGTCTACTGGACGATAAGTTCGTTTAATACGAGCCATGATGTACGAAGGGTTAAGGGCCTGAAGGTAATTGAAGAAAAAGTTCATAGAAAAGTTGAGAAAATTGGCTAAGTGCTGGAAAAAGGACCAAGTTCAGGAAAATTGACCAAGTCTAGGTTGCGGTGGACCGCGCAACTGAAGTCTGTTGCGAGGAACGGCGCAACTCCCAGAAACTTTGCGCGAACAACAAAGTTATTGTGCGGGACTGCACAATCAATATTGGTTACGCGAGGAAAATCGCAGGAGAGCAAAGGTTCGCTGTAAAATCAAGAAATGAAGAAATGACTAAAGGATTTAGGTATTTATAGGGTGTGTGGTCGAGTATGGTGCGCGAGTTTCTGTTGCGCGGACCCGCACAAACCCTGTCAGTATGATAATTTTTTATCATTTTCTTTGATTTTTGGGAAAACAAAGAAAGGATCAAGGGGGCATTTGTTGGGACACAAAAAATGGTAAGGAAGAAAGGATTAAAGCAAGAAAGATTGACAGATAGAAAGAAAATTGAAAGACAAGAAGAATGAAATAACTTTTTGTAGGTTGCGTAGGTCCACGCAACAGATGTACGTTGCGCTAGACAGCGCAACCAAAGATCAGTTGCGCGAGTCTGCGCAATGGGTTTCAGGAGAAGATTTTCTTGAACGGTTAAGGTTGATGTAAAGTGGGTCCCACGGTACCGAAATCGAGGTACTACACGTGCGAGAGCCTATAAATACCCTCTCCCCTCCTTCATTTGGACGGATTGAAGATTTTGGAGAGGAAGTAGAGCGAGGAGGAAGATCGAAGGTAGGAGAGGAAGTCCCGGTGGGTTGCGCGGGTCCGCGCAAACGGACCGCTCTGCATTCTGTGAAGGCCAAGGGCCGTTATGCTGCTGGAATGACTGAAGTTTTCAAGTTTCTTCTGTTCAAGTCTAAAGCAAAATGATCAGCAGAAGAGCATATTCCTCCTAAGTCCTAGGAGATGACTGAAATCATTGACGAAATGCTGCCGAATTTGATATTTGACAATTGCACTTATAATATTTCATTTATTCTAAATAATCTATCTTAGAATCAAGGGATATTAAAAGGATGTAAATGAACTCAGTATTAATAAATTGTGATGATTGCTTCGGATATTCTTTCTCTGTTATGTTTGAATAAGATAATTTCCTAAATCAAACACATTTGTTTCTTTTTTGAAACACTAACAGCACTATCTCATCTTAAAGAACTGCATTTTTTTTTATTTTACTTATTATTATTTTTACCTTCTTTCCATTAGGCCATGTTTGGAAACCATGGATTCAGTGCCAAACAGCAAAAAAAGATAATAGATTTCCTTTGATGTAACTATTTGTTTTGTTTTTTTTATACACCCATATTCATAGCTCGACTGGCAGACTGAGTGGAGATACCTCGTATCAACACTTGAGGTCTTCGCATCGATCCATAACGGGGTGGCTAACATGGAGTGTGTGTACTGACATGGGTGTGTACTAACAAGCTAACCAAAAAAAAAAAACTATTTTTTTTGTTTGGATAGCAAGCTACCTATAGCTACGGTTATAATCCGTAGCCATAGGAGGGCCGCCAGGTTGGTGCGGCCCCGCCGGACAGGGGCAGCAAGTGGCGTGGGCGTAGCCAATTCGGTGAGCCTGCCCCGATTCGGATCTATGGTTATGGATTATGTTATATATAGCTACAGTTATAATATGTAGCCGTAGAGGGCCGCCAAATCCGAGCTATAGACCAGCTTACTTGAAAAGTATGGGTATTTTCGGCCTCAAATTCATTGGCCGTATGTGATGGTCTAAGTTGGTAAGTTAAGTTTGTTTTGCTTCAAAAAAGAACTGCTGGATAGAAGGTGGTATCTACATTGGTAAATTTCTCCCCAATTCGCGTCCCACATTATTGCAGGAAACGGATTAGCTACTACTCCCAGTACCGCCAGCCAATGGCTGGTGGTCTGTGGGTCTCACCATAATGTATGTCTTTCATCCATGCCGTTTATATATTGTTTTAGATCATTTTATAGTGTGTAACCAAAAATGATTCATATACCAATCTCCAGTGGACCACATTACAAGAAACAGTGTTGAATGAACGTCGATGACTAAAAGCTTTTTGGAGGACATCAAAGTTTTGGATCAAGCTGATCTTTGTTTTTTCCCTTCATCTGTGTCTGTATGACCTAATCAACAAATTGGATGTCAAATAAACAGTACAGTGAGCCTTAGGAGGATTTTAATGGTGGATATCCAATTACTATTGTTTTCCTGTGGTGTGGTCCACCTGAGGTTTGTATCCATCTCATTTTTGGGATCAACCCCTAAAATGATCTATAAAAATTGATGAACGGAAGGGATGACACACATACATCATGGTGGGGCCCACAGAGCACCGACCATAAGCCACCGGGCTGGTGGCAGGGGGAGTAGCCAATTCGTTCCTATTATTGCATGGGTTTGTTTAGACAAATCAAGTAGGCGGAACTAATACGGTCCTGACGCATGAGAATCTATCCATCAGTTCGTACGTGTAGGGCTCGTGGTTCAAGTATCCCAACCGTTGAAAATATGAGACCCAGAGCATATGGACAATGCCTAAAAATTCACTTAAATCAAACGTATTGATGGCCTACGCAAAATCTGTTAAGAAGATAACACAACAGTAGTACAAAATTCCAGTGCTATATGAGGTCCGTTGTGTCACCCAACTTGAAAATATTTTGGGACATACTCCATCCGCAATGTCTCTCATCAAATCAACGGTTAAGATCACTGAAACGTGTACCTCACTTGTACAGAAGAGATACATAAGGACACTTGGGGTTGAGATATATCAGAGGTGTATGACATCTCATAGAGTACGGTGGTCGCTCCACCGACCCTCACATGCAAATGCCTATTTTTGCGCACAAATGCAACGCAATAACGTGTATATGATAGTGTCCATTTAATGGTAGTTTGCTGATTGCACACGCGTGTGACGGCACACGTGCTAATATCGAACATATGTGTAATATCAATTCTTTCCATCAGGTGGGCTCCACTGTTTAGATATTCTTGCCTAAAATTCAGGATATTTCTCATGTCATGTAGGCCATAATATATTAAATAAATGAATCGTTACGAAATTTGTTTTAACCGTCATTTGTACATGGCGGCCCACCTAAGGATTTTTAAGGCAGTAGATTTAAGTATTATTTCCAATTAGATGGAAAGCTCGGATCTCACACACGTTTCCATATTTGCACTCGTGCATGTATTTGGATGGGCAGGGCTCCACACGCGTGTGGAATTAGCAACCTCCATTTAGTGGGGTTACTTAAGGAGCTGAACATGCTTTAGATTATTGAAACAATAGGTGGCAAAATCATAGTCCATCGATGAATTATATGATAGATATGGCCTACATATTTTCACAGTACAGACGTGTTTCCGATTGTAACAAGTGGGTCCATGGTCCTATAATCCAGACCATTGGTCCATTGAACCCTACCGTGGATGGAGCATGTCCCAACAATCTCCCAGATCAGAAGATTGGACGACCAATATCAGGAAACTTTTCAGTTGAATGTGAAACATTATTTTATTTTCTCTTCTTAACCGTGTATCTTTCAACTGTAAATGTAAAGGTTAAGAATGTTTAATGAAGAAGAACTTGTAGCCATAATCCATCCACGGTGGGACAGAACGGACCAATGGTCTGGATTGATGGACCATGGGCTCTGCTTATTAGAATAATAAACAAACGTAATAGTGTGCAAATACGTGAGTCAGGTATGATAGAGGTCTTTCAAATCAGAAATGGGTAGTGATTTCTACTCATTTGATTGAGCTGGATGTGTGGTATTGTCAACATCTCCTGACCGTTAGGTCGTTAGGTATGTCAGGGTCCATACATCAAAATTCTCTTGGCCTAACAACCTCCATAAATCCATCAAAAATTCCCTCAAGTTCAACTATCCAAAGAACAAAATTATTCTTCCTGATCATTTATAATGGGGATTCGTATGTGGGCTCACCTATAATCAGGACTGACCTTTGGATAGGTGGAATATATTATAGACTGCACATGACTAAACAATAAGCATGGTGGGATAATCACAGGCTTACAATTAAGGGTATGATAATGGATGGTAAAATTGATACAACCGTCCATTTTCAAGAAAGGGTGGCAATGTCAGCCCAAGCCCAACCCATTTACTAAACAGGCTGTATCATTGAACACAACTTGGGACCCATTACCATGTAGCCGGACCCAACCCACTTAAAATTAGTCATGCCCAAGCTGTGAACCTGACTTGTTCATTTTATTACAATCAAGTCTGGCTTGAACAACCCAACCCAACTTATATCGAATTAGGGGTACAACTTGGTTGGGTTGGGCTTAGGCGTGGGTTTTAGGTCCACCCTCAACCTGAGCCCAACGTGATCTCATGAGGACCTAACCCACAATCCAACCCAACCCAGATTCCAACCTGAGGTACCCAACTTGAACCTCATCCGACAAAGTCCGCTGTACTCGATCCAATCCCACCCAACCCGACCCAAATACATGTAATCATTCCTAACCCAACCTAAACTTGCTCAACCAGAACACAACCAACCTTGACAACTGGACCCAAACTCAGGTTGGGTCAATTGGATTCAGGTTAGACCGAACCCAAGTTGCAGCCCCATTATGTCTAATTAGTGGATGCATACATGCGTTTATTTGTTCATGCTTATTTTCTATTAGGGTTCAACCCAAATCCGATCCATTTACAAGGGATCACATTTTCTTGCCCAAGCCCGACCACTACCCATTTATCTTAGCTGTAACACCCATCAGAAGTGGGTTGAGCAAATTGATCATGTCTCTTTTGCAAGCCCTTGCTTGAATAGTTGCTATTAATATTAATATTGGATTGGGGTGATATTGGGCCATGTGCAGTTCCTCTCAAACTCTCCTATCCAATGGTCCGTTATGATCATATGTGAGCAAAACTTGGACCCCAAATTTAGATTCACATTGTAATAACGTACAAAGAAATTTTACAGATCATAGCTCTCTGAAGCCATATACTGAGGTTTTGCCTTTGGGCTCACTTGATCACAAAAGGTTGTTGCCCCCATACTTAACATGTGTTTTGTAGGGAGGAGGATCCATGTGTTAGCATTTATGAAACACACATGATATAAGTCATGAGGGAATTGGAAAGGGTTTGGATCATTACGATTAGGCTTGGCTCACATGAGTTTGGGTACACAATCCTAACATCGCTTGAGTACCATTATGAGAAGTCATAAGTTATACTAGGGTATCTCTCTACTCAAAGAGAGGCATAGAGTGATGGAATCTACAATGAGTCTTTTGAAAGGTAGGACTAACCGTTGACGTAGGATCTTATAGTGGACACACAGTCCCCAACTCTTCTCTCAATATAGAAAACTCTTCTCTTAATATAGAAAGCTCCACCTGTCATGCCCCGAAATTTAGTACCTAGGTTGGTTGGGCCCTAAATTCCAGGATTGAATTATATTTAAACAAAATATACATTAATTTTCATACATTTTCAAGGTAAACAGAGCAACTACAAGGAAAATAATCATTGTCATTAAATGTCCACTAATCAATCCCTAAATCTCTAATTACATTAATATAAAAAAATAACTAATAACAACATTGAACTTCAACTAATTTTCAAATAAACACAAGGAAAAGTTTTCAATCTTGCACATCTAGCTCTTCATACATAAGCCCTACAAAACAATTTATAAGGGTGTGAGCGCGACGGCTCATAAGTCACATCATTCCCAAATTGAAAATTCTACATCAGCATGTAAAGAATAATACACAATAAAATGTTGAGTCACGGTGCATAGTATCACAGGCCGGTAGTCACATACCTAATGTGTGAAGTGATTCATAGATGATATACTCCTGATCCCGAATAGTCTCATACCTATTAAAGATCGTGGCCCACGAATGCATGCACCAAAAATATATTTACACATCTACAACCCAAATATAAGAGAACATTAACATTTTACTGATAACAAATGAAATTCTGAAAATATATAAATTCAAATAAAATAAAATAACTTTTGATTCATTTTTGAACTTTATTAAGATAAAGCACATGTGCACCCATTTTTGGGATTAACCCAATGTAGCATACCGTGACCGTTTTGGACCTCCTAATGTAGGGCATCATGCATCAAACATTTTAGGGAGTCTGGGCAAAGCACTCGCATGTACATTCACTTAATCTTAAATAAATAAAATACACTTGTATCCTGGAACATGGGATAGGGATTCATATACAACATACATCCTGGAACATGGATCGAGAATTTGTATGTTCGCAAATACTAAAATTCACAAATGCGGCATAAAAATAACATCCTTTAGAGAATAACCACAGGCAGAGGACCCGTAAAAACACAATGATCCTTTTAAAGCAGAGCACTCACAATTTAAATAAGTAGAAATAATTAAATAAATTCTCCTTGCAACACATAACCATAATTAAGGAATTCAGTATACAATACACATACAAATAAATAAATTGCATCCATAAAAGTAACAATAATCAAGCTAATTTGATATAAATGCATAACAGTTAATTAAATAATTTAAATCCATAATATACAATATATAATAAAATGAAATCAAACTATACTATTGTTGGGTTTTCAACCAAGAAGATCACCTACCTATTGATGTGGATTAGATTTTGTGTCATGATCTTGGACATACAAAACTAGTTGCTTTAATTTGTTGTAATGCACATAGTTGAAATGTGAAGCTAAATAATGCATACTCTTAGTTATAAGATTTATACGCTTAATGGCCTTAAGATCCTAACTATTGACTGTCTTAGGAAGAGAAGAAATGACTCACCGAGTAAACTCAACGAGTCACTATACAGCGAAAGAAACATAGTTTATTGGTGCAATGGTGTAGATGATAAATGAAGTTGATATTGAATCTAATTAGGTGAGGGATTTTCTGACCTTAAGAAATGTGAAACGGAGATTAAGATAAACTAAAATTGAGTTGTTGGTTGATGAAGTCGGCTCGGTGGAAGCACGCACTTAGTTCTAACTTCTGCTCTCTTGATCTCTCTCAATAGTTCTCTCTCTCTCTCTCTCTCTCTCTCTCTCTCTCTCTCTCTCTCTCTCTCTCTCTCTCTCTCTCTCTCTCTCTCTCTCTCTAGCTCTTTAGACGTCTCAACTAGGTTTTTAGGGATTCTAGAAGTCGCGATTAAGTTTTTAGGGTTTCTAGAAGTTGGGTTGTCGCAAGAATAAAGCAGCGTGTCGAGTACTAAAGGTTTCTAGGCGATGGGTTCTTTTGGCCCGATAGAGAAGGTGATCATGGCCAATTTCACCTATGAAACGAATTCCTTTGGCTGGAGGGTATAGATGGATCCTATAAAGCTTGTGGTCCACCAAGATTGGGAGGTTCAGATGCAATGACATGGTGAGTTCGAGCTTTGCAGGTTCTATACAAAACAAGCTTAAGTTCAAGAAAGCAAGAAGGATATAATGTCAGAGAATTATCTAATTGATTTCAAAAGAAGGAACTCAATGGATGAAGAAGAACCATTGATTGCAAGAGGAATGGATGATTGAGATTGCGAACCAAGGTTAAACAAGGATTGCTAGCATTGTTTAGCAGGTGCAGCTTTGTTGCAAGTGGAAAAACCAGAACAACTCTATAACAGTTGCAGAAAGCATGGTTTACTACGGGTGATATATGGGGTCTACTGGGATGATTTAGAGCAATTTGAAACATTCATCAGGTTCAAGGGGCCGAATTTGAATGGAAACTCAAAAATAAAGTAGATCTAGTGTTCAAGATGGGTCATACAATGAAGGCTTGTGAATAAAACTTTTACGATTAGGGTTTTGTCGAGTTCTGGATCAAGTGGATGGTTCAAATTGATAATGGGATACCACTAAGATGAATGGATTGGATCGTTGAGATGAGGTGTGGTTGTGGGGTTGGTCACTACTGCACAAAGAATTAGGGATAAAGGAGAGAAGAAAATGGGGAGGTGGTTTGGGTGAAGGAAGTGACGTGCATCAGCACGTCACTTAAGTTTGTTTTCTTTTCTTTTTTTGAAACATGGTTGGCCCCACAGTAGGGAACAGTGGAGGAGAGATCCACTCCATCCATCAATCTTATCATATCAAAATAGGGCTTGGGCAAAAAATGAGGTCGATCTAAAGTTCAAGTGGGCCACACCATAGGAAAAAATGGTACTAAATACCCACTATTGAAAAAATCAGGATGTCACACCATCACATAACCGCAAGAGAGGAAGAAGATCTGATCCAACATCTCCTCCAATGACTTCTCTCCGCTGTTTTTAATGGCAGAAAGCTCCGGTATCTTCTCCACCCCATTTCCCTTATATTTGATGCATGACAATCTAATGTATATATTCTTATATGTGGTATTAAAGTAGTCCATGCATCAAAATATTAAGGGTTGTTAAAACAATCAGTTCTTAGAGAAATTTGGCAATCATGGAATCAGATGACCATGATATACAAATTGGGCTATTTGGCACTACATCCTTATGATAAAAGTGTTCAACTTTTTACCAGCGTTAAGGAAAGTTAAACGACATATTTGCTTTTCGAGAGTGGCTCAAGAAAAACTCTGGGCAAAAGACATTGTGAAAACTAAATGAGGTTGTACAGACCATTAAGAATAACAAACATTGAAAGAAAACCGCAAGCATCCTCTAGGTAATAAAACCACTGAAGAGAGTCCTTCGGCTTGTATAATCTAACAAGATGCTTACCATGAGCTTCCTTTATGCCATGCATAAAGAGAAACTTGCAATTCATCATTATTGTAACATATATATATATATATATATATATTATATATATATATATATATAATATATATATATATATATATATATATATATATATATATGTGCGTGTGTGTGTGTGTGTGTGTGTAGATTGCTAGGAGATGATTGACGAGTGTTGGATGAATTAACTTCAACATGAAATTCATGTGGCAGGTAAAGTATTTATTGTTATACGGTTGTTGTTATTGGTTATTAATAAGTTATTTTTATGGTATAATCATTAAAAATATGTTTTCATTATTATAGTATAAAATACTATTTAAATACAAGTTAAAGGATGTAATAAAGAGATTAAAGCTTGACTTAGATATGTAAATAAGAGTATTGAACAAAGTGAGTACAAGTTTTAAATTATTGATAACTTATTTTCTTAATTCGGTATTTAAAATAATATAAATATTTTCACCCATTAACTATTATTCATAGTTGGAAGTATTGGAACTTCACTAAGGCAACTTCTTTAATGCTCTTATATAAAGTGCAGTCTCTCAGACAACTCCGATAAGAAATTGTTGTTCTATTACTATTATTTTTAAAATAGTTTGTTAGTAATGTATAAGGGATTTCACAGTTTACTATTATGTGCATTACATAAGTTTTTTAAAAAAAATTTATTTAATTTTCTATATAGCTTATTGGTAGATGCATTTTAGAGAAAATGCAAAGGCTCTTAAGGTAATTCTACTGAAAGTTTTAGGCCATACAACTTCTTCCTCTAGCCACAAAAGGAACTAAAATTATTTTGCACTCATCCACTTAAAACTAGGAATAAACCATAGGGTAAAACATTATATTAGCTCATCTAAATGTACTACAACATGAAGCTATGATAATGGAATCCAAGGTGTATGGTGAATCTGGTTGAAGAAAACTTTTATCCAAGAAACTTGGATAAAAGTTACGATGAGAACCTATTTCTACCTTAGAACAAAGGGAGAAACAAGTAGAAGATAATAGTAACAAAAAAAAAAAATCAATGTGCACGACCTAATGTTATGCACACAACGACAAGAGAGTTATGCAACTACCTTAAATTCAAAATGGGTTACGAAAGATTAAACTTAATAAAAGAGTACATAATAACAACAACGAAATCGATACAAATGATCATGGTGGTAATAATGACGATGATGAACCTACCAATCTTGCTTTTGATGTTACTTAGCATGACATGCAAATGTTTACACATCGGGAGGCCAATCATCATTGACAAAGTAAAGAATCAGACTTATTATGAGTGTACTTAGTCACAATACAATCAACCAGGGGAGGACATCATGTGGAGGCTAGCACTAGTGTTCGTAAATGATATAAGATGACTTACGGATATGGATATGATGATGGATAATATACGAACATATTGAGCCACTTTCATGTTACACTAGTCCTAATGGATATGATTCATATGCAACTAACCAATAGGGGGAGATACACATATCCAAATCCATATTCGAGTTATTCATGGACATAATCTCACTCTCAATAGTACAAGTAGTAGTACCAAGAGCAACCGTAGTACAAGTACAACTGTGACGGCAGAGGCTTAGTGGCTATGGGTCTTAATCTAGTACTAGTGGATATTCTTACTCGGAGTCGACATGGCATATTTGTAGTGGCAATGAAGATCATGATCAATCATCATTAGTTTCATTGACATGGTTTTTCTCTCTGAATTTAACTATTATGGATATGTTGCACATGTTCCATAACCTCACCTGTCACACCCCAAACTCGGAAACCGGACTCACGAAATTCCTGATCGCCGAATCCGGCTCCGACAGCCTCCGTAGTACCCCATTCTGGGTTACTAGCGCCCATACGCCAGATTTCGATCCTGGGATCCTACAAGGAAGATTTTCGGTATGAATTTTTTTCGTATAATGGAGCATTACCACAAGCATAACCAAGTGAAACAACATCACCACATATCCACTATATCAAAAACTTTAAGTACAATGCGAAAAAGAAAATATAATATAATGAAAGTAACAGAAACTCCAGAAGCTCGGCTGCATGCTCCAAGCTCAACGTTGCTGCAACCTAACGCCACCTGCACGCATTCATCGTGCATAAGCTTATAGAAAGCTTAGAGGGTAGTGAAAGTGTGTCTAAGGCGAGTGTCAAGTGTACAATATCAGAGTAATGCGAAAACATGCGGTAAGTCCATGAATGCTATCAGCTATACCAAAGCTATGTTATGCAAGGCATGAATACTATCGGCCATACCAAGGCCATGCGATGCGAGGCCTATGTAGCCAAATGTCATATACGAGATGCAATTCAAGCATGTCAGTACCCATCAAGTACACATATCAGTACAGCTCCTCTCGGGATATCACCGGGGTCTAATACACCTCACACTGACTGCCTCCTCCCTAGCTGCACAATCAAGCAAGTGGAAGAGACCACACTATCCATCTGACCATTAGTCTGTTAATACCTACCCTGCTCGTCGATAGCGGACACATTTGTGAGCTGATCAAACTCAGCCTAGCTTATAGCCCCCTCACTCAGGCGGATAAAGCCACACCCCCTTCCAACCGACCACGACACAGTAGGAGACGCAGCCTACTGGTATTCGGCACTAGGGCGCTCGTGTATCCACTCGGTCTATACGTTGGAGCATCCCCTGGTACCAAAAAGGTTCTGAAATTTTCACCCAAGGACATCCTAAGTGACCACAATGTTAAAGCCAATATTTTCGGTATCCGATACGACCATCCACGATGTGCCTGTGGAGGTCACAGCCCTAATGTCGCTAGAGCGTGCAGTGATCACGACACACAATGTAAAATGCATGAGTCACACCGTCAGTCATGCAGCAATCTCGCGCGTACTACGCGCTCATGTTGGGCACTTCGTCTCATATGGAGTCCCGTAAAATGTTTCAGTCCAATGGCTTATACTATGATCAAACATTCCTCATATCAAGCATACATATGATGCGTATGGGCATGGAACATGGTGCTATACTAAGCATGTTATAAAGTGATGAATTATCAACAAGCATGGGCCTATCAATGGGCCCTAAGGAGAGTTACAATGCGGACATTTAACCAACATTGTACTTACAATGTGGACTTCAAACCAACATTATTCCCAAGGCATGGCCCGCCATAAATATCATCACACAAACCATGGGAAAATCACTCATTATAATGGACCCTAAGGACATCCCATTGGGCTTCGACCCATGGGCCTTGGATACATCAAATGGGCCGCATCATATGGGCCTTATATAAATTAAGTGGGTCACATCAATGGGCCTTATGTACATTGCAATGGCCCATAACCTCTAGGCCTTGAAATACATCACAATGAGCCTCACAACATGGGCCTTACATTCACATCGAGGTGGGCCTCAACAACGGCCTCATACACATCAAGGTGGGCCTAATCACTTGGGACTTATATATATACCAAGGTAGGCCTTAATGGATGGCCATAAATAAATCAAAATGTATATATAATGAATCATATCAAAAGATCAACTGGACTGCACCCCAAATAACAGTGGCAAGAATGATTTCCACCATTAAATCCTCAAGGCCCACCATAACATTTATTTCCCATCCAATCTGATCGTAAGGTCACACTGACCTAAAAGGGGTCTTAATGGTGGATGGTCAAACCCAATGTTTTCTGTAGTGTGGTCCACCTAATCCTAGATCTGTCTCATTTTTTGTCTCATGCCATAAAATTATCTTTCAAAATGGTTGGACGGATTGGATGCAACACATGCATCATGGTGGGGGTCCACATGAAGGCCCACCATCCGGTATATTATATTATATATAATATATAATTTATATATAGTATATACAATATTATATATACTATAATATTATATATATATATATATATATATATATATATATATACACACACACACACACAGGCGCTCACACACACACGCACACACACACCCACCGTCCCCTAGACGGTGGGGATAGAACACATAAATCACTGAGGGCCCCACCGTCTGCCTGGACGGTGGAAGTAAAATACATATATCACTGTGGGTCCCACGTGGGGCCCACCATAATGTTTATACGCCATCCAACCCATTGATAAGGTCACGTATGCCAGGATAAAGAGTAAAAACAAATTTCTTGTTGACCCAAAACTTCTTTACAACAAAAAGGGTCCCAATGGTAGACGGTTAATCAACACTGTTTTCTATGATGTGGGCCACCTGAGTGTCGAATGGGCCTAATTTTTGGAGGGGGCCCATTCTAGGGAGGGGCCCACATAGTGAACGGTTTGGATGACGTACATACATCATGGTGGGTCCCCGCCTACACGGCCGCTCGCCAGCAGCAGGCACTGCCTGCACCTCTGACAATAGCAGTAGCAGCGGCTGCTGCTGCTATATATTATTTTATTTTTTTTGAAATCGCGTAATTTCGCGGTTTTTCGCATGTGTGGCCCGCATCAAGTGAATCCACCCCAGCCATTGGTCTTTACTGCTCAAGACAGACCAAACGAGCCCAATGTACGGTATATTCTGCGGTACAGCAATGACAAAGTGCATTTAAACGGTGAAAACCGTTATTTCCTATGCTATGGCCCACCAGGACATCGGATTGGCTCCATTTTTTGGCTCAACGCCTAAAATGAGCTAGGGAAAGGGATGGACGGCTTGGATTGAATACATATATCAAGGTGGGGCCTACATGAGCGGCATTTCCCAAAAGCCTTGAAACAAGGCTAATATTTGTGTTTCCAGTTGACGTTCAGTGTCCCTGGACGCTGGACGGTTTCGATATACGTGGTGGGTACTGCACAGGTGGGCCACCAAATGGCGAGTGGTGTGGGTACAACACATATGTAAAGTGGGCCTCACCTATAGATGGCTTGGATACATGCTTCATGGCGGGGTCCATCCGGGTGGGCCACACGGCCACATCATCATATACAACAAGACAAGAAAGAAAAAAATGAAAGAGAGAGGGAGAGAGGGAGAGAGGGTCACGCGTGTGATGGAGGGACCCCGACACTATGGGCCCTCCTTTTCATGATCTACAATATACATCAAGTGGGTCTCATTACATGTGGGCTCACTGATCAAAATCAACGGTGGAGATCCTTTCTCCATCGACATGCAAGGTCTAGATGACCCTATTTGTGCAAGGAAATAAACATCATGATGGGGTTCATGGAAAATGGCCCCATTATGGAATGATCATGAGGATCAAAGTGGTCCATCGGCCACATCAAGGGTCCAAAGTGAGATCCATACCATCGATCGGTAGGCCTCACATGGTCCACCATCAAAATATGAAAAATATATCCTAATAAGCACCCACCGTTCGATCTTCTAGGTCCGTTGGAACGTCGGTCTCCTTGTACTTCACTTTGATGGAGAGGATGAGAAATGGAGGGCTAAGATGATGGATTTTTGGGATGGAAAAGGTAGGCCACACAAAGTCATTTTTCTCTCATAGAAGGGCTTGGACATGAGCCTCTTCTCTTGCTCTTGGTGTTGCTTGGAAATTGTGAGGAGAAAGAGAGAGAAAATGGGTGGTTGTAAGATGGATGGATGTGAGGTGAGTGACGGATGTGAGGTGAGTGATGGGTGAGGTGAGAGATGGGTTGACTTTGGTGATTGCTTAACTTGTGGAAAAAGAAAGCATGGGTTGCTTTTGTACTTGACATGATGTGATTGATTGATTGATGGGACATGTTGTAGAGATTCTCTTGGGATTGCAAACACGCGGTGTTTTCCTCGAACTGAACGTGGGCCGACATCACCTTGTCAGGGTATCGGATCGGTGCGTAAGATGCGGCGTCAGAACTGCGGCGATGGTGCGGTCCCAATGGTACAAGTCTCAGATTAAACCGACTCGATTCTACAGGATATGACTTAGGGTCGATCGTAAACGTCAGTTATCAGTCACAGATTGCCGGACTTCGATGGAAAGGATCGCGGGATTTGACGGAACAATACGAACTAGGATACGGGTCTTACAGCTCTCCCCACCTAATAAAAATTTCGTCCTCGAAATTTATACCACCATCGCAACTAAATGTAACTGGGAATAGGAAACACAACATCATGTATAATCAAAACATCACAATTTCAGCATATCATCATAATTAAACACCTAAGAGATGGGGGTAACGCCCACGAATTTCAAGCTCTAACTCTTAAGACGCATCATTTATGAGCAATCTAGCAAGACGGTGCAGGGGCCAAGTCACATGAATCGACGACGACTGCTCCTAATGAATGGGGGTCCTGCTGGGCGGCATAAAATCTGCCCTGAGCCTGTTGGGGAGGTGCAGGTCCCCTCTGAGGTCTTTGCTGCTGCGGGGGAGGTCCCTGAGGCTAGTGTTGTGGTCGCTGCTGCTGCTGCGGGGGCTGTCGCGGAGGCTGATACGATGCCCTCGGCTGCTGATGTTGTGGTGGCTGTCGCGGTGGTGGATGCGGTGCCCTCGGCTGTTGCTGCTACGGATGGGGACACTCGTGCACACGATGTCCTGTCCTACCGCACCCAAAGCAAGTACCTATAAACGGTCCAAGAGGTGGTGCTGGGGGTACTGCTGGTGCTCGAAATGCTGGGCGGGTCGTGCGTCGCTGCTGTAAATGATGTTGATGTGCCTGGGAGCTACTGGATGACTCCCTCTTCTTCTGATCTCCCCTCAGGTCACGGGCTCTCTGCAAACTAGCCAAATCTGACTCGTAAATCTATGCCCTCTCTACGATTTGCTCAAACGTCGGAAGCGTGTGTCCGATCACACTACTCTTAAGGGCAGGACGCAAACCGTTCTCAAAACGGCGTGCCTTCCGCCCCTCATCATCAACAAGGTATGTCTCGAATCTCGACAGCGCGACGAAACGTGCCTCATACTGAAATACCGTCATGTCTCCCTGGACCAGAGTCTCAAACTCTAATGCGCGCTGCTGTCGCATATACTCGGAAAAGAACTTCCGATCAAACCAGTCTACAAAGTTCTCCCAGGTCCACTCGAAATCGGCCGTTACCAATCGGGCTACAGATGCCCACTAATGCTGAGCCTCACCCTAGAGAAGGAATACGGCTAATGGGACTCATTGCTGGGTCGTACATCTCATAGTGTCAAATATCTTCTCCACCTCTGAACACCATATCTCCGCTACAGTAGGATCTGGCTCACCCCGAAAATGCGGGGGATCGTGCTGTCGGAAGTCCTTGAGAAGGGCGCTCGTACGCTCCTGCTCGGCCTCAGCTGGTGTAACAGTGGGACGCCTACTTTGGCCCTGAAAAATAGCTGTCATCGCCTAAAGTATCTGCTGCACCTAGATGGCACTCACAGGTACGGTCAGATCCGTACCGGTCTCAAGTAGAGGAGTGGCATCCTCGGGCTGAAAATCAGGAATATCTAGTGGTGGAACGGGAGTCGCAGGTGGTAGAGCGGGAGTAGCAGGTGGTGGAGTGGGAGTCGCAGGTGGTGGAATAGGATTCGCTCGAGTCGCTCTTCTAGCCATTACGTCCTACATGAAGGAACAATGGCCTATCAGCCTTAAGATTTCTCGAAGGCATAAATGTTAAGGGTCTATGTCGGAAAAATCGCGAAGCTATTCGGACTCGGGAAGTAATCATTCTAAGTTCTTAGCAGATATGTGATGTGATCTCAGGTATTTATAAGTTATGCTCTGATACCAACTTCTGTCACGCCCCAAACTCGAAAACCGGGCTGACAAAATTTTCGATCGCCAAATCCGGCGCCGACAGCCTCCGTAGTACCCCATTCTCGGCTCCTAGCGCCCATACGCCAGATTCTCATCCTGGGATCCTACAAGGACGATTTTCAGTATGAATTTTTTTCGTATAATGGGGCATAACCACAAGCATAACCAAGTCATAAAACAACATCACCACATATCTACTATATCAAAAACTTTAAGTACAATGCAGAAAGGGAAATACAATATAATGAAAGTAACAGAAACTCCATAAGCTCGGCTGCACGCTCTATGCTCAACGCTGCTGCAACCTAACGCCACCTGCACGCATCTATCGTGCATAAGCTTATAGAAAGCTTAGAGGGTGGTGAAAGTGTGTGTAAGGCGAGTGCTAAGTGTACAATATCAAAATAATGCGAAAATATGTGGTAAGTCCATGAATGTTATCAACTATACCAAAGCTATGTTATGCAAGGCATGAAGCTATCGGTCATACCAAGGCCATACGATGCGAGGCCTATGTAGCCAAATGTCATATGCGAGATGCAATACAAGCATGTCAGTACTCATCAAGTACACATATCAGTACAGTTCCTCTATGAATATCACCGGGGTCTAATACACCTCACACTGACTGCCTCCTCCCTAGCTGCATAGTCAAGCAAGTGGAAGAGACCACACTATCCGCCTGACCAGTAGTCTGCCAATACCTACCCGGCTCTTCGATAGCAGACACATTTGCGAGCTGGTCAAACTCAGCTTAGCTTATAGCCCCCTCACTCAGGCGGATAAGGCCACACCCCCTTCCAACCGACCACGACACAGTGGGAGACGCGGCCTACTGGTATTCGGCACTCGGGCGCTTATATATCCACTCGGTCTAAACGTTGGAGCATCCCCTGGTACTAAAAAGGTTCTGGGATTTTTACCAAAGGGCATCCTAAGTGCCCACAATGTTAGAGCCAATATTTTTGGTATCCAATACGACCATCCATGATGTGCCTGTGGAGGTCACGGCCCTGATGTCGCTAGGGCGTAAAGTGATCACGACACACAATGCGAAATGCATGAGTCACACCGTCAGTCATGTAGCAATCTCGCGCGTACCACGCGCTCATTTCGGGCACTCCGTCTCATATGGAGTCCCGTAAATGTCTCAGCCCAACGGCTTATACTATGATCAAACATTCCTCATATCAAGCATACATATGATGCGTATGAGCATGGAACATGGAGCTATACTAAGCATGTTATAAAGTGTTGAATTATCAACAAGCATGGGCCTATCAATGGGCCTTAGGGAGAGTTACAATGCGGACATTTAACCAACATTGTACTTACAATGTGGACGTCAAACCAACATTGTTCCCAAGGCATGGCCCGCCATAAATATCATCACACAAACCATGGGAAAATCACCCATTGTAATGGACCCTAAGGACATCCCGTTGGGCCTCGACCCATGGGCCTTGGATACATCAAATGGGCCACATCATATGGGCCTTATATAAATCAAGTGGGTCACATCAATAGGCCTTATGTACATTGTAATGGGCCATAACCTCTGGACCTTGAAATATATCACAATGGGCCTCACAACATGGGCCTTACATTCACATCGAGGTGGGCCTCAACAACGGCCTCATACACATCAAGGTGGGCCTAATCACTTGGGCCTTATATATATACCAAGGTAGGCCTCAATGGATGGCCATAAATAAATCAAAATGTATATATAATGAATCATATCAAAAGATCAACTGGACCGCACCCCAAATAACAGTGGCAAGAATGATTTCCACCATTAAATCCTCAAGGCCCACCATAACATTTATTTCCCATCCAATCTGATCGTAAGGTCACATTGACCTGAAAGGGGTCTTAATGGTGGACGGTCAAACCCAATGTTTTCGGTAGTGTGGTCCACCTAATCCTAGATCTGTCTCATTTTTTGTCTCATGCCATAAAATTATCTTTCAAAATGGTTGGACGGATTGTATGCAACACATGCATCATGGCGGGGATCCACATGAAGGCCCACCATCCGGTATATTATATTATATATAATATATAATTTATATACAGTATATACAATATTATATATAATGTAATATTATATATATATACACACACACACACAGGCGCCCACACACACACGCACACACACACCCACCGTCCCCTGGACGGTGGAGATAGAACACATAAATCACTGAGGGCCCCACCGTCCGCCTGGACGATGGAAGTAAAACACATATATCACTATGGGTCCCACGTGGGGCCCACCATAATGTTTATATGCCATCCAACCCGTTGATAAGGTCACATAGGCCAGGATGAAGAGTAAAAACAAATTTCATGTTGACCCAAAACTTCTGGACCACAAAAAGGGTCCCAATGGTAGACGTTTAATCAACATTGTTTCCTATGATGTGGGCCACCTGAGCGTCGAATGGGCCTGATTTTTGGAGGGGGCCCACATAATGAACGGTTTAGATGACCTACATACATCATGGTAGGGCCCACAGCTGGAGCCGTGGGTCCCTGCATACACGGACGCCCGCCAGTAGCAGGCGCTGCCTGCGCCTCTGACAACAGCAGCAGCAGCGGCTGCTGCTACTGTATATTTTATTTTTTTGAAATCGCGTAATTTTGTGGTTTTTCGCAAGTGTGGCCCGCATCAAGTGAATCCATCCCAGCCATTGGTCTTTATTGCTCCAGACAGACCAAACGAGCCCAATGTGCGGTATATTCTGGGATACAGCAACGACAGAGTGCATTTAAACAATGAAAACTACTATTTCCTATGCTATGGCCCACCAGGACATCAGATTGGCTCCATTTTTTTGGCTCAACGCCAAAAATGAGCTAAGGAAAGGGATGGACGGCTTGGATTGAATACGTATATCAAGGTGGGGCCTACATGAGTAGCTTTTCCCAAAAGCCTTAAAACAAGGCTAATATTTGTGTTTCCAGTTGACGTCCAGCGTCCCTGGACGCTGGACAGTTTCGGTATACGTGGTGGGTACTGCACAGGTGGGCCACCAAATGTCAAGTGGTGTGGGTACAACACATATGTAAAGTGGGCCTCACCTACAGATGGCTTGGATACATGCTTCATGGTGGGGTCCATCCGGGTGGGCCACACAGCCACATCATCATATACAATAAGAAAAGAAAGGAAAAAATGAAAGAGAGAGGGTGAGAGAGAGAGGGACACACGTGTGATGGAGGGACCCCGACACTATAGGCCCTCCTTTTCATGATCTACAACATACATCAAGTGGGTCTCATTACATGTGGGCCCACTGATCAAAGTCAATGGTGGAGATCCTTTCTCCATCGACATGCAAGGTCTAGATGACCCTATTTGTGCAAGGAAATAAACATCATGATGGGGTTCATGGAAAATGGCCCCATCATGGAATGATCATGAGGATCAAAGTGGTCCATCGGCCACATCAAGGGTCCAAAGTGAGATCTATACCATCGATCGATAGGCCTCACTTGGCCCATCATCAAAACATGAAAAATCTATCCTAATAAGCACCCACCGTTCGATCTTCTCGGTCTGTTGGAACATCGATCTCCTTGTACTTCACTTTGATGGAGAGGATGAGAAATGGAGGATTAAGATGATGGATTTTTGGGATGGAAAAGGTGGGCCACACAAAGTCATTTTTCTCTCATAGAAGGGCTTGGACGTGAGCCTCTTCTCTTTCTCTTGGTGTTGCTTGGAAATTGTGAGGAGAAAGAGAGAGAAAATGGGTGGTTGTAAGATGGATGGATGTGAGGTGAGTGATGGATGTGAGGTGAGTAATGGGTGAGGTGAGAGATGGGTTGACTTTAGTGATTGCTTAACTTGTGGAGAAAGAAATCATGGGTTGCTTTTGTACTTGACATGATGTGATTGATTGATTGATTTGAGTGATTGATTAATGGGACATGTTATAGAGATTCTCTTGGGATTGCAAACGCGCGGTGTTTTCCTCGAACTGAACGTGGGCCCACATCTCTCTGTCAGGGTATCGGATCGGTACGTAAGACGCGGCGTCGGAACCGCGGCGATGGTGTGGTCGCAATGGTACAAGTCTCGGATTAAACCGACTCGATTCTATAGGATACGACTTAGGGTCGATCGCAAATGTCGGTTATCAGTCGCGGATTGCTGGACTTCGACGGAAAACATCGCGGGATTCGACGGAACAGTACGAACTAGGATATGGGTCTTACATCACCTATTTCATAACTACTTTTGAAGTCGAGCATCCATAGACAACAGGATTTTCATTCTAGTGGTAATTGGTGACACAAATAATATGTATAAATTGTAAATTTATAATGTTTTTGTATTTATTTATAATATTATTTTCATTCTAGTGTTAACTTATGTTTTGAGTTTGGCATATTGTCCATGGTTATATAAATATATAATTCTCACATTATTACGTTCATGCTCATATAATCTTATTTATATTGAATTATTAATATTAAATATTTGGGAAATTAAATATATGAGTTTTACAGTCAGTTTAAATTTGATGGTTTCATAAAATCATCAGACAAACTAAGTTAACACTCTTACTAAAGAATGAACCATTACGTCATCATAAACAAAAAAAAAAACAACAAAAAAAAAAAAAGGAAACTTATTTGGAGTACTCTACATATTTGAAAATTTTTCATAGTTTTTTAGTATTTTTTTATATGAAAAATATATCACTAATAGGGTGTAACGGCCAATACACCCCTCTAATGGTCCGTAACAAGCATAACAGTAATGGTGGGGACTATTACACCAATTATTACTATTACGACACACCTTGCCTATCGCATCTCAACAATTCCTACTCAATCTTCTTGATTGGAAAGGAAGGCATACATTGGTAAAAACATTCCATCTAAGTGACTCACAAAAGAGAGAAAATCAAGAAAAGAATATTCATTATCCATTAGAGTTGCCTTTAGAGGATTTGAATCACAAATCATGTTTGGGACATCATAATTATAAGATTAAAGGGGTGACTAGACCTTTCATTTCAATATATAGTAGTTAGGTAGACCGCAAGACATGGCATACATCTTCGACTTTATATGAAGTTGAAAAGGAGAGCTAGTGATGTCCTAGAGGGGGGGTGAATATAACAATGTCAAATAATCGAAACAAATACGGAATATGTAAAGAATACAAAAATATCAATTGCCTGAGTATTTGATTCTAAATGATTCGTAGGACAACCTTCACCTAAAATATTAGGCAGAACAACCTTATTTCACGAATGTCTTTAAAATCAATCTTTCAAACTAATAAGAGAAGATAAAAGAATTACAACATTCACCATAAGAATGAAATAGTAAATAACATCTACCACCAAAAGATTAAACCATGCACCACAAGGCACAAGGAGTTATAGTGGTTCAGTGTTTAAAATAACCACACATACTCCACTCCCAAAATTACTACCCTCGTAATTTTCTCTTTCACTATAATAAGGTTTTCACAGGTTCACCTTAACAACCTGATTCAGTTCCTTGTGATTTTCACGGGCTATCACAATAAAATCTCTTTTATGATTTTCATGGGCTATCACAAATAAAAACCCCTCTGAAATTTTCACAGGCTATCTCAGAAATTTTTAAAATGAAATACAGTAAAATAATGCACTTATCTTCAAATGGAGATTCAAAGACGTGGCAGAAGCTTGTAGCAGAAGAACTTCTTTCTTGAACATAGATGGTGTAGTGTTCAATCAGACAGAAAAAATCTAGGGTTCTATAGATTTTATAAATGAAAAATTCAAATGCTACTTAATTCAATTCTCTTAAATATCAAAGAATAGTATAGATTACTCTTTTAAAATAATATTAAAATGATCTTGAGAAAAGGGAATTGAATAAGGTATAAATTAAAATTATAAATATCACACAGATAGCTTGCCGAGGACTTGAGCTTCTCTCTCTCTCTCTTGCAGAAGGATTATATTAAATTTTTGTTATACTTTAAAATGAGAGAAAACCTAAATTTATACGAAAAAATGTTAAAATTTTGGCTAGCCTAAGACTGGCTTCAGCTGGCCGGATTCCACCAGATTCATTCTAACGGCTATCAGATCGCATAGGATAAGATCTATCCAAAATTCAGCTGGCCCGAGGTCAAATTCAGCTGGCCGAACATCACAATTCGGCTGGGCGAATTTATCAATCAGCTGTCCGAATTCTCGCAAAAATCAAAGATTCACATTGCTAGAATTTGACCCAAAATTTTTCGGGTTAGCCGAATTTCAAGCTTAGGTTAGCCAAACAAAAATTTAGGCTAACCAAATTTTCAACAGAATTTATTATATTACTTGGGCTTGAAGTTAGGCTAGCCGAGGAAGTTAGGCTGGCTGAATTCTAGAGCAAAAACACCTATTAAAACCCAAGTTAATGAATTGTTTAAAGTATTTATTAACCTAGGGTCTTTCTAGGGTTATATCACCCGTGTTTTAGCAAATATATGTGACACCTTCTCTTGGACATTCACTTGATATTGTCTTGAATTTGGGCGCCAATTTCTTGAGAAGATGTGCCAATCTTGAGTTGATCATAAGTCAATCTTGAGCTGATATTCAGGCATATAAAGTAGTTGTGATTCCTTACTTGTGATCTGACCTTAAAGTACTTTTGTCTTACGAAATTTGACAATCTATGTGTGTTTAACATAATAACACTTATAGAAGTCCCTAAGGTCATGTACATCCGTAAGATCTTATTGGCCCAACTATCCAAAAGGGCCTTTCAACACTTAATATTATACAGTTTCATGATATTTTATGCCAAACGAGATTGATTAGTCTGGAAATATCATGAAATTTCATGCAACTAAACATGGCTTAAAATAACTATAAAGAATGTGTATTGTCAAATCTTTAATTGCCTCATTTGTGAACAACTAATCAACTGAATAGAAGCATGAAATTGAGAAGGTTTCAGGCATGACTCATCCAATGATCAGGCCCACCAAATGAATGGTCTGGACAGGGAAAGAAAATCTCTTCATGAATTGTTATAGGATTGAAATCAAGAACATTTCTTTCTTCTTCGCAGTTTCTTTTATAAGAGGAGTAACTAGAATGGATGAACTCCAGTAAAAACACAAATATATTGAATCCTACCTACGGGTGTAGGGGGTAGGATTCAGGCTAAAATTCTTGGACCATTTAGTAAATGGCCTGACTTGGGCTGACCACAACTCAACTCAAATCTTACCACATTCCTAGGGACTATGAAAACGAGACGGTTCCTTGCATAGGTACTTGTAAGGCACGAAATCGCTGTTTTCGGCCGCAATGCATTAAGTGCGGAAGATTGGCAGAGCTAAGGAATGAAGGCTATGTCCTAGAGGGGGAGGTGATTAGGACCAATTTAAAATTATGCCAATTAAAAATAGAAATTGTCTAACTTAAAGTAATATGCAATTAAACTAAGTAAGGTAATATAACTCTAAGGCTTCCAAGCTATTATAGGGTCCAATCACATAAGACTACAAATGATATGCAAATAAGCAACTAATCTATAGAGAGATAGTGAACATGTGTGCAGGGGGTGTACTACCTATTAACACTAAGCATTAATCTAATCATGCATGTAAAGTGTAAACATTCAAACTCACAAGCATAATTGCGCAAATGACACTCCCAAACACAAGCATGTATAGTGGTTCGGCTACTTTCCTACTCCACTCCCGGTAGACGCACTCAAACCATGAGTGTACCAGATATCACTATCGGAGGTTTTAAATCAGGTTCACCTCTAACCTTTACAGCCCTACACAAGGACTCTAAGATTTATGCCCTACACAAGAGTAAGGGTCCTACACAAGAACCCAAGAATTTAGGCTCTACGTAAGAGCCAAGGTTTTACACAAGAACCCAACACATATTCTTCTGCCGGAGGCTCCTGCAAGAGACTTTGGTTGGTTTCTCCTTAGGCTAACCAACAACCTTGGTTCTACATAAGAACCACGAATTTAGGCCCTACACAAAGGCCAAGGATCCACGAAAGAACTTATTTTGAGTTTGGGACAAACTCTTGCACTCAAACCTACACAAGGAAGGAGTATCAACTTGGACTCATACACACGACACTTACTTATCAGATTGAGTCCCTTTTGTAGCTCTTTCTTCGGTTGTTTGATCTCCGCTCTCCTGTGTAAGACCTATATCCTAGACCGTACCATTCCTTAGACTCTCGCAATCCTCCCCGTCGAATCTCAGCGACCCACGACCTGTAGTCTGCAATTGCGTGCGACCCTGAGTCGCACTCCTCTCTCATTCTCTCCACCATTTCTCAAGCTTCCATAAGAGAAAAGACTAAGGAGAGAAAAGAGAACCCAAGATCAAGGCCCACCTTTCTACCCCCTCATCTCACCATCCAACCCTTCGAACTTCATCATCACCCTTAAAGGAGAAGCTTAGGAGCTAAGGAAACCAAGGGACCAAGAAGGAGTAATATAGGTGGGTGATCTTAAGATTTCCGTCATTAATCTCTAATTGAGGGCCCACATGTGGTGGGACCCATCTCGATGTATGCATGTAGATGGAGGAGCTCATAGTGGCGGAGCTCCTCCCATCTCCACCGATCTCTCTCTCTCTCTTTCTCTCTCTTTCTCACGAGTTGTGGACCCCACGTGATGTGTGTATTCTATATTCATGCCGGTCACCCGTGGACCCACCTTGCCAACGTCCTGCAGACCAGCCCACTCTGGCCGTTCGTTTTGGACACCCCCCTGATGAAGGGAAAATACAACTATCAACTTTTTTCCAAAATTAATGGGTCCCGCACGTGTGGACCCACCTCAACATATGTATATATCTAAGCCGTCCATCTGTTGGACACGGGGCCAGCAGCCCAGCAGTCCAGCAGCTGGACACTGCTGTATTGGGATCTGCAAGTTCTGTGGGAGCGTGTGCTATATCCAAACTGTCCATCTGGTGGGTGGGTCCCACGCAGCCACATAGTTGTTGTTTGACGTTAGCAAGCTCCGTGAACCCCATGATGTATGTGTTCATCCACACCACCTGATGGACGCGTTTCACCCAGACCGTCTGGATGGCGGGGCCTGGACGAGGTAAATACAAACAGCAGCTTGATCGAAACGTGTGGCCCACTGGACGTGGGACCACCATGATTTATGCATTTTATCTATACCGTCCAGCCTGCTAGATGGTGAGACCCATCTGGTTGCATGTGTTTCGTACACTACCCGTCCATCTGGATGTGGGGTCCCTGATGTACGTGTTTTATTCACACCGTCCAGGTCATGGGACCCACATGACGTTAGTGTTTTATCCCTATCGTCCAGTCCCTGGACGGTGGGACTGAACCTGGTGTATATGCTGAAATCCACACCATTCATGGCTTGGATGAGGAGCCCACATGATGTATATGTTACATTCACACCATCCATCCAGAGGCAGATTCAAATCTCTGGTGGGCCACGCACGTGGGACCCACCTGGATGAAAATGTTGTATCCTCACTGTCCAGTCCAGTGTGAATGGTGGGACCCACCTCTGATGTGTCTGTTTAATCCACACCGTCCACTACTAGTGGGGCCTACCATGATGCAGTTTTGTATCCACTCCATGCATCCATGGGTCCCACGTGAGGCCACCATGATCTATGTGTTGTATATCCCCACTGTCCAGCTGCTGGACAATGGGAACCCACCTTGATGAATGTATATCCACGTTGTTCATCTGCTGGGCCCTCCTCTGCACGTGTGAACCCCACGTGATGTTAGGTGTTGACCCCTAGACGGAGGGGCCAGCTCTAATGTATGTGTTGGCCCACCTCAAGATATGTATTGTATATCCAGGTCGTCCATCCCTGGACGTGGGCCTGTTGTAGTGTGTGAAATCCACACTGTCCAGCAAGGATGGTGGGTCCCATCGATGTAAGTGTTTTATCTACTCGGTCCATCCAGGGGGCCTGTCCTGGTGGCACGTGACTCCACATGTGGGACCCACATAATGTATGTGTTTCATTCACACCATCTAGTCCCTGGACGTGGACGGTGGTCCCACTGATGTATGTATTGTATTCCACACCATCTGTCTGTGTGGGACCTCCGTGATGTATGGGTCTTATCCACACCGTCCATAGGCTGGGACGGGTGGAGCCCACATTATATGTATGTGTTATAATACACACACCATCCATCCTTGGGACCCCCTCGATGTATGGGTTTTATCCATCTCGTCCGTCTAGATGGGCTGGACGTGAGCCCATCATGATGTACGTGTTTGATCTAAGCCGTCCACGTGGGACGTGGGGCCACCGTGATATATGTGATGTACATTCACACCGTCTAGGGCAGTGGCCCACCCTGATGAATGCGTTGTATATCCAGGTGCCCATCCATTTTTCCTAGATTATGGGCTGCCTCATGAGGCCCATTTTGTGGTGTATTAGGCCCACCTAGATGTATGTAATGTCGGCCCATGGGATGTGGCCCAATGAGATGTATTTGTGGCCCATTTGGAATGTGCAGGGCCTACTGTTCACTCCCAAGTATAGGGTTGTGATGTAGTAATAAACTCGGTGAGACCGAGGTCGAATCCACAGAGACTGAACCTGTACGCAATCTGAAACTAAATAAATCTAGAACTAGAGTAAGATGAAATCTAAACCGAGTGAATAAGAGGGAATAATGGTGAAATACTAATCTAAAACTTGAGGAATTCAGAGGCAAGAAACTAGGGATTCAGAGGATCCACTTGTAGAGATCAGGGAGATCTACGCTTGATTCACAAACTCAACTAGACTTCGAGTCCCATCTTCATCCAGTTGGAAGATATATCACTAAAGCACAATCTGAACTTCCTTTGATATAGTTTTCAAAAGATAAGACAGTTGTAAATTAGAATGGATTTCATCACAAAACCATGCCCAGGAGACTAAGCAAACAATAGAATTTAGCCAATCCACAACCAATCGAAGAGAGTTATGAATGTTAGGAAGGATTCCATCATCCAACCATGTCCAAGGGGCAATGGCGAACAACAGGGTTTCCTAATTTCACAATCAAAATACGGGAAAGGAAATACTCCAAGCCATCGCAGATCTATTGTAATTTTAGTCACAACAAATCATTAAAAACTAAAAGCATTCCATATGATCAAACTATAATCAAAAGAGAGTTTAATTAAAACATGAATCCAAGCCATAAAATTTACCCATCACACCACAAGCTTCACCTCTTAGCCCTAGCTAAGAGTTTTAGCCTATCACAATCATGATGAAGCTAAAGAAAACATGAAAGAAGGAAGAAGGAGGAGAAGGGATGAAGCCGTCCACGGCTCTCTCTCTCCCTTGTGCTCCACTGCTCACGTCCACAGATAGCTCTCTCTCTCTCTCTCTCTCTCTCTCTCTCTCTCTCTCTCTCTCTCTCTCTCTCTCTCTCTCTCTCTCTTTCTTATAGGCAATGCAAGGAAGGATAGTGGAGAGGCTGGAGAGAGTCGATGGACTCTACACACAATGATCCTGGAAAATCTTTACGCATCCCCTACTTTGGTGCGGCAACAACCATGAGAAATCAACCTACGTCAGATTGACTTTTGGATGGCAGATTGTCCCGGTCTTCTGATTTGGCTTCTTGGATGGGGTTGAGACCCACCTCTTTTGCTTGTGGACGGCTCGGATCAGCGGTCCAATTGCCACCATGGTCGCACAACGGTTCCCAGCGGAACCGACTCTACGTACGCTGCGAAAATTTGAACAGCGTCTCTTAGGTTGTTGGAGTAGGTGCACAGTGGGGTCCACATACTCCAGTGCCTGAGAAATCCACCCCGTCTATTAGCTTCGCATAAAAAAAAAAAAGGTCAGAGATGGATGGTTTTGCTTTTGCGTTGATGCGGCCCAGGGAAGTAATCTCGCTGCAACGGCTTTGAATGAAGCAGGGCAGCCTTCTTGTGATTGATGTGATCGGCACGTGCGCGTGCATAGATACAGATGGTCACCATGGCTTCGACCGTCCCGAGCTCCTTTACAATATGGATGGCTTGGATCGACCCCTTGGGCCATAATGGTGGCCCACCAGCTTCCGCAAAAGGTCCCACGCGAACCGGCTTGGCAACAGAGAAACGGCAGTTACTGTTTTTGAATGGGATACGAGTCCAAGACGATTTGACCATCTTGGAGTTGTCGTACGCGTCTGGTGTACGTGTGCAACATGCACACCCAACTCGAGTGGGGTCCACTGTACTTTTGCTTCATCTGTGGCAATGGAAAGGGGGCCAACGGATGGATGGTCTAGATCAAGTTGGCCATAATCCAATAAAAGGAGAGAGAGGGAGAGAGATAGAGAGAGAAAGGAAGGAAGACGAATGTGTGAAGGGGAGGGACCCCGCCACTATGGGCCCTCCCCATACACTGCATACATCGAGTGGGTCCCACAACAAGTGGGCCCTCAAATCATCAAATCCGATGAAATCACACACCTTATATCTCTTCCTGGACTTCTTCCACCGATGCGTCCTAGAGCTCCAAGGAAACAAGATTCAACGGTTGAGATTGATTTTGGAGGGTGGAGATGGGAGGTAGGAAGGTGGGCCACACATGGCTTCTCCATAGAAGCCATGGACGTTGGGTGCTCTCATGGGGTTGCTTGAGAGAAAATGAGAGAGATGAGAGAGGGAGTGATGTAAGAGAAGTGATAGGAGAGAGGGATGGTGAGTGATGGAGTGATGGGTACTTGACATATAAGGGAGAGAGTTGACTTTAGGGATGGGTGTTGGTACTTGGGGATGGAATGTTGTACTTGACATGTAAGATGATTGATGGGACATTTTGTAGAGATTCTCTCAGAATTGCAACCCGTAGTATTTTCCTCGAACCAAACGCGGGACCACACCTTCTGGCCCGCATATCGCCTTGACGCGTAATACGCAGCGTCAGAACCGCGACGACGGCGCGGTCGCAAGGGTACAAGTCTTGAGTCGAGCCGACTCTGATATACGGGACATGACTCAGGATTGCGCGCAAACACCGATAACAAATCACGAGTCACCGAAATTTCACCGAGAGGACCGCGGAGGCATATGGAAAAGTATGGGCTAGGATACAGGCCTCACATGTAACTAGCGACCTGTAATCGGCATTTACGTGCGACCCTAGATCATATCCTATAGATTTGAGTTGATTCGACCTGAGACTTATACCATTGCGACCGCACCATTGCTGCAGTTCGAACACCACGTCTCGGGCACCGATGCGATACTCAGGTCAGGAGTTATGGGCCCACGTTTATTTCAAGGAAAATGCTGCAAGTTACGAATCCCGAGAGAATCTCTACCCAATCCATCACATCAATCAATCAATCACAAGTCAAGTACATCCCATCACAACCCATAACTAGCCCATCCCTCTCTTACCAACAAGGCTTGACACCCATCTCTCTCTCATCTAAAAGTCAACTCTCACCCATCCCTTTCTTACACACACTCATCCACATCTTATACACACACACCATCCCTTTCATCCCGTCACACCTTCTCTCCCTCTCATTCTCTCCACCATTTTCCAAGCAACTAAGAGAGTGACCGTCCAAGCTCTTCTAAGAGAGCCAAGTGTGGTCCACTTCCTACCCTCTCATCTCTCATTCTAGCCCTTTAATCTTCATCATCCTCCGTCTAAGTTGAAGCCAAGGAGCTAAGGAAGTCATAGAACCAAGAAGATTAACAATCGGTGGGTGTTTTGTAAGATTAGATGGTAATTTTAGTGATGGGATAAGTGGGGCCTACCGATTGATGGTATGGATCTCACTTTGGACCCTAGGTGGGGCTGATGGCCCACCATGAATCATATGTTCATCTATGATGGGGCCATTCTCCATGGACGCCATCATGATGTTTATTTTTTTCCATTGAGAAAGGTCATCTAGACCTTGCATTTTAGTGGAAAAGGATCTTCACCGTTGATTTTTTTGATTTAGGGCCCACATGCTTTGGGACCCATTTTGATGTATATATTGCATTTACATGGCCCACCTTGGGAGGGCTCATAGTGGCGGAGCCCCTCCCCTCCATCGCACGTCTCTCTCTCTCTCCCTCTCTTTCTTCCCATGTGTTGTGCACCCCACTGTGATGATATATCCACGTCGTCCAGTAGTGGGCCGTCCTCTGTCCAGCAGCAGCGGCCCAACTCGCTATTGACCGGACTGGATGAAGGATAACACAAATACCAGCTTTATTCAAAGCAGGTAGGCCACACGTGTAGACCCACCTATGATACCTGCGTTTCATCTACCCCATCCGCACCGTCCAGCCTACTGGACGGTGGAACCCACCTGCCACGTGTGGGGCCTGCCTTGATGACGTGGGTCATCTAGACCATCTGGATCATGGGGCCGGCATGATGTACGTGTTATATTCACATCGTCCATCCGTGTGACCCACTCGCATCCAGGTCGTCCGTCCAGGATGCTGAACGCTAGAACGTTTCAAAAAATAAATAATAAAATTATAATATATTATATTATATGGTGGACCCCACGTGGGATCCACCAAGCTATGGGAACGGATTGGCTGGTCTACCTGAAACAAGTATATAGCTGTTGTACTGACGTCAGTAAGTTCCATGGGTCTGATCACCCACCTTTGATGTATGTGTTATATCCACCGTCCATCTCTAGATGGTGGGAACCATCATTATATATGTGTTTTATCCCTGCCGTCCAGATGTTTGGGACGGTGGGGCCTGATGTGGGGTATGTGGTTGCCTACGCTGTCCACACGTGGATAGTGGGACCTACATGATGTAGGTGTTGTATCCACACCGTCCATCTGCAAGCAGCGGGGCTTGCCTGTCCGTCCAGCGGCAGCTGGCCCACCTTTGATGTATGTTTTATATGCACACAGTCCAGGCCACTGGCAGGCCCATTTTGATGTTTATAAGGCCCACTAGGTATGCGTGAGGCCCACCTGTCGCGTGTGAAGCCCACTATAGTATATGAGGCCCATGAGATGTGGACCAATTCGATGTTGATCCAAGTGGTGGTGGGCCACTACATGGACCCACCTTGATGTATGTCTTTCTCCACACCGTCCAGAACGTCTGGACGGTGTTGGACTGTTTGGACGGTGCGTGGGCCACCCTGGTGTATATGTTTTATACCCACACTATCCAGTTGTGTGGGCCCCACTATGATATATGTATTTTATCCAAGCCGTTCATCAAGCAGGGCCCACACAGTGACCGTCCAGCAGCACCCAGCTGCTGTGCTGACGCAGTAAGTTTGGTGGCCCCATCCTGAGGTATGTGCTATATTCAAACCGTCCTTTCATTTGGCACGTATGGAGCCCACCTCACACGTGCTGCACGTGTGGGATGAGACCCACCTGTAATGTAAGTGTTTTATCCCTGCTGTGGAACCCAGTGACGTAAGGGTTTTATCCAGCCGTTCGTCCATCTGGACGTGGCCCACTGTAATATGGGCTTCATCCACGCCGTGCATTTCCTTACAGCAGCAGTAGCTGCTGCTGACGTCAGTGTACTAGGCGTGGACCCCACACATGATGTATATATTCCACTCCGTCCATCTACTTTCCATCTGCACCGTCCGTGGACCTCACCTTGATATTGGTGCTGTACTCGCACCCTCCAACAGTGCGTGGGGCCCACCCGGATATATGTTTTATTTACACCGTCTATATGATGGTGAGTCCCACTGCATGACGCCAACCAGTTGAATCCAGACCGTCCATCAATGGACGTCAGGTAGAGACCGTCCATCAATGGACGTCCAGGGTTGCACGCTGGCAGTTCTTGTAAAAATAAAATAAAATAATATATATTATACATATATAGGTTATATATTTATCTGGTGGGCCCCACGAGGGGACCCACCGGTTGTTGAAAGTGAATTGGCTACTGCGCCATCACCATGTTCTATGGGACCCACCTGACGTGCGTGTGTGGGTTTCATCCACACCGTCCATCCATCTGGACGGGACCCACTTGGTGCGTGGGTGGAATCCAGACCGTCCAATTGTGGTCCCCACCAACGGCAGCAGCAGCTGCATACGTCAGCAAGTTCTGTGGGTCCCATCTGAACCGTGGATCCTACCTAATTTATGTGTTTTGTCCCAACCGTCAATCTGGACGGTGGGGACCCCACCTAGCTGCTGTATTGACATCAGCAAGTTATGTGGGTCTGATCAAAGGTATGTGTTATGTCCTGACCGTCCATCCAATTGGCAAGATCGTCTTAAGGCTTGAAACTAAATGAGGTAGATCAGATCATTGGTGGGCCACGTGTGTGGACCCACCTTGGTGTATGTATTTTAATACCCACTCCATCCACCTGTTAGGAAGGTGGTGTGGACCCCACTAGGATGTTTATGTCTTATACACACCGTCTGTCAGACGGGCCCACCTTGATTCATTGGTTTTTGCCACGCTGTTCAGTCCGTTAGACTTGTGGCCCCCTTGATAGATGTGTTGTACATCCATGTTATTTATTTGGAGGGCCCATTTGGAAGGTGTAGGCCCACCTGCTGGTTGTGCAGGGCCCACCTACTATGAGGTCCTTGTATGAGGCCCAATGCAATATGCTATGAGGCCCACCCAGATCTAATTGTGGCCCATTGTTACGGCCCACTTGATGTATATGAAGCCTATTGGTAAGGACCATTGTAGTGTATTTATAGCCCAGGTGTCGAGGCCCATTGTGATGCATATGTGGCCCATGGGTTGAGGCTCATTATGATGTATACCCGGCCCATGTGTTGGGGCCCGATGTGATGTATTTATAGCCTATGTGTCGAGGCCCATTGTGATGTATATGTGACCATGAGTGAGGCCCGTAGTGATGTGTATTAGGCCCTTGCATGAGGCTATAGGCCACTATATGTTTGGCTCTATTAGGCCCCTCCTTGGGATCAACGATGGTTAAATGTCCACATTGATGTGCGATGATGGTTAAACGTCTACATTGTGATCCTCCCTTATGTCCTTTGTTAGGCCGAGTATCGAGGCCGATTCCGATTTGTCGAGGCAGATTGTATAGGCCGATTCTACTTGTCGAGGTCGAGTATCGAGGCCAATTCCGAGTGTCGATTGCAATTGACGTGACCAATTTGCCGATTGCCGATTTCGATTGACGTGACCAATTTGCCGATTTTCGATCGATTCCGATTGTCATGACCGATTGCCGATTCCAATTGACATGACCAATTTGTCAATTCTGAATATCGATCGATTCCGATTGTCATGACCGATTGCCGATTCTGATTGACGTGACTAATTTGCCGATTCTGATTATCGATCGATTCCGATTGTTATGACCGATTGTCGATTCCAATTTGCCAATTCTGATTATCAATTGATTCCGATTGTCGTGACCGATTGTTGATTCCGATTGACGTGATCGAATTGCCGATTCTGATTATCAATCGATTCCGATTGTTGTGACCGATTTGCAGGTTCTAATTATCGATCGATTTCAATTGTCGTGACCGATTGCTGATTCCAATTGACGTGACCGATTGCCGATTTCGATTGACGTGACCGATTTGTTGATTGCCGATTAGCGATCGAGGCTGATTATCATGACCGATTTGCCAATTTTGATTATCGATTAATTTCGATTGTTGTGACCGATTTGCCAATTCCGATTATCGATCGATTCTAATTTGTCAAGACTAATTTTCGAGGCCAATTCCGTTTGGTCGAGACCAATCCTGTTTGATCGAGACCGATTCCGTTTCGTCGAGGTTGATTCCTTATGTTGAGGCCAATTGCAATTATCGAGGTATAACAGCCCGGATTTTTTCCAACCTGGAATTAGACGTCCTTAGGCGATGGGTCAATCCTAACATCGGTTTAACTCCTCAAACACTCAATTAAAACCTCAAATCCCTTTTCAAACCATTTTCTTCACAAATCCTACCCTTCACCACCTTGTTCTTTCAATTTTTCTAAGTACTTTCACCCTAGACACAATCTTAAACTAGCTAAGTATTATAACTTGGATCACTTTATATACAAACTACAAAGGCCAAGGTACCACCTCAGACCGAAATCACCCAGGACTAAATCCTTTAGAAATGAGGCGAGAATTAGCCAGTGTTAAACTAGAGTGCCTGTGAAATTAGCACCAATCACTTTAAATACGATCTGCAAGACCCAAAACTTGTAGAATCATTGACGCTAGGTTACCCTAAAATCTAGGATCAATCTCATTACCCGGCTGCTCTCGGGAGCATCTCGAAACTCCGTATCGGATCTGGACCGCACGTCGGAAGTCCAATTAATACGAAGTTAAGGAACTAGGACCGCCTTGCTGGGCTTGACAACCATCTCGGAAATCAAATCCAGATAGTGTCCCAGCGCTATTCGCTTGAGCTCGGAGTGAAAAGAGTGAGAAATGTGAAATTAATTTAAAATAAAATATCTCAAATAGTAATCTGGCACCTCTCGCTTGCGGATCAGTTTTAAGCAACCAGACCGTCAGAATCAAACCAAATTACACCCTCGGATCAGGAGAAATTTCATACACATTTACATGTACTCGGAATCTCCGATCGAGATCCGCTAACCGTTGAACTGAAACTGGTCCGCCACGCGTGATCTGGAATCCCGACCGAAACGAAAACTTAACTCCACCTAGATCCGGTGTCGATGAGCTTAAGTCCGACCTTTGGCTCAAGGAAGCTCGCTAGAAGTCCTCCGTTGATCTGAAACCAGCTCACTTTGGTTATAACCTAAGTATACTTTGACCTGGAGTCTATTTCGGTTAGTTTTTAGGCTATATAAGGACCTTAAACCCTCTCTCATTGCAGCCATACGAATTTGAGAGAAGCCCTAGAGAGAGAAGAGAGAAAAGAGAGAAAAAGTGTGGGAGTTGTGGGAGATTCTCCCTGCCACTCTTCTCTGCTGCTATCCATGCTCCACCACTCCGTTCTTATCGCTTTCCCGGCGATTCCGGCTCCATTTCTAGGTAAGAAACCCTAACCCTAATATGTTTTGGGGTTTTGATAGTTGTAGGTTATGAAATAAGTAACTTATTTCGTTCTATAGGTTGCCAAACTGCCGAATACGGAAGCTTAGCAAACCTATCGGATCCGTTACGATTCTACAACAAAAGGAGCGGACTTTAGGTGTATAGGTTATGGTTTTCAACGCTTTCAATGTCAAATAATGATAGATTCATGATCTGCATGCAATTGCACATGTACAAAGTGTTGTCCGTTTTCCGTTTCAATTAAAGATGAAAAATATGGAATTCTACATACTCTAGGTAATTGTAGAAAGTACCGTATACGTACAAATTTTGGAAATGTGTTTGACATGATTAATTGTTGTATGAATATATTATATGTGGATAAATTACTTGTTTGGCGAAAGGACTCGCCCTATACATGTTTTGCTCATATACACTATGTATGTTGAAATTATGTATTCTAGAAAGTACCGTATACGTATAAATCTTGGAGATGTGTTTGCCATGATTATTTGCTGTATGAATATACTATATATGGATAAAATACTTGCTTGGCGAAAGGTTAGCCCTAATACATGTTTTGCTAACATACATCATGTATGTTGTAATAGTGTATTCTAAGTGTTTGTGAAAATGACTGAATGAGTATAAAATTCTCATTCGTGCTCGCCATGACTAATTGTCATGGATTCGTGATTGTTGTATTAGCGATACCCCTTTGATGAAAGGATTTGCCCTAAATCACGCCACCGCCAATATACACTATATATGCTAAAATGTGTGACCCAAGTGTTTGTGGAAATGACTAAATGAATATGGAACTTGGATTCCTGCTTGCCATGACTATCCGTCGTGGGTGTATGCGTGTTATGATTGGGGTACTCCCTAGTGAAAGGATTTGGCCTTATACCTATGTGATCAACATATGTCATGTATGTTGGTGTATATAGTTTAAGTGTTTGTTACAAAGTTTGAATGAGTAGTAGTTAGTAAATTGTAATGTATAAGGGTGTTGAGATATGATTCTCAACTCTTTTAACTATGTGTATGATTTCCTTGGATAGTTGTGTGATTAGGAATTGAATATGTACAAACTCATGCTTGTGTTGTGCTTCATAACATGCTCAACTACTTTTATGATTTTATCTATGTAATGCATATGTTTAAATTCATATTTACGTTGTATGATCCGTCATGGGTGATGGGGGAGTGGAGCAACGAGTGCGTGCAACAGCCCTGACAGCCCAAAACGGATAATACTAGACTTGATTGTATGATTTGAATCTTGATCCATTACTGTTTTATCTATCTACAATTGATTGTGTTTGGGGCTATGTTTATAGTCCAGACAATCGGTAACGAAAATGAATGCGTGGCTAAGATCATTTGCCACGTGAGATGTGTTCGACGAACCCGAGTCGTACTTCGGTTGGCGATAGTGGTTGGCCACGCGAAGTGCTTATGCACTTCATGTCGTTCAACCTGTTGTGCACTCGAGCTAGCCGAGCCCGTCAAGCTACCCGATCTGTCTTATGTATGATCACCATGTTTGGACGCTACTGCTTGAACTTAGGGTACCAAACTTACCAGCGAAATCCCTTTTAACCATGGTACCTCGATTCGCTAAGACTCATGAGTCGGGCATGGTGGTATGGGACACCGTGGTCGAGCCGTCGGCCTACGCTGGGACCACGTACCTCTCCGTAGTGACCAGTGAGCAACCAGACTCGTGAGCCGATTATGGTGGTATGAGACACTATATTCGTGTTGTCGGCCTACATTGATAAGGTGATGGGGGAGTGGTGCAACGATTCCGTGTAACAACCCTGGCAGCCCTTTGTAGTGACCTCGAGCATACTCTGAATCTGCGGTGAGGCGATGAGCCTTCCCGTAGTAACGAGTATAAACTAGGCCTGTATTGATAAGGTGATGGAGTAGTGGTGCAACGATTTCGTGTAACAGCCCTGGCAGCCCTTGCAGCGACCTAGAAACACACCATCGTATGAGATTGTCTAGGACTGACGACCCTAGAATGGATCATGTTTGGGAATGATACAAGGGAGGTACCTTAGTTTCCCAATCCTGCTATTTGAAATGGAGTAATAAAAAAAACTCGGTAATCATGCTCATCATGCATTGCATGTGCCTGGAAGATATGGAGCACTGAGGGATGAAAGCATGCCGCGAACGAAGAGGGTGTCACATGAGGGAGTATGTCAGTGAGGGCATCCATCATGACTATATCATACTTGCATTAATAAGAGTAGTTAGGAATGTTTGATTTTACTGCTTTATCATTACTGCTTGACTGAATTGATAACATGATAACTTATGCCTTATTGTTCTACTGAGTTGCTACTCACTACCACGTTACGGGACAGTGTTGTACACACCAACCAGATTTGTTGAGTTTTAGGTGATGGCGATGCTTATGAAGCAGAGCCGAACTATTGTGATGTGGAGGAGGAGTCCTCCTACATGTTGTTCTCTGTCAGGTTTATGAAGACCTGGTATTGTATTGACGGGGCTATGGTACTTGGGATAGAAGTCATTACTCTTACACATTTGGTATATTTTGGAACTATACTTGTAATTATTTAACCTGGTAATGTTATTACACTCTGGAGACTCACCACAGTTTTTATATATTTTATATATCTATCACAGTCTTCCGCTTGCAATTTAACTGTCTCTGGAGTATGATATGCTGTTTTGGCTTAATCTCACTCATGTTCACTACATTAATGCAGACAACATTTAATCATCATTATCTATGTTGCATAAGTTATGTTCTGGAACTCGAGAGTTGAGTTACTACTTGACCCCCGATTTTTAGGGTGTTACAGTTAGTATCAGAGCATGATTTGGATTAAACCGGACCTGGGTTATGGTCACACGACGCACACTGACGCACTCTGACTTAGGAGGGAGCGACGGAACGCAGAAACAGTCATAGGTATCCCAATTTCGCCAATTGGCGAAGTTCACTGAAAACGAACGCCGAAATCGAGTCTGTATTCAACCATGGTCGCACGGGTCGACCTTAAAACATTCCTAGGCCATCTAATAATGAGTCTAGATCACAATACACCTCACCCCAACCGTTGAAAATTGGTAGAATACAGGATAAGCGTGATGATGATAACTACTTCGAATCCTCGGAGCTTCTCTGGACTCCTCATAGAGACTTCTCGAGTCTACGAGAAAAGAAAGCAGAAAGTAGAAATAAATTCTAATAAATTCAAAATTGATTAATGAATGACAGAAGAAAAAAATGAGTTCACAACCTTTTAAATAGGGATACCAAGTACTGGGAAAGAAATCAGAAACAAACTACAACTAAAACTCCTAGAATTCGCTACTTACTATAAGGTTGTGATGTCTACTAAGTGCGCAAGGCTTTCAGCCAAAAATAGTAAGTGTCCTATTTGACTTCACCAAACCGTTCTCCTAATTATTCTAAGCTCTGTACGCGATGAGCGCAACTCCTAAAGCCCAACAGATGAAGAGTAATCAAACTAAAACTATTATTTTAGTAAAAAGAAATTGAAACAGGGAAACAACCATCAATCGGAGGTTTTTTCGCAATTCCGGGCTGCGCAACATAGCGTAGCAGGGTTGGTTGGCTTCATTAGCTCGTTCTACGCCAAATTCATATATTTTATGTCAGATAACTCATTCCAGATTGCAATATATGTCCGATTTGCCCGAAATTACCCGAAATGGAGCGAATCGGGGTCGGGGGGCCAAACGGAGCACTTCCAAAGGGACCCAGGGTGGGACCCAGTGATTTTTAGGACCTAGGGGGCATGAGAAACATGCCCATGAGGCCCCCCCTCAAAATCTGGAAGGTTGGTCAGCGAGGCCTCGCCAGAATTTGGGCCCGGCCGGGCGGGCCGGTCGGGCCGATTGAGTTTGGGGGTTGTGGGACCCCCATGATACCCCTCCCGTCCCATTTCATTCTCCCAAAACACCACTTCCTTCACAAACCTCCCCTCCAAGCCGTTTTCTCTCTCCAAACTGGCTGTTTCTCTTCAAAACCGCCCTTCCAATCGTTCTCCCTACTGATTTCGACCACAACCTATCCATTCCCATCATCCACAGCAGCCCCTTCCTCCCTACCATCTCTGTTTCCCTCATTTGGACTCCCACACCCCCCATTTGGAGCTCAAAATCGGGTAAGCTCTCTAACCCATTCATTTTCTTCATTTTCCTTTCTTTACTCCTTGTCAGTTGGGCCTCTACAACCCCTAATGAGAACCAAATCTGTGGAGAACCAAAACTCCAGCCCCTTTTCTCCCTTTAGAGCCCGTTCGGCCAACTGCATTAGGTGAGTAAGGTGGATAGAATTGTAAAAGTAATAATAACTGTATGTGTAAGATATGTTTCCTAGGTTGGGTGTATCCCATGCTTTTCAATCCCATGTTTGGAATGTATGCAATAAAAAGTATATCCGGGGTTTTCCTCTTACCCTTAGAAATTCCGATTCTTGGGATTTGGAAATCCCATCTCACACTTTTCCAACACCAAGGTCATTTTCTAAAGCCTATAAAATTTATTTTTATCCCACCCACCCTCCTACCAACCATGTCACACCCAATCCCGAGGTAGGATTAGTAATGCAGTCCCATTTAATACAACTTAAGACCACTGGCCAAATAGTGTTAAAGTGATAAAGTCCATTGATATACATTAACCCACCACACTCTGATAGCATAAGCTTTTAGAGTAAATGGTTGTTTGACAAATAGGCCCATAGAGTTTGGACCTAGAGCAGTGCTTCGACAGACCTGACAGTAGAGGAAATCCAACCAATTAAGAACGTGAACTTTAGAACCCCCTTAGTTGGTTTGAGCATATGTGAAGTGCTCGAGCGTAGCTACATTCATGTTCGGGCAACTCAATTCCAAATAAACAAACAAACAATTTCCTTTATTAAAAATGGTGTAAAATCATCTAGTGTATAAGAATAGACTTTGGATTATACTTAGAGGAAACTTCTATATCCCTTAGATTTAATGATAAGTCAAATCTATACACCCCTTAGAATCGCTTTCTCAAGGACTTAGTACAATCGGGAACACGGAGTAGAGAAACTACATATAAGCGAGGTACTCGCGGTCTGAATCGAATTCTCAATCCTGGTAGTGACTAATGAACTCTATGCTCTGATCAAGCAAAAGGTCGGGATCAACTAGGATTAAGAACTGATACGATACATTTTCTGTCCTCATGAGGCAGAAGATCTATGTATCCGGCTCAGACCCACTACGCAACTTTCTTCCGTGTTGGCCGAACCGCTTGCAACCAAAAGTTTATAACTTCGTCTTTGAAAAGTATTAGGAGTATATAGCCGATAGCGACTTTGTCTTTTAGGCCCAAGGAATTACCCAAATGGGCATTCCCTAAGTTTTTAGAGTGATCGGTCTACGGAGTTACTGAAATATAAACTGTGAAGCATTCGCGGCTTGACCCAATTCTCAATCCTGGGCGACTATTAACGGGCTCTCTGCTGACGAGCAGACGACTAGAATCCACAAGGATTCAGAAGGGATACGATGAGCTTCTACCCTGGTCAGGTAGATGATTGATGTATCAGGATCAAGCACACTATAACCGTCTCTCCGTGTTGGTCAAACAATGAAAACAGTTATCTTACTCTAAATTGTTGGGAATTGTCGTCGAGACTCCAAATAGGGAAAGAAATCCATTGTAGCAAACCATTAGGATATAAGCAAGGGATAAAGAAATAAATTTTAATGGGGGTAGACTAAAATGAACCAGACTAGTATATATCCTACCGCGCGTAGAAACTTGGAATCAATAAGTCTTAGGCAAATGAAATAATAGAAATCTTTCCTTATTACCTTTAGCCAATTTCGGGGACGAAATTTTATTTTAAGGGGGGTAGATTGTAACAGCCCCGATTTTTTCCAACCTAGAATTAGACGTCCTTAGGCGATGGGTCAATCCTAACATCGGTTTAACTCCTCAAACACTCAATTAAAGCCTCAAATCCCTTTTCAAACCATTTTCTTCACAAATCCCACCCTTCACCACCTTGTTCTTTCAATTTTTCTAAGTACTTTCACCCTAGACACAATCTTAAACTAGCTAAGTATTATAACTTGGATCACTTTATATACAAACTACAAAGGCACAGGTACCACCTCAGACCGAAATCACCCAGGACTGAACCCTTTAGAAATGAGGCGAGAATTAGCTAGTGTTAAACTAGAGTGCCTGTGAAATTAGCACCAATCACTTTAAATACGATCTGCAAGATCCAAAACTTGTAGAATCATTGACGCTAGGTTACCCTAAAATCTAGGATCAATCTTATTACCCGGCTGCTCTCGGGAGCATCTCGAAACTCCGTATCGGATCTGGACCGCACGTCGGAAGTCCGATTAATACGAAGTTAAGGAACTAGGACCGCCTTGCTGGGCTTGACAACCATCTCAAAAATCAAATCCAGATAGTGTCCCAGCGCTATTCGCTTGAGCTCGGAGTGAAGAGAGTGAGAAATGTGAAATTAATTTAAAATAAAATATCTCAAATAGTAATCTGGCACCTCTCGCTTGCGGATCAGTTTTAAGCAACCAGACCGTAAGAATCAGACCAAATTACACCATCGGATCAAGAGAAATTTCATACACATTTACATGTACTCAGAATTTCCGATCGAGATCCGCTGACTGTTAAACTGAAACTGGTCCGCCACGCGTGATCTGGAATCCCGACCGAAACGAAAACTTAACTCCACCTAGATCCGGTGTCGGTGAGCTTAAGTCCGACCTTTGGCTCAAGGAGGCCCGCCAGAAGTCCTCCGTTGAGCTGAAACCAGCTCACTTTGGTTATAACCTAAGTATACTTTGACCTGGAGTCTATTTCGGTTAGTTTTTAGGCTATATAAGGACCTTAAACCCTCTCTCATTGCAGCCATACGAATTTAAGAGAAGCCCTAGAGAGAGAAGAGAGAAAAGAGAGAAAAAGTGTGGGAGTTGTGGGAGATTCTCCCTGCCACTCTTCTCTGCTGCTATCCATGCTCCACTACTCCGTTCTTATCGCTTTCCCGGCGATTCCGGCTCCGTTTCTAGGTAAGAAACCCTAATCCTAATCTGTTTTGGGGTTTTGATAGTTGTAGGTTATGAAATAAGTAACTTATTTCGTTCTATAGGTTGCCAAACTGCGAATACGGAAGCTTAGCAAACATATCGGATCCGTTACGATTCTACAACAAAAGGAGCGAACTTTAGGTGTATAGGTTATGGTTTTCAACGCTTTCAATGTCAGATAATGATAGATTCATGATCTGCATGCAATTGCACATGTACAAAGTGTTGTCCGTTTTCCGTTTCGATTAAAGATGAAAAATATGGAATTCTACATACTCTAGGTAATTGTAGAAAGTACCGTATACGTATAAATTTTGGAAATGTGTTTGACATGATTAATTGTTGTATGAATATATTATATGTGGATAAATCACTTGTTTGGCGAAAGGACTCGCCCTATACATGTTTTGCTCATATACACTATGTATGTTGAAATTGTGTATTCTAGAAAGTACCGTATACGTATAAATCTTGGAGATGTGTTTGCCATGATTATTTGCTGTATGAATATACTATATATGGATAAAATACTTGCTTGGCGAAAGGTTAGCCCTAATACATGTTTTGCTAACATACATCATGTATGTTGTAATAGTGTATTCTAAGTGTTTGTGAAAATGACTGAATGAGTATAAAATTCTCATTCGTGCTCGCCATGACTAATTGTCATGGATTCGTGATTGTTGTATTAGCGATACCCCTTTGATGAAAGGATTTGCCCTAAATCACGCCACCGCCAATATACACTATATATGCTAAAATGTGTGACCCAAGTGTTTGTAGAAATGACTAAATGAATATGGAACTTGGATTCCTGCTTGCCATGACTATCCGTCGTGGGTGTATGCGTGTTATGATTGGGGTACTCCCTAGTGAAAGGATTTGGCCTTATACCTATGTGATCAACATATGTCATGTATGTTGGTGTATGTAGTTTAAGTGTTTGTTACAAAGTTTGAATGAGTAGTAGTTAGTAAATTGTAATGTATAAGGGTGTTGAGATATGATTCTCAACTCTTTTAACTATGTGTATGATTTCCTTGGATAGTTGTGTGATTAACAATTGAATATGTACAAACTCATGCTTGTGTTGTGCTTCATAACATGCTCAACTGCTTTTATGATTTTATCTATGTAATGCATATGTTTAAATTCATATTTACGTTGTATGATCCATCATGGGTGATGGGGGAGTGGAGCAACGAGTGCGTGCAACAGCCCTGGCAGCCCTAAACGGATAATACCAGACTTGATTGTACGATTTGAATCTTGATCCATTACTGTTTTATCTATCTACAATTGATTGTGTTTGGGGCTATGTTTATAGTCCAGACAATCGGTAACGAAAATGAATACGTGGCTGAGATTCATTTGCCACGTGAGATGTGTTCGACGAACCCGAGTCGTACTTCGGTTGGCGATAGTGTTGGTCACGCGAAGTGCTTATGCACTTCATGTCGTTCAACCTGTTGTACGCTCGAGCTAGCCAAGCCCGTCAAGCAACCCGATCTGTCTTATGTATGATCACCATGTTTGGACGCTACTGCTTGAACCTAGGGTACCAAACTTACCAGCGAAATCCCTTTTAACCATGGTACCTCGATCCGCTAAGACTCATGAGCCGGGCATGGTGGTATGGGACACCGTGGTCGAGCTGTCGGCCTACGCTGGGGCCACGTGCCTCTCCGTAGTGACCAGTGAGCAACCAGACTCGTGAGTCGATTATGGTGGTATGGTACAATATATTCGTGTTGTCGGCCTACATTGATAAGGTGATGGGGGAGTGATGCAACGATTCCGTGTAACAGCCCTGACAGCCCTTTGTAGTGACCTCGAGCATACTCTGAATCTGCGGTGAGGCGATGAGCCTTCCCGTAGTAACGAGTATAAACTAGGCCTGTATTGATAAGGTGATGGGGGAGTGGTGCAACGATTCCGTGTAATAGCCCTGGCAGCCCTTGCAGTGACCTAGAAACACACAATCGTATGAGATTGTCTCGGACTGACGACCCTAGAATGGATCATGTTTGGGAATGATACAAGGGAGGTACCTTAGTTTTCCAATCCTGCTTTTGAAATGGACTAATAAAAAAAACTCGGTAATCGTGCTCATCATGCATTGCATGTGCCTGGAAGATGTGGAACACTAAGGGATGAAAGCATGTCGCGAACGAAGAGGGTGTCGCATGAGGGAGTATGTCAGTGAGGGCATCCATCATGACTACATTCATTCTTGCATTAATAAGAGTAGTTAGGAATGTTTGATTTTACTGCTTTATCATTACTGCTTGACTGAATTGATAACATGATAACTTATGCCTTATTGTTCCACTTAGTTGCTACTCACCCCACGTTACGGGATGGTGTTGTACACACCAACCAGATTTGTTGAGTTTTAGGTGATGGCGATGCTTATGAAGCAGAGCCGAACTATTGTGATGTGGAGGAGGAGTCCTCCTACATTTTGTTCTCTGTCAGGTTTATGAAGACCTGGTATTGTATTGACGAGGCTATGGTACTTGGGATAGAAGTCATTACTCTTACACATTTGGTATATTTTGGAACTATACTTATAATTATTTAACCTGGTAATGTTATTACACTCTGGAGACTCACCACAGTTTTTATATATTTTATATATCTATCACAGTCTTCCTCTTGCAATTTAACTGTCTCTGGAGTATAATATGTTGTTTTGGCTTAATCTCACTCATGTTCACTACATTAATGCAGACAACATTTAATCGTCATCATCTATGTTGCATACGTGATGTTCTAAAACTCGAGAGTTGAGTTACTACTCGACCCCCGATTTTCAGGGTGTTACACGAGTCCAATTCCATTTGGTTTAGGCCGATTCTGTTTGGTCGAGGCCGATTCTGTTTGGTCGAGGCCGATTCCGTTTGGTCGAGGCCAATTCCGATTATCAAGGTCGATTCCGTTTAGTCGAGGCCGATTCCGTTTGATGAGGCATCTGTTTGGTCGAGGCTGATTCCATTTAGTCGAGGCCGATTCCGTTTGGTCGAGGTCGATTCCAATTGTTGAGGTCGATTCCGATTATCGAGGTCTAATGTAATGTTTATAAGGCCCATGAGATGTGGCCCTTTGTGATGTATATTAGGCCAGTGTTAGAGGCCCATTTTGATGTATATGTGGCCTATGTGATGTGACCCACTTGATGTATATGAGGCCCAATGTGATGTATTTGTGGCCATCCATTGGGGCCCATCTTGATGTGATGCATAATGGACTCGTGTGAGAGGCCCATTGCGATGTGTTTGGGGCCGATGGGTTGTGGCCCATTGTGATGTATTCGAGGCCCATGGGATGTAGCCCATCCGATGTATATTGGCCCATGTGATGTGTATTAGGCTCATGTGATGCGGCCCATTATAATTGTATGAGGCCCATTGTGGTGCATTTGAGGGTCAGGCTATGGAGCCCATTGTGATGTATGTTAGGCCCATCGTGATGTGTATTAAGCTCTTGAGTGAGGCACATGGTGTTGTATATTTGGCCTTGTGTGAGGCCATGGCTCCACTTTATGTTAGGCCCTATGTGGGTCATTCCTTGAGGGCAATGTTGGTTAAATGTCCACATTGTCGAGATCGATTGTCGATTGCCGGTTATTGATGCCAATTATGAGTATGTGATGGCATAGCATCATGATACATGCCTATACACATCATCTGCATGTTTGTTATGAGATGTGGTTAACCATTTCGCCTGGGGACTACCCGCTTTACCTATGGTTTTCCATTGGGGCTCTCGTAAGTGGGAGCAACTGTGAGGTAGTAGCAGCTCCAGGTCCATATGAAGCAGTCGATCTATGTCATTGGGTATGTTGTTATGAGACTCCCTGATAGGCGGAGATTGTCTTACATGAGCATACAGTATGCGAAGGATTGATGCATGACTGGATTATATGACTCATACATCTTGCATTGTGTGTTGTGATTACTGTACACCCTAGCGACATCAGGGTCGTAGCCTCCACAGGCATATCGTGGATGGTCAGATGGGACACCAAAAATCTGTTCTAGTGTAGGGCGCCATAGATATACCTGGGTGTAAATCCCTAAACCTTCGTGGCTAGGAGACGCCCCAACGTCGAGACCAAGTGGATATATATGAGCGCATGAGGGCCGAATACCAGGAGGCCACATATCCCACTATGTCGTGATTGGTTAGGAGGGGGTGTGGCCTTACTCGCCCAAGGGTAGGGGGCATAACTAGGCTGAGTTTGACCAGTTCGTGAATGGGTCCGCTATCGACGTGCCAGGTAGATATTGGCTGATTACTGGCCGGGCGGATAATGAGGTCTCTTCCACTTGCATGGTCGACGTCAGTGGGTGGCGATTTGCATATAGAGTGTATTAGACCCCGGTGATGATCCCAGAGAGGAACCATACTGATATGTGTACTTATTGAGCAGGAGTTGCATACTCATTCATTCATTCATTCACATCCACTCGGGCTGGTGGTGCGTAATTAATTGTTACGTGTACCTTCGCAATGGTCAGGATTTCGGTTTGGACGCGCAACTAAGCTGAGATCAGGAGTTTACCACATTGTGTCTGACTATCCAAATTTAGGTATGGGATTGGTTTGGATAGAAGTCCCTTGTGGTGGACCCCGAAGCCTACGATACTATGTACTATCATCCCGACTTCACACTCTAGCTTGGTCATTTCATTCGCATCGCATATTGCATTACATCCGCAGGCATATGGCATTTTGGATCGCTATGTTTCTGCACTTATATGGCCTAGACGGACTTAGTAGGATTTACACATTGCATTGTATCCTCGGCATCTAATATTTGATTCTCTATGACTTCTCATTTGCATAGCTGATTTGTATTGCGTACTCTGATATTGTATGATTTATAGACTTACAGTATTTCCGCTTACTCTGATATCGTATGATTCATGATCTCGCCAGAATTCCGATATTGTATTATTATGGCATTGTATTGAATACTTGAAACTTACCTTGGGCACACACTTTCACCACCCACTAAGCTTTCTATAAGCTTATGCACGATAGATGCGTGCAGATGACGTTAGGTTGCAGCAGCGTTGAGCATGGAGTGTGCAATGGTCTTCTGGAGCTTTAATTTTTGACATATGTATTTCCCTTTCAGCATTGTATTCAAATGTTTATATTAGTAGATATGTGATGATGATGTTGCCTTTGTGATTTGGGCATACTTAAGGTTATGCTTATTATGAGTTAAGTGTACATTAGAAAACCCTCCTTGTAGGATCCCAAGATCGGAATCTAGTGTATGGACGCTAGGAGCCGAGAATGGGGTACTACAGAGGCTGTCGGCACCGAATTCGATGATCGGGATTCCAGTGAATTGAATTTCTGGATTTGGGGCGTGACATTGCTGGAATTCGATAGGGAGGATCGCAAAAGTCTAAGGAACGGTATGGACTAGGATACGGGGCTTACGATTGTCTTCAGGAGTAGGGCATCGAAAGTAAGATATCTTCAATCATGTTAGATAATGCATATACAAATGATGTTATGATTTCTTTTTTTGCAGAGCCAATTCAAGAGGCGGGGAATCTCTATTTTGGGAGAAAAGTTTTCTAAGTTAGATGTTGTGCTTACATTTTGAATCTAATTGTGAAAGAGGGGCCAAAAATAATTGATGAAATGATTGATAACATAAGAGAGAACGTGAAGTATATAAGGAGGTTACCATCAAGACTTAGTATCTGGAATGACATACTCCAACGTTTAAGTGTTGGATCACAAAAGAACATTGAAGGTAGATGTGTGCACCCGTTGGAATTCAACATATGGAATGTCGGATGCGGCAGTTGAGTTGAAAATTGCATTAACAAAATTTGCAGTTTGTAATAAATCATATGCTTAGTTACCTAATGAAGATGATTGGAGAAAAGCTAAAGATGTTCGTAGTTTTCTTCAAGTTTACTATGACTATACAAAGTTATTTTCTAGGAATAAATATCCAACGGAAAATCTATTTCTTCCAAAGCTTTGGAAGATTAAGTATGTTCTTTAGAGAAGTGTTACAACAGGTCCAGATTACATTCAGAATATGGTATTAAGCATGCAAGTGAATTTTGAAAAGAGCCGGAGCGAATATCACCTGTTGATGGTTTTAGTAGTTATACTTGATCCTCGCTACAAAATATGACTGGTTAGTTACGTTTATAAAAAGATTTATTTGTTTGACAAGACAACAGTTGAAACATCTAGTGTTCATGTTGTAAGTGATATGGTTTTTAGCTCCTATAATTGTCAAATTTTGTAGTGCCAGAACCTCTTGGAATCTGTCTTGTATAGCGCATCGATATATTCAAAACAGTGCATCTCATGTACAAGGACAATGGTCTTTACTTCAAGATCTTCAAATGCAAGATTACTTATTCATGTTCATGTACAACATCAATTGTGAATTCAAGCTTTCAAGTCTCAAGAATTCAAGATTTTCAAAGCTTCGTACAAGTCAAGACAACGTCTCCAGATTTTGATACTTAAGTTCAAGCTTCAACGGTAGTCAATTTCAAGCTTCAAGAGTCTCAAATTCAAGCTTCTTCCTATGACAAAATCTCACGCTTCATGAACTTCAAAGAACAACTATCAACTGAAGGAAAAGAAGTTTCAATGTTCATACATCACTAACAAGGTATAAGTGACCATAGATTGACCTTAGGGTAGGTCATTTTGAACACAACTTAATTAGATCATTTTATAAGTGAATAGACTGTTTTTCAACTAGTCCTGGACTCTATTCCACAACCAGTCCTAAGTTTGTTACAAATTTTCAAAATTTTTTTGTTAAGTTACGACCAGTCCTGGAGACTGCTTGCCCGGTCGTGTGACTAGTGCTCGACTCGTTCTCGACCAGTCCTGCAGCCACGACTCAAAGTCCAGCAACTAAATCCGGTTCCACACGACCAGATGTGGATAGGTCCCGACTAGTCGTGGAGGTCCCTCAACCAATCGTGGAACGGCTTTATCCGATCGTGTTCAAAATTTCAAAAATTTGTTAGTCCTACGACTAGTCGTAGTGTTTACAGGACCAGTCGTGAACGTGATTTCTTCACCTATAAATAGAGGATGAATTTCAGAGTTTTTCATTCAATTCTAGCTAATTCAATTCGTCACTCTGAGAGATAAGTTAGTGTTTTTTTAAAGCTATATTGTGCTCATTTAATATTCTCTTAATTTAGCTTTATTATATTTAATTTTGTAATTTTTATTCCAATCATATTTGAAGAAGGGATTGAGATTGCCCTTTTCTTGAAATCAAAATCGAATAGAGCTAGCCCAACTTGATTTAATTTAAAATCAATTTAGAACCTAGAACCATTTCATAATTCAATTTGGACATTGAACTTCTACGTTGAAATTCTACTCCGAATTGGTTCTTCCGGGCTGCATCAAAAGGAGAACATCTAGGTATTTTACATTATTGTAAATTTTTATTTTGGTTTTTGAGATTGTGCCAGAAAAATCTCTATTTTGGTTTATCTGAGGTGATCCAGAAAATTCAGAGTGTGGGGTTTTTGAATTGTGTAAGCCCACTTGAAAGACACAATTGTGAGGGTTTTAGGTGAACTTGGAAAAACTTATTTTCATAGTGAACGCTAATATCCACTGTGTGAGGAGATAAGAAGTGAAGTAGTTGTGTGGCTGTTGTTTAACAGTTGGTGTACACACAAGCGAACCACTATAATTTTGTCTTGTGGTTTGATTATTTATTTATTTGTGTGGATGATTGTAATTTCCTTTTTTACATTTGTAGAGAATGTTGTAATCCTTATGTGGATGTGTGAGAATGTTGTAATAGCTTAGATTTTCCTTCTTGCTATTTATTTCTTTATGAAAGTGCACCTGCTAGTGCCCGTGTTTGTCAAGTTACATGTGTGGTGAGTCAGATTGGCTACAGAGCTTGATAGGAAGATTATTTCAAGCGTCTGCCTCGACCGGATGTGTGGAAGCTCGCCATAGGTAAAACATAACCTCACATCCCATGTCCCAAAACACCAGGTGATTAAAACCCTTAAAACAAGATAGACATCTAAGGGTTTTTTTTGTTGTGAGAAAACTTTTTCAAAATAGGAAAATCTCTATGTTTTTCTCGCCTTGTCGATTTTATCGAAGCACCCTCGATATGATCGACCTGCTCTATCGATGTCCTCGATACCTTAACGATATTATCGATGAGAGGATCAAAAGTGTCCAGCAACTAAATATTCATCTGGACTGATTTATCGATGTATCGATACACATATCGATATCATCGATATAAGCACAAATATGTCCAGCAACTTCATAACATATCTGGACGAATTATCGATGTAACGATACACCTATCGATATCATCGATATTCAAATCTTGAGCCCATCGAGAGTGGCTCGATAAGATCGACAGACAGATTTCCGGCGCCCCTGTTTTTTAATGAAAATCTCAAAATCCTTCGATAGAATCGATGCTCTTCCGATATGATCTGAATTCAAATATCAATAACATCGGAAGTCCGTCGATGATATCGATCATGGGCACGCATATCTTACAGCAGATATTTCAGGATGTTTTTAACTATGATTGGGGGCCCTTCGATAGAATCGATATTCAAATATCAATGATATCAACACCAGATCGATTGCATCGAACAAAGCCATAAACTGTCCAGCAAGTTCAAAAGATAAATCAGCTGGATTTATCGATGCCTCGACTCTGATCTCGATATCATCGACATTCAAATTTCGATGATCTCGATAGTTCCCCGATCAATCTCAAAATCCTGAAATATTTCAAAGTCAAGTCTCTCTCATTTTTCAAATGTCGATGGATCGATCCTGTCATCGATGGAATCGGAGTTCGAAATCCGATGACATCAACAATGGTTTCGATTCATCGACCAATTGGCAGAAAGTTTCAAAAGCATATGACATCGAGTCCGAGTCATCGAGCAGACCATCGATACTATCGAGAGTATACGCTCGATGATATCGAACCTACTTGATGATATCGAACTCTGTCATAAATATGACCATTTTATATCCGTTGGAACTTTTTGCCTATATATAGAGGACTTGTCTTTTGTTGCTGTGAGAGAAAATAGAGAGAGCTTTTGTGTGTTTCAACTTACATCTTATACCCTAAGCCCTTTCTCTCAAGGGAGTTCATCCTCCAATCCACCATCACCATTGATATTCAAATAGAGTGGATTGGGGAATGAACTTCCGCATTCAAGGATCCTCCAGCTACTACCTTAATGGCAAATCATTGAGTTGGGATGCCTTGAATGCATAAGAGTGGAACTACTCTACCTTCCTTATAGAAAAACCTTTAGAGAGTAAGATTCCATCTTAACCTTGACCCAACCTTAAGCCTAGTCTTGGTATATCTTTTGCGTTGCGGATCAAGGGAGTAGAAGACTCTTCGTCAACCAGGAGGAGGAGATCTTCGGCGTTGTGCTTAATTGGACTCATTAACTTATCTGTAAGTATCTAGAGTCCAAGAGGACACTTATGATCATTCCTTTCTAGGATTGGGTCTTAAGTGGTTCTCACCATTTGAAGTCTTCAAGGAGGCTTCCGGCGGGAGTGTACGTGGTGGGTGCATTGTGTGGATCCTTACTCTGTGGAGAGCATAAACATCTGGTTACGAGTGAACTAGTTAAACTCTCGGGTGCATTGTGTGGACCCTTGCTCTATGGAGAGCATAAACATCTAGTTAGGAGTGAACCAGTAAAACTCCATGGCTAGAGGTGAACCGAGTAGAAACCTTCGTATAAAGGTTGAAGGTGAACCTGATTTAAAACCTTAAGTTTGAGGTGAACCCTAGGAAACCTCCTTAGTGAAATCCGGTACACTCTAGGGTTGAGTGCGGCAGCCGGGAGTGGAGTAGACTTATCGTCGAACCACTATAAAATGACTGTGTTTATGATTGCTTTTCTATATGTGTGATTCATGTCAATGCATTCATATTCATATATCTGATCACATCTCACACACATACACAGTCACATCCAACATAGACTAAGTTGCATATTGCTATATCTTGATTAGTTTGTGATTGGATCCTCTACCTGGCTTGGAAGCTAATAGAATTACATTTAAGTAATCCTGAAAATTGCATACATGATAGGATTAGAGTGATAGGATTTTTAATATAACTCATAAATCTTTAAAAACTCCTATTCACCCCCCTCTAGGAGATATTGGCATATTCCGACTTCAACTCAAGCGGTCTTCACCGCTATTTCACTTTATTCCTCTATAACAGTTTGAGTTTATACCCAAACCGTTCTAATAAGGTTGTCCTGCCATAAACCTTTGGTTTTTATGGTGTAATGTTGTCCTTAGAACAACATTTGTATCAACCTCTCAATACTCGTTCTTTTGAGGTTGTCTTTAAATTCAACATTGTAGGATTGTCTTTTGCTATTTGTATTTAATTTATTTAAATTCTAATGTTAAAGTTTTAATTTTGGCATAGTCCTATTCACACCCCCCCCCCCTTCCCCCCCCTCTAAGACATATAGCTCAGCCTTTTCAAGTGGTATCAGAGCCTAATAGCTCATTTTTAATTATTCTTTTTGGATTTATTTCTTGAGCTAATCGATCCGAGTTATTTGAGATATCAAATTTTGATAGCCTTTCAGTCACTAGGCCTCCACCATTTGATGGCTCCAATTATGCCTATTGGAAAGCCAAAATGAAGATTTTCCTAAAATCTATGGATGAGGGTGTGTGGCAAGTCACAATGACTGAATGGACCCCTCTTACCACTAAAGTAACTGGTATTGATGGATCTAAATCTATGAAAATCTCACCTTATTTTTCTTGGACCACACTTAAAAAAAGTGAGAGTAGTGTCAATGCAAAAGCATTAAATGCAATCACTTGCGTACTATCACCGGATGAATTTAAAAGAATTATATCCTTTGATACTGAAAAGCAAGCCTGGGATATTTTAGAAATAACACACAAGGGAACAACAATTGTCAAGAAATCTAAAGTCCAAATCCTCACAACCAAATTCGAGGAAATACGTATGGAGGAAAGTGAAACTTTCATGGACTTTTATACTAGATTAAATGACATTGTTAACTCTATGTGGGGTCTCGGTGATAAAATCCCAGAAAGTAAAGTCTGTGCAAAAATACTATGCTTACTACCTGAACGGTTCAATTCAAAGGTGACCGCGATCTAGAAACTTCGTGATATGGACAACATGAGGGTAGAAGAATTGGTTGGGTCTTTACAAACCTATGAGTTAAATTTTAAAGATCCTAAAGGTAAATCAATTGCCCTTAAATCTTTTAAATGTTTTTCTCAAGAAAATTGTAGTAATTCTGATTTAGAAAATTCTGAAGATGATATGGCCCTTTTAGCTAAAAAGTTTTACAAAATTTTCAAAAGTAAAAATAGGGTTGATTTTCAAAAATCAAATGATAAGAAAAGAACTAAAACCAAAACTTGGAAATCTTTAAAAGATAGTCAATGTTACAACTGCTATGAATATGGGCATTTAGCGAACAAGTGTCCTAAAACGGACAAACCAAAAAAGAAAGGAATGTTGGCTACTTGGGATGAATCTTCTAGCTTTGAAGCCTCTTCTGAATCAGAAGATTCTGAAACCGAGTCGGGTAATGAAGTTAAAGCCCTTATGACTCTAGCCAAGTTCACTCTTTCAGATCATGATGATTCAACTGGTGAAGAAAATCTGAATAGTGATAATGAAATTGAAGAAGATCTTCAAGATGCTTACAATGCCCTATACAAGGAAAGTTGTAAGATTGCGGTAAAACTAAAACTTCAGAAAGAAAAGTTTTTGAAACTTAAAGAAAATTTTGATACTCTTGTTTTAGAAAAATCCAACTTTTCATATTGTTTTGAAAAAACTAAATACGATTTAGATTTCAAAATCTTCCTTATTGAAAATCTTAAATCTGAAAATGAAAAGCTAAAACTTGAAGTCTCTTTACTTTTGAGTTTAAAGGAGACATGGAGGTATGCCCAAGGTGATCCTAAGTTAGAAAAACTATTATCTGGATCCAGAAAATGTGGCAACTGATCTGATTTGGGCTACAACAAAAGTACTCCTAAACATAAGAATACTCCTCCTAAATTTGTGAAAGGAGAGTCTTCAAACTCAAAAGGGAAAAGTTCAAATTAAAATTATTCTAAAAATGCTAAAACTTTTCAATCCTTACAACCTAAAAGCAACCATATCAACTATAAAAATCAGAATCGTAATCCTTTAGCTGAGAAAATTGTTGATTTACTTAAGGAGCTCTTAAAATCCAACTCAATGGGTCGGTCTTATATCAACTACAAACACAAGAAGACCAACTATACTCCTAAACCCAAAACTGTAATGAAATGGGTTCCTAAGGTTACTTGCTTGGTTGCCCACACGACTTTCAAAGCTTCAAGCCATTCAAAGTGGTACCTAAACAGTGGATGCTCTAGACACATGACTGGTGACAAAGGTTTGTTCACCATTCTTAAAGACATGACTAATGGTTCAGTCACATTTGGTGTTGGTAGCAACTGTAGGATTATTGGCCAAGGTACGGTTCAACTTTCTAACCTCCCTTTATTTGAGAATGTTTCATATGTAGAAGGTTTAAAACACAACTTATTAAGCATTTCTCAAATATGCGATAAAAATTATAGCGTAAAATTTTCTAACTTAGGGTGTGAAATTTTGAATAAAAACGGTTCTGTAATATTAACTGGTCGCAGAACTTCTAAAAACTACTATATTGTAAGTGACTCTAGCTCATCTAATTTATCATGTTACATGGTCCATACCGATGAGACTGAATTATGGCATAAACGCCTTGGACATGTACACTACCGCAACTTATATAGATTGAGCAAAAGAGAGTTAGTAAGAGGCTTACCCAAAATACAAATAATAAATAAAATATGTGGCAAATGCCAGATTGGCAAGCAAACTAGGAGTTCTTACAAAAAAGTGGACTCCAATGCCACATTTAAACCGCTCAAACTCCTCCATATGGATCTTATTGGACCAACTAAAACGGAGAGTCGAGGTGGCAAAAAGTAGATTCTAGTAATCGTTGATGACTTTACCAGATATACTTGGGTAGTCTTCTTAAGAGACAAATTAGAAACTCTCGATGAAGTTAAAAGGATACTTAAACGTATCCAAACTGAAAAGGAGACTCAAGTCTGTAAGATCCATAGCGATCATGGATCAGAATTTGAGAATGGTGGTTTTGAGAAGTTTTGCAGTGATCAGGGAATATCACATGAATTCTTTGTGCCTAAAACACCACAACAAAATGGTATAGTAGAAAGAAAAAATAAAGTACTTCGAGAAATGACAAATGTAATGTTAAACAGTATGAAGCTCCATAAAAATGTTTAGGCCGAAGCCGTAAATACTGCATGTTATATAATTAACCATGTTTATACTAGAAAATCTAATGGTAAAATGGCTTATGAAATGTGGTTTGATAAGAAGCCTACTGTCAAATACTTTTGAGTTTTTGGCAGCAAGTGCTATATTTTACGTAACCGAGAAAATCTAGGTAAGTTCGACACCAAAAGTGATGAAGGGATATTTTTAGGGTATGCTTTAAATAGTCGAGCATATCAGGTTCTTAATAAGAGGACCGGTGTGATTCAAGAATCAATTAATGTGGTTATTGACAATCACTTGAAAACACCTGTTTCGAGTTCAGATAATGATGAAGTACTTCTAATTGATAAACCAGATTCTTCATTAAGTCAAACTAACTCTGAACTGAGGACTGTTAAAGACCATCCAACTAATCAAATTCTTGGAAACCCTCTCACTAGTGTACGTACTCGTATACAACTAGAAGATGTGTGTAACTACGTATGCTTTACATCTCAAATAGAACCGGTTAAAGTAAAAGAAGTTCTTACTGACAAAAACTGGATAGTTGCGATGCAAGAAGAGCTTAATCAATTTGTTAGAAATGATGTTTGGTACTTAGTTCCTAGACCTAAAGATAAACACATTATCGGAACTAAATGGATTTTTAAAAATAAGTATGATGAACTTGGTAATATTATTAGAAACAATGCTAGACTGGTTGTACAAGGGTACACTCAAATTAAAGGTATCGATTATGATGAGACCTTTGCCCCAGTAGCTCATCTTAAATTAATCAGACTATTTATATCCATTGCATGCTTTAGAAAGTTCAAAATATATCAAATGGATGTAAAGAATGCTTTTTTAAATGGCGATTTGCATGAAGAAGTATATGTTGAACAACCAATGGATTTTGAAGACCCTAAGAATACTGATCATGTCTATCGCTTAAAGAAAGCTCTCTACGATTTGAAACAAGCTCCCAAGGCATGGTATGAAAAATTGACTAAGTTTTTACTAAGTCATAACTTTATAATGGGAAGTGTTGATAAGACATTATTTGTAAAGAAACATAATGATCACATTTTAATAATATAAATTTATGTTGATGATATTATTTATGGATCTACCTGTGTTAACATGACTGTTGAGTTTGCAGATCTTATGAAATCTAAGTTCAAAATGAGCATGGTTGGGGAATTGAATTATTTTCTTGGGTTGCAAGTTAAACAGCAAGCTGATGGTTTCTTTATTTCTCAAACCAAATATGCTTTTAATTTAGTTAAAAAGTTTGGATTTGAAAATGGAAAAATTTTTAATACTCTTATGAGTACGACCTTAAAACTCTCAAAGGACTCTACAGGTAAGAGAGTTGATCCTAAATTGAATCGCAGTATGATAGGTAGCTTGTTGTATTTAACTGCGAGCCAACCTGATATTGCATTTAGTGGAGGAATTTGCGCTAGATATCAATCTGACCCTAAAAAGTCACATTTAACTGTTGTTAAGTGGATTATGCGATATGTCTCAAGTTCAGCTAATCAGGGTCTTTGGTATCCACATGATACTAGTGTTCAATTAGCTGGTTACACTGATGCTGATTGGGCTAGTAATATTGATGACAGAAAATCAACCAGTGGTGGTTGTTTCTATGTTGGGAACTATTTAGTTTCTTGGTAGAGTAAGAAACAAAGTTTTGTATTGTTCTCAACTGCTGAGGCTGAATACATTGCAGCAGGTAATGCATGTACTCAGCTTGTATGGATGAAAAGAATGTTAAGTGATTACGGAATTGCACAGGATTCTATGGTTTTATATTGTGATAATTTCAGTGTAATTAACATATCTAAAAATCGAATCCAGCCTTCACGAATTAAGCACATTGACATTAAATATCACTATATTCGTGAATTAGTGGAAGAAAAGACAATTACTTTGGAATACATTCCGACCGAGACTCAACTAGCTGATATTTTCACTAAACCGCTCGACAAAAGCAGGTTTAATAAATTGAAATTTGATCTTGGTATGTGCAATTTGAATTGATTAATTATGCATTTTTGTATTATATTGTATATATTTGTTATTTTAAATGGTTAGAATTTCAAATTTTAAGAAAATTACATATTTTTTGCTGTGCACGACCAATCGAGTACATACTCGACCAGTCGTGGCACGACCGATTGAGCATGTGCACGACCAGTCGTGTAGCGCGGGTTTGACCTTTATTTGGGGGGAAAATTCATTTTTCTTCATTAAGGGTTTCTTCTTCAACGAGTCTTAGCACGACCAGTCAAACCCATCTTCTTATATCTTCAAGGTTAGTGCTTCATTTCCATTTTCCTTCTAGATTCAAGTACTTATAACTTCTTTTTCATCTTTGGAATGATTTATTTCTTATTTCATTGAGGTTTTTGGAGTTTTCTGCTCTATAATCAGATTTTGAGAAAACCCACTCTACATCTTTTGCAACCTCTTGATTCCTTCATTTCATAGTTGCAAATGGATGCTAGAGGCAAAAAGAAAAGTTCTCGTGGTCCTTCAACATCTAGATCGACACCTATCATAAGGCGCCACCTTCGGTCACCTGAAGATGATCCCTCCTATGTGCGGGATTTAAGGTTGCGCAATGTTATAGTTGAACGACCTGTTCATGTTGAACATATATCTCCATTTGAACTCCTTCCTCTTCTCCAATCTATAGGATGGACTAACATTCTACATTGGGGTGGGCCTGCTTACCGGTCTATTGCGCAAGTTATGTTTGCATGTATTTCTGATTTTTCAATTGAAAATTTAACGTTTATTATAGCAACTAGAGAAGGTCCATTTGAAGTAGACCGACATTTGATTGCTGGCCTAATGGACATACCTGTGAATGATGAAGGTATTCCAATTAGCTCTCTAGTAGCTAAACCATCTGAATCAGAAAAACATATGCTTATTAGAGCATTGTGTAATATAAATGCGCAATGGAGCCAAAATGGGAATGCGCTTGCTTCAAAGTATTTGTTACCTAGATACAAGGTCCTTCACAGGATATTTATTTCAAATCTTAATCCTCGTTCTGGTAACAAAACCGAACTCACCTCTTTCATGGTTCAGATTTTGCATTCCATCATCTCTGGTTCATTTGTATGTCTTCCTTCTTTAATCTGTCATTCTATCATTCAATTCCGTCTCCATCCTGGACACAGTGATTTCCCTTTTACATATCTTATGACTGTGTTGGCCACCCATATGTTAGTAGCTACGCTGGTTGGAGAGGCTCTTATTTAACACCTTATTTTTAACAACTCAAATATAAACAAAATGAATTTGAGGTTGGTTGTTTGTCAAGTCAATGTGGGTGTTAGTGGAGCTGAAGCAGTAAATGAAGAAGAAGGCAATTTACCTGCAGATGACATTAACATGGACGATATCTTTGATGAGATCGAATAAGATTCTGATGCTAACCCTGATTATCATCCTTCTGATTTCCCTGAGAGGTTGCATTCTCTTGAGGAACAGGTGGCTCAGATTCATGTAACCCAGGATTCACAATTTGCTTATATGCGTAAATATATGAGGCGCATTAATAAGGGTTTATATCAAATTGATCCATCCATTCCTGTTCCCTCTTTAAGATCTGATTAGTATTTTCATATATGGATTGTAATAACTCTTATGATATTGATTTTGGTTTGAGGGATTGTCTCATTGATTTTGGTTTGAGGGATTGTCTTTGGTTGAACTTGGTTGATGTTGATTGATGATGCTTGAACATTTCTTGCTTATGAATTTTCATATTTTGCTCATTTATTCCTCTTTGCTTGTCTTATTCTTTGTTTATCTACATCCTGTTTCTTGTATTGGGTTCTTCCTTTGTCATATTGTGACAAAAAGGGGAAGAATTTTGACATGCATGATGCTTATGTTTGTAATTTAAGGCATGTGGATTGTGGATGGAGGGATAAGAGTAAGGGGGAGTAGTAGTAATAGCAAAATGCTTGCTTTCTTTTTTATAACTGGTGCATGATTCTTTAACCAGGTTGACTGGTTTATATTGATAACTGATGCATGATTTTTTGTGCGTATAATGCTTATGTTTGTGTTTTGTCACAAATTTGACAAAGAGGAAGATTGTAAGTGTTATGGTTTTTAGCCCCTATAATTGTCAAATTTTGTAGTACCAAAATCTCTTAGAATTTATGTCTTATGTAGCACATCGATATATTCAAGACAGTGCATCTCATGTACAAGGACAATGGTCTTTACTTCAAGATCTTCAAATGCAAGATTACTTGTTCATGTTCATGTACAACATCAATTGTGAATTCAAGCTTTTAAGTCTCAAGAGCTCAAGATTTTCAAAGCTTCGTACAAGTCAAGACAACGTCTCTAGATTTTGATACTCAAGTTCAAGCTTCAACGGTAGTTAATTTCAAGCTTCAAGAGTCTCAACTTCAAGCTTCTTCCTATGACAAGATCTCAAGCTTCGCGAACTTTAAAGAACGACTATCAACTGAAGGAAAAGAAGTTTCAATGTTCATACATCACTAACAAGGTATAAGTGACCATACATTGACCTTAAGGTAGGTCATTTTGAATACATAATCCAATTAGATCATTTTATAAGTGAATAGACTGTTTCTCGACTTGGACTCTGTTCGACTAGTTTAAGAAATTTCACGACCAGTCCTAAGTTTGTTGCAAATTTTTAAAATTTTTTTGTTAAGCTACGACCAGTCCTGGAAACTGCTCGACCAGTCGTGTGAACAATGCTCGACTCGTTCTCGACCAGTCCTACAGCCATGACTCAAAGTCCAGCAACTAAATCTAGTTCCACACGACCAGTTGTGGACAGGTCACGACTAGTCGTAGAGGTCCCTTAACCAATCGTGAAGGTCCTGCGACCAGTCGCGGAACGACTTTATCTGATAGCGCTCAAAATTTCAAAAATCTGTTGGTCCTACGACCAGTCCTAGTGCCCACAGGACCAGTCGTGAATGCGATTTCTTCACCTATAAATAGAGGACGAATTTCAGAGTTTTTTATTCAATTCAAGCTAATTCAATTCGTCACTCTGAGAGATAAGTTAGTGTTCTTTTTAAGCTATATTGTACTCGTTTAATATTCTCATAATTTAGCTTTATTATATTTGATTTTGCATTCTTTATTCTAATTATATTTGAAGAAGGGATTGAGATTACCTTTTTCTTGAAATCAAAATCAAATAGAGCTAGCCCAACTTAATTTAATTTAAAATCAATTTAGAACCTAGAACCATTTCATAAGTGAGTTTGGGCATTAAACTTCTACGTTGAAATTCAACTCCGAATTGGTTCTTCCGGGCTGCATCAAAAGGAGAATATCCAGGTATTTTACATTATTATAAATTTATGTTTTGGTTTTTGAGATTGTGCTAGAAAAATCTCTATTTTGGTTTGTTTGAGGTGATCCAGAAAACTCAAAGTGCAGGGTTTTTGAATTGTGTAAGCCCACTTGAAAGACACAATTGTGAGGGTTTTAGGTGAACCCGGAAAAACCTATTTTCATAATGAATGTTAATATCCACTGTGTGAGGATATTAGGAGTGGAGTAGTTGTGTGGCTGTTGTTTAACAGTTGGTGTACACACAAGCGAACCACTATAATTCTTTGTGTCTTGTGGTTTAATTGTTTATTTATTTGTGTGGATAATTGTAATTTCTCTTTTTACATTTGTGGATAATGTTGTAATCCTTATGTGGATGTGTGGGAATGTTTTAATAGCTTAGATTTCTCTTCTTGCTATTTATTTCTTTATTCCTCTATAACAGTTTGAGTTTTTGATACACAAACCGTTCTAGTAAGGTTGTCCTGCCATAAACCCTTGGTTTTTATGGTGCAAGGTTGTCCTTAAAACAACATTTGTATCAACCTCTCAATACTCGTTCTTTTGAGGTTGTCTTTAAATTCAACATTGTAGGATTGTCTTTTGCTATTTGTATTTAATTTATTTAAATTTCACTGTTAAAGTTTTAATTTGGCATAGTCCTATTCACACCCCCCCTAGGACATATAGCTCGACCTTTTCACGTGTGGCGATTAAAGAATTGTACTCTTCTTGTGTAGGTAATTCTACCATAAGATAAGACACATAACCTATGCATGAACGTAGTTACAGTTCATCTATAGGTGATGACATTTTTCTCGATGAATACTTCTCAGCCTTAGAACAAGATGAAGCGAGTCAGCAAACAAACAAGTCAAAATTAGATATATATTTCAAGGAGCCAGTTGTGAAGGTCTCCAACCAAGACTTTAATGTTTTACATTGGTGGAAGACTAAAGATCGTGAAGAAAAATATCCTAGACTATCGTTAATGGCTCGAGATATTTTATCAATTCCAATAACAACTTGTGACATCATAATCTACATTTAACACTGGTAGTAGAGTTGTAAACAAATATAGAAGCTCTCTTGCACCTAAAACAATTGAAGTGCTCATTTATATATAAGATTGGTTGCGTTCAGTTTGGAGTGACAATTCATTTGATGAAGAGAATGATGAAGATGATGAAATCGAGAGTTCAGACGAGACTGGCACTGCACCTTTATTTGTTTAAAGTTTAAACATTATTTTTAATTTTTTACACATATTGATCTTATTACTTTTATAATTCATATTTTGTTATAAAGACTTTAATTTCTGTTATTTTTGGAGTGACTTGACATTGACATTTAAAATTTGAACGTATTATAATTTATTTATTGTAAATTATATTGGCCATATAACCTTGCTTAAAAATGTAATTCTCTATTAACAAAAGTCCTTTTGAAGAAATGTCCTTTGATGACCAATCCATCAATATTTGGGATTACGGTACCCAACTCTACTCCCTAATATCTGGAAGAATGAAGATTAAATGTGGTTTATGTAGAGACAAATTTGTGAACAAGACAAACCGGCTAAGAATACACTTATTTGGTCGAGGAGGAGATGCAAAATCATGTCCTAATATCTCGCATAAAGTACAAATTCTATTTCAGGCTCTCTTAGACTCGAATAAGAAAAAACCCACCCCCTCCACACCAAATTCAACTAGCCACAAAAGATACAATAGCAAGCCTATTATAATAGATGAAGATTCAGAAATAGAGAGAGTGCAACAAATTAGTAAGAAAGAAGAAGAGAAAAATGTCAGATTAAAAGCTCTGGAAGAAGAATAATTGAAACTTGCCTTGAAGATAAGTAGGGAAGATGCAGATGCATCTAGATCCTTCATGACAATATGACGCCGAGGCAGGACCGAGCTAAAATTGTGGTAATGACCACTTTAGTCGAAGTGAGAATATGCTAAGATGTCCTAGAGGGGGGTGAATAGGACTTTTTAGAATTTTATGATGATTTAAAACCTATCAACCCTATCCTGAACTAATATGCAAATAGCAAGATTTTTTTAATGTAACTCTAATGGCTTTCAAGCCAAATAGAGGATCTAATCATAAGACTATTCAAAATATAAACAAAATGTATAACATAGTTCATGATGGATGTGACTATGTGTGAGATGTGATTCTAATTAGTTCTAAATAATCATGCAAACATGCATTATGAGAACATTCAGAGAAATCACACAAGCAGTAAAACTAAATAACAATCCCAAACACAGTCGTTTTTATAGCGGTTCGACTACATGTCTACTCCACTTCCGGCGAACGCACTCAACGCTTGAGTGTACCGGATCTCACTAACGGAGGTTTCAAATCAGGTTCACCTCAAACCAGTACAACCTACACAAGGCTGAATTTATGACCTATACAAGGTACCTAACATGTCTCCACGAGACACAAGTTTATGCCCCACATAGGAGTAAGGGTCAACACACAACACCCAGATTTTAGGCCACACATGCCAATGATCCACACAAGGAACCTAACAGTTTATACCCTACACAAGCACAAAGGTCAACACATAACACCTAGGTTTTACACCACACAGGTAAAAGACCTACACAAAGGACCTAAGTTTATGCTCTCCATGAAGCAAGGGTCAACACACAGCACCCCCATGTACTCTCTCGTCGGAGGCCTCCTATGAGGACTTGAAAGGGGTGAGAATCATGGGGGTGCGATTGTCGCTCCCTTGAATTGTCGCTCGATGATACGAACTCAATCTGTCAAACGCTTTTGAACCTTTTTGCCAACAGGTCGAGGATATCGAACATGCTTCGATGTCATCGGATTTCGAACTCCGATTTCATCGATGCATGGTTCGATTCCTCGACATTAAAAAAATGTGAGAGCAATCTTGCCTTTGAAACTTAACAAGTATTGATATGATCAAGCATCCCTCGATATCATTTGATTTTGAATGTCGATGATATCGATAACAATCGATTCATCGATCTTTTCAGGGATTTTTCTTATAACCTTGCTAGACAGTTTGTGTCCTATTTCGATGACATCGACCTGGTCTCGATATGATTGATATTTGAATATCGATATCATCGAGTGCTCCTAGATACTTAAATGAATTTACCTGAAAGCTTGCTGGTCAGATTTGTATCCCAATCCGATATTATCGAAGGTCCATTGATATCATCGAGGTTTGAATTTCGAGGATATCGAGGCTCTCTTCGAGATATCGAAATTCACATGATTTTTCTTAACTCCATATTGGACACAAACTGATCAGATGTTGATTTTATTAAGCAGTCTCGATGAACTCGAGATTCGAAAATCGATGATATCAAACATGCCATCGATTCATCGATAATTCAGTCCAGGATTTATTGTGGTTGCTGGACATCTGTAGTCCTCATTTTGATAATATCGAGTGAGTTTCGAGGACGTCGATAATAGAGCTCGATTTCATCGAACCACTTATCGATAAATCGACAAAGGCAGAAAACTTAGAGATTTTCCTAATTTTGTAAAATGGTTTTCTCACCTTAAACCCTAAGTTGTTCTATCCATTTTTAAGGGTTTTATATACTTGGTGTTTTGGGACATGGGATGTGAGGTTAAGTTTACCTTTTACGAGTTCGGACACACATCCTGTTAAGGCAGACGCTTGAATGATCTTCTTATGGGGCTCACTTGTCTTGCTGACTCAACACTCACGCTAATTGACAAACCGGAGCACTTTCACGAGCATGGAAACAAACAAGAGTCATAAAACATCAAAGTTTTTCTATAGGCTCTCTTCATTTTATAAAATGTTAGGAACTTCTTATAAATCGGCTCATAAAGAAGGATTGAAAAAGTTAGCTAAATCTATACAGGAAATGATGGTGAAGTTTCACCACCTTCTAATTCAGAAGAAGTAAACAATTACCTAGGAGAAGACAACACCTCTGGATCTGCAAACATATTTTTTGTCATCGATGAAACTAAAAACACATTAAGCATATTGGATGGCGAAAATGATGCTGATAGATCGAGTTCAGATGAAAGTAATAACTTTCTTATATGTCGGCCGGGAAGTCATTACTCATATGGATCATATTAATAAGTTGTCGATGAATTTTGAATGAGTTTAAGATTTTGTAGTAACAAACATTTTCACACCATTATTTGGTAGCTTGTAATAACTCATATGCGCTACTATTGCACCTATATTAGTTCTAACCATCTTGATTTTTATCATTTTATTATTTTATAATAATTTTTAAATAATATTAAAAAAATCATATAACCCGGCTTGAATAGTTTGCTAGAACCGAATCAATCCCCGCTTGACTCGGCTCGAACCAGTGAGCTGAGGTGAGCGCCAAGACCGAGTCGAGCTGGGCCAAGCTGAGGTGAGCGCCAAGACCGAGTCGAGCTGAGCCAAGCTTGGCCCAGCTCGACTCAACTCGACTCGTGTACAGCTCATTGCTTATCCTAGTGGTAATAACCCTTTGAATGGTTTGGATGTGATTTAAAAATCATGGTCGACCCGGGGAGGTATCAACGGTGGACGGCTCGCATGTATGACCCACCTGAGCTGTGGATTCCTGTTTTATTGTGATGCGTAGAAGCTGATGGACGGGTGGATTTGTCACTGGCATGTCTGCGGGCCCCACACAGCTTCGGACCACAGGAACTTCCTGCGGCCGGGGGCACGGGCAATTCGCGTCCGATGGAGCGAGGTCCCGTTCAAGTCCTCGCCAGTGACGAAGCTCAGAGAGAGATGAAGAAATACTCGTTCCCCCTCATCGTCATCGTCATCGTCTTTTCCTTTGTTCAAATCTCATCAGCGATTGTCCAGTTCAAAACGAAATCCTTCTCCTTCTCTGTCATCGACGCTCCCGCTCCATTCGGTAATCCCTCTTCTCTTTTCTTACCAAACTAGAGGATAAAAGGCTGTTGTTATTAGCAGCACGGGTGTCGGCTTCGTGTAATTTTGCTCCTCCTCTCTGGCTTTTCAGCTGTTCCTGTTAATAGGTCTGGAATATGTGCAGCTCTTTATGTAGCGAATCCTCCCGATGCCTGTTCTTCCATCCGTAACAACCTTCCGACACTTGGAAATGCCGATCATGTTCATTTCGCTCTGATTGTGAGGGGTAACTGCACTTTTGAGGAGAAGGTCAGGAACACTCAAGCTGCTGGATTCCGCGCTGCCATTGTGTATGACGATCAAGACAATCGTAATCTGATGTCTAGTAAGTATTTGGGCTGCCTTTGGATGTACGATGTTCTTCGATTGCAAAATGCTTGGACACGTTTGGGTCTCCCGATATTTGCTGCAATAGTTTTTTACATTTTTTTGTTTTTAATTTCTACTTCAACCTGACTTAAAATGGAAGTAGTCATGATTGAGGATGGATTATTCACATAAAATGAATTTGGACAAATCAAACTTTGGACACTGGCTAGATTTGGATGTGTGCTTGCCACTTGCCACATTGCACTGCATTATGGGAACTTTTCTATGGTTCATAGCATACATTCATGTTGATTGTGGGCCCCATTGTGGATGGATCTGATTACGTCAGTCGAGTTTGGACTTTTCACCATTTTATTTTATAACCACCCATTTGAAAGCTGATGAGCCAGACAGTAATAATTGTCCTATCAGTGTAATCCTATGGCTATGATCCATTCGCAATGGGGGCCATGAGTTATATGGTTTGGATTGGCTGTGGATGAAGTGCCACAGTTAAGCCCTATTCACATTGCACTTTTTTGCAACTTTGTATTACTATGACACAAATCAACTTTAATTGTTTGCATACTTGAAAATCAGGATATAATATTCTTTCCATCCCTTTGATTTCTAGCTGTCAGTACAATCTCTTTTTTAACTGCGATGGTGGCATTTTTTGTTGTGCTTGTAGTCGCATGCTTATGCGCCAGACCCTCATCAAGGGAGCTGTTATGTATTTGAGCTATTATATCACGATGTTGCTTTTCTCTATAATGCACGCATGTCATGATGTTCCACATATTACATTGAGGAATCTGTCTACTGTACATGTGCCGCACGAGTGTGTGACCATAGCAACTGTTGGGCTGTCACGTGGGTGGGTTGTAGCTCAAAGTTTGGATTTTGGTAGCCATTTGATAAGTAGTCTGCGAATGGATGGTTTAAAAAAGGTATAACAGAGAAAGAGCAGACTTCCTCATTCAACAGGGAAAGTTTACAATGAGAAAATGATTAAAATCATCCAACTGCTGTTGTTCTCTTGTCCCTTGCTCCACAAACATGATTACCTGTGTACCACATGTACTAGGACATCCGTCCTGAATCTCCTGATCA